>JAWWEE010000021.1:19560214-19589660 GCA_035221455.1 Xenops minutus
GGATCCAGGGGCAGCCACAGCTTCTCTGGGCACCCTGTGCCAGGGCCTGCCCACCCTCCCAGGGAAGGATTCCTTCCATAAAACAGTTCCCACTGTAATAATGCCATGAGTTGTCCGTATGAACAATCAGTAAATTAAATGCTTCTTTCTCTCCTTTGAGGCCGGAATTAGCAAGTGGGATTTGCACATGTTAACATATTGGTTTAGTGCTGATAAACCAGAATAATTTATCTTCAATCCATCTGTATTTCAGATCCCATGCTGGATATGGACATCCAGGAGTTGGCCAGCCTGACCACAAGAGATGGGGACCTGGAGAACTTTGAAAGGCTGCTCTCAAAGCTGAAAGAAATGAAAGGTAACACCAGGAGAGACGTTCCTGAACTCTGCCACCTATTGCAGTAGCTCAGGCATGAAAGCCTGGGAAGGCTCTACAAATTCCTCTTTAGTCAAAGCATTTGAGGTGAACTGAGATTCACCCAAATCCTCCTCTTCTCCCCAGATAAAGCTGCCACGTTGCCTCATGAACAAAGGAAACTGCATGCAGAAAAGGTGAGGTTTGGGAATTGGTGTTGGGAATTTAGCATTACTCAAACTGAGCCACAGTTCCTGCTCTTGGAGAGTTCCTGCATGGAGAGTAGTAGGAACAAACCACACAGTCCTTGGGAAGACTGTCAGGTGTCTCCCAAGAGCTGAACAGCAAACCTGGAATTTTGAAACACCAGAAAGTCCCAGAATCTTTTGGGTTGGAGGGGACTTTAAAGATCATCTCGTTCCACACCCCTCTGCCATAAATGAAAGACTTTCCCCTGTCAGAGTTTCTGAGCTGAAGGCCCTGCAGTCACTGGGGGTGTTAACCAGTTTCCCAAGGCAGTGGAAAAGGCTTGATCTCCTGGAAAAGTTAATCATGCCTTAATTAGCACAGGGCTTGTGCCAGAGTTGCTTCCAATGAATCCTGAATTAGTGCCTGAAATTCCATAACCTCAGAGAGGAGGAGCATTGCACTCCCCAGCCTGATTGGTAATGAGATAAACCTGGTCACCACATTCACCTGCTGTTCGCTTTCTGCATGGTAAATACCAGTTTGTCACTGATTTCATGGGAATTTTTTTCTTTTCCCATCCCTCTTGCCATTGTAGGTGGCCAAAGCCTTCTGGATGGCCATTGGGGGAGACAGAGACGAGATTGAAGGTCTCTCCTCGGATGAAGAAAACTGAGTTCTGGGGCTGGAAGTGCCAGAGCAATCCTAAAGGAATGAGCTTTCCCAGGAATTAAGTGTTTATTGCCAAAAGCCCCACGTAGCTTTAGCTGCTGATTTTGGTGCAAGGACTCCCCAGGTCACTGCAGTAAGTTGAACATTCCACACCACCTCCTGGCTCCAGTGGGTTTGTCTGAGTGTGCTTTATCCTCTCTCAGACAATTCTGGAAGGTGCCATGTGCAGGTCGAGGGAACAGTAATGAGTTTACATATTTCAAATGAACGTTTTTATTGTTTCCTCCTCGGGGTTTAAATAAACAATTGTGCTCCCAGTTACCTCTGCACACATGCCTGGGGGCTGGGCAGTGGCACCAAAGTTCCAAACTCCACATCTTGGATCTAGGCCTGTTTGTGGGTTTATGGAGCCTCTTCCCAGCTCAGACTGGCCAGATTTCTGTGAGCCATGAAGAGGAGGTTGCTGAACTGTGCCCTATTAGGGGGATGCTGTGCCAAGGCTGCCAGGTTCACCCTGTGAGTGCCAAAGCCATTAAAATGGCCCCTGGGCTCTGATTCTGTTGGAATTTTGTCTGTGGGACTAAGTGGGCCTTCCCTGGAATGTCAGGTGTTGTCCACACTGCCTGGCTTTCCATTGGAAACTAAATTTGGGATGAAAGGCCAGACAGATTTTTGCAGCTGTTGCAGGGGTGGAATTCCCTGCCCAAAGCTCCTGCAGAACCTGCACTGTGGAACATTGTCCTAAAGACCTGCAGAGAAACTGAATTTCAGATTTTCAGTCTGAAAATCTGTCCTGTCAAACAACCTTAGTTAGAAATTTGGAAGTCAACTTTTCCGAGATCTGGTTTTCATGTCATTAAATTTCCCAAGTCCTGAGACATCAGTCTGCCATCTGTTATTTGATGGCTTTGCATTCTGAAGGCACTTTCACAGTCATTCCTGACATTCACTGTCTCTTAAGATGAATCAAAGATAAATGTAAATAAGGAGCTTTCTGGAATCCTGGAAATCCTTTTCTGGGTCAAAACTGCATCATTTAAGAACAAGAAGTGAAGCCTCATCAAGCAGTTCATAAAGCATTTCCCACCCAGCAGCTCCAGCAGGAAAACCTGGTTTTTAGGAAGAAATGTCCCTTTCCCAGGGATACACATGGAGAAATCCAAGGAAACACCTGCCAGAGCCACCTCTTCCACCCAGCTGCCAGGCCTTGCTGTGACTCTGCCTTCTCCTGCTCTTTCCATCTTTTTCCCAGCATGGAGAGCTGTATTAAAGACTTGAAGGTGGCTCATTCCAAGCAGGGAATGGTTTTCCATGTTGGCTGCTTGGTAGCTGAAGACTTTTATTTTTCCCTTTCTAAATACTTGTTGTGCAATGGTGATAAATGGCAGAAGTGCCATGGGATTGAGTTGAGGCAGTGAGAAAACAATGGATTTGGATGATTTATAAAACCAATCCTTCAGCCATGGGATAGACTTGTGACTATTTAAATTGGATGAAATTATACCAATTCAAATCCAGTTCTTTTCTGCCTTTTTACAAGATAGCAGCAGCTCATTCCTGTATTAAAAACTCCTTCAACCATGTTTTTGTTGGAAATATGTATCTCGTTTATAGATGCACAAATCATGGAGGCAGGAAGTGTGGCTGGAGAAACCAGGAAAGTTTAATGGTCCTTTGAGAGGATTGTGTTCTTAAATCAAAGTTTACTTTGGTGGTGGCTTGGGGGTTTTTATGGGTTGTTTGGGGTTTTTTTTTCTGAAGAGACACTTTGGGTTTGGCTCCAGAATTTCTCTACAAAATAAGAAGTTACAGAAATGAATAAAAGGGGCATTAGTGGAAAAGCAAACCTGAAATTGTGTGTCACTCAGTTTCTGTGCCATGTTCAGCAACAACAAAGTAATTCCCATGTTGATTTTCACGGAATCCCAGAACAGTCTGGCTTGGAAGTGACCTTAAAGGCCATCCAGTTCCACCCCTGCCATGGACAGGGACACTTCCCACCCCCAAGGTTTTACATCCTTGTCCCAGGTATGGAGCTCCAATTTCAGAATTACCAGTTGCTCCTCCAACATTCCCAATCCTGGACAAGCATTCCAGAGTTCCTGGACAGTTGAAGCTGCAGGTGAAGCTCTGGCATGGCAAAGGTTTTCCTGCCACTACAACACTTGTCACCCCAATTTTGCCTGAACCAGGCGAGCTCAATTCACTCTTTTGTCTGAAGCTTTGAGATTCTTAACTGCTTATCAAACCTGTCCTTTGCTCCAGTTGCCCATTTCCAGTGCAGATGGGCAGCTTGGGGATACTGGAATCCATGGCCCATCGAGCTGACAAGCAGCAGAACCCCCAGCTCAGCACTGATTTACTGCATCACGCTTGGAGTTTTGGCAACCCCAGCCCGAAGCCTGGACGAGACCCTTTATTACCACATTGTTGGAAAAGCCAGTGGAAAAAGTGTTCTCGTAAATCCTGTCAGGAAAAACAACCCAAAAATAAGTGAATTCCAGTGAAAGCCTCGCAGGGCCGTGAGGAGTTCAGAGCACGGATCATGGTGTGCCTTGGCTCCTTCTTGGGGCTCTTTGGACAGTGCCCACTGCAGCAGAGTGCCAGGGCTGTGTCACTGTCCCCTGGGGTGGCACCTGACCCACCCACCTCCATCCACAGGGCTCTTGGAAGGGGACAGAGGGGCAGCATCACCACTGCAGAGACCCCAGGCTCCAGGAACCTGCTCTAGCACGGAGCAAGAGCCAGAAATACAGCCTGGGACGTTGAGGCAGGAGAACTTTCCCACTAGGAACACAAAGCAGCTTCTCAGGGAGGAGGTGGGTGGAATCCCTGCTCTTCAAGGCTTTTCTCCCCCATTTACTGGCTGAACGTGTGTGCAGCACAGCATGGCACTTCTGAGACACAGACACCCCCAGGGATTGGGGCTGCTCCTCACAGGACACGAGGGCTGAGCAGGGAATGCTCCCCAGTTCCCTGAGCTCATAATGGAGCTCCCCCATTCCCAGCCCCAAGGGGAAAGTCCAGCAGCAGTCTGAGCACAGGGCAGGGAGTGAATGTGCAGCTACCTCTGACTTTCCCAGCAACTGGACAATAAATCCTGTGAGCCCAGAGCTCCACTTCTGCTCACCTTTGAGTCCTGTTAGTTACAAGAACTAATTGTGGGGTTTTAACTATTTTTTTTTTATATCTGGCTTTAAATTCTTGAACAAAACTGTCCCAACTGTAAAAAGAACGAAGGTCCTACCTGTCACTGAGGTCTCTGGGAACGACCTTCATCACTCAAACCTAAAGATGCTGCTTTCTCTGCATTACCTGTGGTTTCAAAACTCCAAACTGTTTCCTGAAACACACTCTTCCAACACCCCGATGTGCTCAGGAGCCTCAGTTTTCAAAACAAAGTTTATTAAAATGTCAAAAACAGACCTTACAGTTTCACATGGGGAGGGGAGGGCGTACATGGGACAGGCCTGGAGTAACAAACAGTGAGTAATGCTGCCAGGGGAAAGCACGAGGTGGCAGGGATGGTACAGCCAGGGCAGGGATGCCAACACTGACACAAACATGCTGGTAGGGATTGAGCTGAGAGCACGAGATGTGCCCCCAGAGACATGGACTGGGCTCCCCAGGACCCACACACTGGGAGATGGACCCACTGGTCCTAGAGAACAGTTCTTCACTTTCTGAAGCCTCATCAAGCCCTGCAGAGCACAAAGGGCCCACGTGGGACCTCACGTGGTGCTGAAGCCACCACGGGCATGGGAGTCCTCGGGGCTTTCACTCGCCAGGGTTTGTGCTCAGCTCTGTTCTCAAACCAGAAATTCCTCATTCCCAGCAATTATCAGGAAGGAACAGATGGAATATTTAATACTCTGAGTCCTTAATTGCCCTTTCTGTTAAAAATTAAATATTTGATTCATCTGAATACTGAAGAAAGACAACATAAATACAAAAGCATGTACATGGTAAAAAACAGACTGAACTCAAGCACACCACTCGGTCCATGACTACAGAGGGACTATTTCTCATCCTAGCTTAGCATACCTGGGAAACTCCATCCCCTACCTATCCAGTACCTCAGAGAACCAGGAGAGCTCCTGGGTGGTTTGTGATGTGGCTGCAGTCCTTCACTGAACTGTGCTCTTCCTCCCTCTGCTTTTCCACTGAGGAAGCAGCACGAGGCACAGATTTCCACACTTGCTGCTTGAGATGAGTCCTGAATATCCTCCACCCTGCAAAGGAGTCCTTTGGAGGGTGCAACTCTGCTGATCCAGAAGGGGAGAGGAAACTGTGAGTAACTCCAAGGTTCCCCTCAGCCTTTTCCTGGCACACATGGCAGCCAGAGCTCTGGGGAAATGAGTTACCATTGGATTTCTCCATCTTTGTACATATGCACACTGATTCCTGGAGATTAAATCAAATGGACAGCACTGGATTACTTCTAAGACAAGCTTAACACAAAATACAAACTGCAATTCAATACATTAATAGTAAAAAAGATCACCACAGTCATGGAAAAGCACAAGGCCCTCTCTGTCACCTGCCAGCAGCCAGGCCTTGTGCAGCTACACCAAGGGAAGAGTCAAAGTTCCTGCTACTGACCCTCCTAGTAACAAAAATGTATGAAATCCTCGTGGAAGGAGCCAAGACTGCCATGAAAGGAGAGGGTATTCCAGTCTGGAGCTGGAATCTGAGCCAGGGCACGGCTGGTCACATCCCTTTGTGCTACACACCAAAGCTGCTTCCATAAACTTCCAGGGAAAACCAAAGCCCCACTGGCTCCTGCCAGCCCAGCCCAGTGTCCTGCTCCCTGCCCTTGGTGTGCACAGCAGTGGGAATTCCCTTCCATCACTCCATTCCCTGCAGCTGTGACCAGCAAAGGCACACAACACCCTGGGATCGCTCCCTGAGGTGCCTCTGGGACCCACAAAGCTTTTATGAATTAGGGAGGGGCAAACAAAGGGGAGAAATTAATACTGTAGTGCAGATAATCTCTGGTTTATCTCACTGCACTGCTGGCCCAGCTCACATTTTCCACTGGAAGTCACTTAAGGGATGATGAGGGGAGATTAACCAAAGTTTTTATGCAACATCTGAATCCTGGTTTTCAAAAGGCCTCGATTAATAACAGCCAGCAATTAATTATCCTTCAGCAAGGAGAGACAGATCTGGTTCCTGGTGGAAATCCGGGCTGACTGAGGAGGTGACTCTGTGCAAAATTCATATTAAAGTTGGGATTTATTCCCACTCGTGACCTCAGGGTCAGGCTGGGCTCCTGCACACACCTGTAATGCCTGACTCTGGAATTTAAGGTGTCCTTTTTGTTGTTATTGCAGGAGGCACCAGAATCCAGCCTCCTCCAGCATTCTGACAACAACCACAGTGGTCACTAAAATCAGCCAAAAAGACACTCAGAGGAAACCCAGGGCCATTTTACAGAGCAGATTTTTCCCCCTCTCTCACTGAACAGCCAAAAGCCCAATATTTCCACAAAATTCAGGATAAATTTTTGTTTGCAGCTAGGTTAGAAACCTGTATCTGAATATACATGCTGAATCAATCCACAGGGACACAGACACCTGTGTAAGTGGCTGGCAGATGCTGTTTTAGACAGCTGCTCCCACTGCCCCAGTCACACCAGACACTGCACAACCAGAACAAACCCCAGAAAGGCTCCAGAGCTGCTCCAACTCTGCTGCAGGGAAAGCTCCAGTCAGGACTCTGCAAGGGGATATTCCAAGTGCTGGATCATCAGGAGCACATCCACCACCGAGAGCTTCCTCAGAATTTCAATTTCAGACCTTAAAAAAGGTAATTTTTTTAGCCCCATACAGCTCTCCTATCCTGGACTCCAACAGTGGGGGCTTTTGGCAAACCAGCTGCTGAGCTTGACCAGTCTCAAAGGAACAAGAGGTTGGAAAAGCAGGTACATGGCAATTCCTGGCAGGTGTTTCCATGGTGGTTCCAGGCAGCTCCCCCTGGGATCAGGGTGTTCCCCTGGGGGCACAGCTGGCAGGATTGACCCTTAACACAAAGCATCCCAGAGTCCATGCAGTCAGTCCTTCCCACAGCCACATCCAGCTGCTGTGTTTGTCTTTCATGTATAAAAAGCCCAAGAAAAAAAGATTTCCATAGGAAACTGATTTTCGCTTTCTCCCTCCCCCTCTAATATTTTGGCACAAATGCATAAGATATTCACTGCAGATATAAAGAAACAGATAATTGGACAGCACTGACAAAGTTATGAGACTTATTTGGCAAATGTGAACCATAAAAACAAGTGCTAAGGGTTTTTTTTCCAGTTGTGGAATTTGTTTGCCATGACAGTTGCTGCAGGGAAAAAAATATTAAACAGTCTGGAGCATGTATGTTTAAAATGAACATTTTATAATACAAGTAAATACACACTCTCCCCATTTCTCCAGGCAAAAACACATCTCAGAGCATTTTCATCAGCTGGAGTAAGTTTTAAACAGAGGGGCTGTGGCTGAGCTGTCCAGGCTGTCCCACAGGCTGACCCACTCCATGGGGTGTTCCACACGTGGCAGGAGGGCCTGGCTGCCCCAGCCCTGTTCAGCTGGACACGGATCCCACAGAGCCCCTCTGGCTGCAGGAGAGGCAATACCATCCAACACTGAGAACAGAACACAAACCTCCTGGAGTTACTGCAAACAGACTGCACACAACAAGGGACTGGCCACTCCAGAGCTCCCCACAGACAACTGTCCGTCTGGGAGCAGCTCCAGGCAGAAGTGGCTGCAGCAACATCAGAAAGAGCCTTCGAGTTGGCCTTTTGCTTCATGTCAATCCAGTCTGATCCAGGAGGGCATCAGCTGCATCCCTTGGGCATGAAGACTCTGCCTCCTTGTTGGCAGTGTGGGCAATTCCCTCCTTTTAGGAACATTACTGAGGGCATCAGTTCCTCTGGGTGCTTCCAATGCTTCCTCTCCCCCTGCAGCTGCAGGGCCAGGTGTGGATCAGTGAAGGAATGCACGAGCAGGAGTCATCCCACAGTGTCTGCTGCTCCCAGCACACCACCTGAGTGGTGGGAGGCACAGGGAAAGTGTCACCCGAGCTGTGGTGGCTCCTGGGTGCTCAACACAGCAGGCACAACCCAGCTGGAGGCACAGCACTATCCAGTTCTTCTGGCACGATAAACTCCAGCTCCAAATTCCAGCTGCAATGGCCCGGAGCATCCCAACCAAAGTGCCTACAGTTTCAGTGGAAGTGGCTTAAAGGGGTATTTAAAAAAACAACAAAACAAAGAAAACCCACTTTTTTTTTCTTTTTTTCTTTTTTTTTTTTTGAGTGGATTTTTTTCTCATCACTTGAATAACTGGGAATTTGTTTACTATGTGTTTTGCTAAGGGTTTTCCAGAGTCCTTGTTCCCCCACTGCCCCCGGGAGAGGGTTCCTTAGGAGACGCTGGAGCAGCGGATGCTGGGGGAGCCCATCTGTGTGAGCACCTTGTCCAGCCACTGCAAAGGGCCATTGAGGTGCAGCTCGATCCAGCAGGGAGTGCTGGTCACTGTCTGCCTCCTGCAAGGGGAGAGAGGAGCAAAGAACACAAAGGACTTACAAAACTGGACCAGTGTGAGAGGTTTTACAGCTCCTGAGCATTCCTTCCTGCTTAGACAACCATCCTGCATGGGGCCAAAGGGATGTCTCTGCTCGGGAACAGCTCCTGGCCTGTGCTGTGCCCTTCTTTAAAAAACCCACCTTGCCCCTTCTTTTGTTATGATCCCACAGGAGCAACTCTCTGTGTAACCTACTGACTGCTCAGACTCCTGGGAACAGGCAGGGGATTGATTCCCTGGAGGGAAAGGAAGGTGTTTATCTATTCAAAGTCCTTGGGTTTATTTGGCAGACCCACCTTAATTAGACAGCAAGGTGAGTGTTTACCAAAAGGGTTCAGTTTCCCTGTGTAAAAGACAAGGACATTCTCTTTGTGCCACATTTTTGGATTTTAGCAGAATGTGGAAGTGCTGGAGAGAGGTCCCCCTGAGCCCTTCAGACTCCCCCTGCAGCCCAGGGGCCTCTCCTGTGTGCCCACAGTCCCTTTGTGTGTCCCACTCCCCCATCTGAGTATCTTCAGATGGTAAAGCAGGAAGAGATGGGGAGGAAAGGAAGGGAAGGGAGGCCAAGGGGCTCTCCCTCCTCTGCCCAGGCATGGCCCAGGTCTTGCTCCAGGCAGAGAGGCAGGGACAGCTGCTGTGGAGGAGGGAGATTATGGAGTGAGAGAAACAGCCTGGAAACAGCATTGCTTTACACTCTCGTTTCCCACAGAAGCTGTCCTTGGAATCTGGTGGTGGGAGGGAGAACATGGAGCCTGTGGGGCCCAGGGAGGAATGGCTGGTGAAAAGGGGGCTGCCCTGAGCTCGGGGGGCTGCCTGAGCTCCCACCACCATCCTGCCCTTTGTGCCTCCACAACATCCCTGTCCTTTCATTCCCACCACCATCCCTGTCCCCTCTGCTCCCCCAGCAGAGCGGGCAGCTGTGCCCAGCTGTGATCCCAGTGATCCCATCCAGTGATTCCATGGGGAGTGCTTTGTGTCCAGGGGTGCCCCATGAGCTATGTGGGCAGCAGAACAGGGTGAGCAGAGCACCTCTGGCTCTGCCAACCTCAGTGAAGCACACAAAACTCTTGGATCCCAGGAAAACCTCTCCCTTGTCACCTGATCCCAGCACTGAGCAGTGTTCCCACAAGTGTTCCCAACAAAACCCCCCAGCCCACGGGGCCACCACACTCCTGCCCTCTCCAAACCTATCCCAGCAAACTTCATCCTGTCTTCCCACTGAGGGAACACCATGTTGGCTCCAGCCTTTGGGAAAGGCAAACCCTCAAAGCTCTCTGTGCCTTCAGCTGCCTCCAGAACTCTGTATCACCGGCTGCCCAGGGACTTGGCTTTTCCCCCCTTCCCTCCCCCAAATCCCTGTCCATGTGTGAGCCAGTTCAGCAGCCCAAGGTGCTCTGAGAGGGGCACTCAGGTGGAGGGTTCTGTGGCTGTGCTGGGAGCTGCAGGTCTCGGTGCCTCCGGTGGGATCCCTGACTTTCCGTGAGTGCCGGAGCTCATCTGGATCCCATTCCCTGCCGTGGCTGCGAGCCAGGGCTCAAACACTCTGGTCCCGCTGCAGGACAGTTCCAAAACAAAATGGACTCCAAACATCTGGACAAACGAGGGAGTGGGAGTGGGAGTGGGAGTGGGAGTGGGAGTGGGAGTGGGAGCGGAACGTGCCGGGCTCCAGCTGATCCCGCGGTGTCTCCGTGCCCTCGGGGGACAGGAGGGATGGCAGGGGCTCCCCCTGCTCCCCAAAACAAAGGGACACCTCGGCTATTCCTACACTTTTGCCTCAAACCCTCACTGGTTTTGTCTCCCATAAAACAACGTTCATTTTGCAAAGAATTTTCGCTGCCCTGCCTGTACTATGGCAGTGATTTCTCTCCCTCGGCCCTTTGCTCCCTGTGCCAGGGGAGTGGCAGCAGCACAGGCTGTGCCATGCTCTGTTCCCCATCCCATCTCCACAGTCCTCCCCATCACCCACTGCAGCACCTCCTTATTTACTGTCAGGATTCAGAGACACAGAGACCCTGTTTCTCCCACACCTGCCCTGTGCCAGGCCCCCAGGAAAGGATCAGGGCATTTCTTTATAATTTTGCAGCAACTCACAGTCCTTTCACATAGGAATTTCCAAGCCAGTGTGCTCTGTTGTAAACCCATTAGTCCCTGCTAAAGGAATCATCAAACCCAGCCTGTAGGAAGCACCCACACTCACACTGGATGTACTTCCACAAGGCATGGAGGGACAGGACACAGGGAATGGCTTCCCACTGCCAGAGGGCAGGGTTAGGTGGGATATTGGGAAGGAATTCCTGGGTGGGAGGGTGGGCAGACCCTGGCACAGGTTGGGCAGAGAAGCTGGGGCTGTCCCTGGATCCCTGGGAGTGTCCAAGGCCAGGCTGGGATTTGGAGCATCCTGGGCTAATGGAAGGTGTCCCTGCCCATGGCAGGGGGTTTCACCCAATGATCTTGAAGGTCCCTCCCAACCCAAACCATCCTGGGATTTCACAATTCCCTTATTCTATTCTATGAAACTAAAAAAATCCCATGTTGGTCTTGTTTTCGGGATCACCTGCAGTGGTTTGCAGCAGTGCCAGCACTTCCCTGCATGCTCTGCCTCTGTTTCCTGCTACTCTTGCATTCCATAGGTTCTTCCCACTGTGATACTTGGAATTTTCTCAATACCTTCCCATGCAGGATGGACTGGACACATTTTGGTATCTACACAGAAAAGGGGGCTTGGGTTACTTTGTGATCTCCATGGACAGATTCACCTGCCCAAAGACCAGAGGACTCCCACACTCTGAAACCAGAGAATAATTTACTGCAGGTTGGAATGGCATTGAAGGCAATGCCACTTGGCTTAACACCTGAGTAAAACAAGCCCTTCTCTCTGCACACGTGAGCACCAGACCTTGCTAAATGCATGAATGCCCCTGCAATTGGGCTGAGCAAGGTCTCTTAACTCACTGCATATCCCATGGTGGGAGAGGGACACTCCTGGGGGACACGTGGCCATTGGCTCGTGCCAAGGGGACATCTCCCCTCCATCAGCTGGGTCTCTGACTTTGCCAAATACACTGGCAGGCCACAAGTGGTGCCATGACCCACCCTGTTACCCAAAGCTGGCCAGGATGGAAACCCTTGGGGCGGTCACTAATCTGGGGAGTGCCCAGAGCGCGTAGCTGTGCAGTAGATGCCAGTGTGCCCACATGCCCTTGCCCAGCTGGGGCTGCAGGCACATCCAGCTCCAGGGGCAGCTGCCTGCAGGGAGCTGGAGCTGGGAGGAGAGGCAGAGCATCGGCACGGGCTTGGCAGGGGGGGAAGGGACCTCGCTCAAGGACTTCAGGTTTTGTTTGCTTCATCCCACTTCATCCTGACCCACTTCCTGGCCAATCCCAACTTGCCAGGAGCTCACTGCAGAGAGGATATAAACACTGGATGTTGCTCTGGCTCCCTCCACCACCTGTGATGTCCCCCTATAATTCCTGCTCAGCATCTTTCCATGGCCTCCCTGGGTCTCTGGCAGCAGAGCACACTTGTCCTTCTCTATTTTATCTCAGGTCTGGCCCATTTTTCCAGCTGCCCTGCATCCCTCTCCCCCCTGCAGTGCCCAGAATCCCGAGGAATGGTGTTTCTGCAGCTGAGAGCTGGATCAGCATCACAGCAGCACCTTCTCATCACTGACAAGGGCAGGAAATTCAGGGCACTTGCAGTGCATGAATAAATCCATCCCCTTGCAATGTGTGAAAGGAAAGGCTTTAATTCTCCCAGCCTGGCCAAATGGAAAAGGGCATGGATGAGATTTAAACTAAATGCCCCTGTGTGATGGCAGGGGGTCCAGCTCCTCTGGCTGAGCTGGACTGAGAGGATGAAGGAGGGGATGCTGCTGGGGCTGGTGCTTTTAGAGCAGGGCAGGGAGCTAAGTGCACAGAGCCTGTTACTGCTAATGGTGTTTGTGTTTAGAGCTCCCCAGGCGTTGCTTTAGACGCTGCTGTGCCCAGGCTGTTAACCCAGGCTCACCTGCTGCTTGGCTTTTGGGACTCGGATGCAAAAGCTCGCCGTGTTTGGAGGTGGGAAGCACTTGCTGCAAGTGCTGCTCTTTGCCTCCCGTGCTCCTGCCTTCCAGCTGCTCCGAGGGGAGAGGAGGCTCTGCAACAGCATCCCAGGCTGGAGGGCAAGCAGGAGTGGTCCAGCCTGCTCTCTTCACCCAAACCTCACTGATGCCATGGGAAAGCCCTTCTTGCGAGAGCCTGCAGTGATAGGACAAGGGGGAATGGTTCCCACCGCCAGAGGAGTTGGGTGGGATATTGGGAAGGAATTCCTGGCTGGGAGGGTGGGCAGGCCCTGGCACAGCTTGGGCAGAGAAGCTGTGGCTGCCCCTGGATCCCTAGAAGTGTCCAAGGCCAGGCTGGACAGGGCTTGGAGCACCCTGGGCTGGTGGGAGGTGTCCCTGCCCATGGCAGGGGGTGGTACTGGGTGGGCTTTAGGGTCCCTTCCAACCCAAACCATTCTGTGATTCCACAATTCTGTAGCTGGTATGTTAATGACCAAACCTTAATTGTATTGTTTGTTATTCTGATTTGTTTTTCCATTAAAGAATCCACCACAGACTGACCATGTATTTCATAACAATCACTACAATCAAAGCTTGTATTTGCAATATCTTAACTACCTAATCTGCTGCAACTGGCTTCAGGACACCAAACCATATGGCAGAGAGTTAAAGCTGTAATCTGCATGGATTAACTACTCCTAAACTTGCTCACTGAGGTAGCAAATGCAACTCTGAAGAGTTATTCTACAAAGAAAACAGTTCCTAACACAGGAACAAAGGCATTCAAAAATAACCTATTCAGATTGTGCAATGCACTGCTCTGAAAGCCCACGTGGACAGAAGGATTCTTTCTGTCTGCAGGCTTTGACTTATGCTTGAGGGTAACAAGTTTTAGCTGAAAAATCTTCATTCCTCTACCTTCTGCTCTAACTGCTGCACTCTAAAAAGCAGCATTCTGGGTTGTTCAGAGTATCATTTCAGAGCAAGCCTGTAAACTAAATTCTGAACAGACTTTAATTCGTGTCACTGTCTTAAGACTTTCAGTCATTATTTTAAGCATGAAGAGTAGTGCCTTTCAAACTCATTTTGGAGAGTTGACAGATATAATCTGAGCAAAACCTGAAGCTGACTTGCCCCTCAAAAACCCAGCATTAGTAGATGCAGCTGCTCCAAGTGAAATCTGGTTAGAAATATTTTTCCCTGAGGTCAGGAGCAGTTTCCTCTGCTCCATCACATTTCCATTCCCAAGTTCAGCTCTTTGCAGAAGGCACAGAGTTCAAGCACACATTAAAGTGCCTCCATTTGTGAAGGCAGCAGAGTGGTGCTACTTCACAGTAGCAAATATCCACCATGGTAGTACTTACTTGTGGTTTCTATTTGATCATGTTACAGATCCAGCTGCTCTTAAAAGCCTGACAGAGCAAGCACTAACAGGAGTTTCATTAAGGAAATTTATTTGTGTTCAAAGGAGAGAAGACATCTCCAAATCAGTAACATTCTAGAGGAAAATATTTCAGATTGTGGGTTTTCAGTGTTATCAGAGCAGCTTCTTCACCTTCCTTTGCACATGTTCTTGGGGGGCCATTCCATGTACAGTTCCTAGATTTTCTTCACATCACACCTTGATTACCATGACCAAATCCCAAGAACAGGGGATGATTTGCAGAGACACTACAAAATCCCTCTTGGGAGCTATGTTTTTCACTGCCATTTTCTCCTAATTTTCCTAAAATAGTGGTTTTTCCTGGCCAGCTTTGGTATCAGGATTCCTTCTGTGGCACTGCACTCACTTCAGTCCCTTCTCCAGACAGCAATTTCCTTGCACATCTTGGTATCTGTCATCCTTTAATAAGAGGGGAAAACACCCACTTCTCACCCTACAGAATGCATTTTTAGTTTGGCTTGTCTGCTTAGCCAGGCCAGGAATAAACTACCATTTCCTCCTCACACTCAAAACTTTCAACAACAAGGAACTGGACTTAGGGTCCAGGAGAGGGCAAAAATGGGAGTAAAGTTAAAGTAGTGGACAGAGTCTGAATTCCTAAAGCACAAACTGAAAGTCATCCCTTACCTTCCACAGGGCAGGCAGGGAAACTTGGGAATGTTTTGGAAGGGGAATGCCTACAGCATTCTCAGGTGCTTCCAAACCCAATTCAAGAGCAATCAGGGAAAAATAAAAGTCTCACCTTCATTTCTCCATAATGCAATGGATTCTGAACATCAACTGCCTGGATAACACTGATCCCAGTATCACTTCCTGTTGTCATTACTCCTTTGACTGTCACTGTGGCAACAGCCTGGTTAGAACAGGACCAGCTGAAATTTCCACTTCCACCATGTGCCTGGAATACAGAGAGAAAATCTTCCAAATCTTTTATCAAGTTGAGGGTTCTCACATTCCTTTGCTGTCACACCTTTGAACACCTTGCATGAAAAGCAGGAACATGCTGAGGACAGGGAAATACAAATAAACACCTGCTGACACAGAGTACTGTCCTCCAGAATGTGCAATCCCAGTTACTGGACAACCAGAATCATTACAATGCTGTCAAATACAGGTTTTAAACATCAGTATGATGAGCTATAGGAAGTGCCTGTTGAGACAAATACTGTACAGGAAGGTACAGTGATAAAACTTTTAAAGCAAGTTAAAAAAAGGGATGACTGACACTTCAAAATAAATGTCAAAGCTCCATCAGAGTAGAACAGGAGTGAACACTGGAGCAATTATTTTTAATGTATATTATTTTCATTTCTTTCATTTCCCCTGCATTTCCTTTAACCTGTTTCATAACTGAAGTAAAAATGAACAAAGTGATAAATCTTGTCTAGAAGGACAGTGTGGAAAATAAACAACTCTAAATTATACAGGAACTTGGCTATTAACATTTACCAGGAAAAGAGAACAGAAAGAAAATGAAAAGGTGTCTCATTTCCCTTCTTCCTTCCCCTGAGCTCATGCACAGCCTGATCACAGGAGGAGGAGCACTGGACAGACAAATGGGTGTGTGTGACAGGAGGAGATGCACAGGATGTGGGGAGAAATGCTGAAAGCATGCAAGAGTTCTGCATGTTTTGTAAAGGTATTTTAATTAAAACAGGGAGATGGGCAGAAAGCATAAAATAGAAATACCCAATTCTTAATAACTCTATGAAGTCCCATCTCCCTGCCACACAAACCAGACACATGCCTACATGTTTTCCCTCTAGCAGTCAGTGTGCACTGAGGAGGGAAGGGGGACACCAGCTGCTGTTGCAGTAACTCCCCCAGCCTGAGCCCCACACACTGCTCCCTGGGACAGTGATGCCCTCACCAGAACACAGCAACCTCCATTCCTTAACTTCCCAAAGCTGGCACTGCCCTTCTCCAGGGCTGGAGGAACTGCAGGAAGGCAGCAGAACACACCTCATTAGCACAAAGATGAACGAGGCAACCAACCCAAACCAGAGAGCTCACAAAGTAAAACATACCAGTCGTTCTGATACCATCTGGAGGGAGTTGCTTTAGAGATAAGCAGAATTTGGCTAGATCCAAAAACCCCTTTCAAGTTATATTCAGAAAATATCTATTCACCAATTTAAAACAGCCTGACAAATTACAAAATAGGAGGCAATCACTGATCTACAGGCAGGGACAACAGTGGAGCTGTGTGTGTGTGCTGTTGCCAACAACCACTGGTATTGCGGAATGGACAGACTGGACAAATGGTCTCAGTTTCAGCAAATGAAAACTAATTGAAATGTTGGAAAAAAAAAGTTTCTATGTTTTTAATGAAAAAAAATCACAGCAAAGTAAGAATACTGACACAATTACTGCAGTACCAGGAAGGAATGTTCTCTAGTGAGATACTTCATTACATATGCAAGGTAAGGTGAGATAAGAATAGAACTGTAAAAGAGGAGGGAAACAAAAACACATTTACTTTCTCTTACTGGGAAAACTCCACCAGAATTATGATGAAGTACTGAAAATGCATATTTGTACTAAGAATTTTTACCACACTCTACTGGTGTGGCTGGGAATAGCATGAACTAAACCAAACTAATCCCATGGAAATTAAAAGTACAGATGTAGTGCTAAACTCAAGAGAGTTGCCTTCAGATTTACCCTGGAGATTGCAGTTTTATCCCTATGAGATTGATTCTCTTCATAGAATAACACAACCATTAAACTTGGAAAAGGCTCCTGAGATCATCAAGTCCAACTACCAAACCCCACCACCATGGTCACCACGTTTATTGAACACTTCCAGGGATGGTGACTCCACCACTGCCCTGGGCAGGCTGTGACAACACTTGACAACTTTTTCCATGAGAAAATTGTCTCTAATATCCAATCTAAACCTCCCCTGGTGCAACTTGAGGCTGTTTCCTCTCTTCTTCTCATGGTTACCTGGGAGAAGAGCCTGACACCATGTGTCCCACTGCCTCTTTTTGGATAGTTTGCTTGAACACAGACCCAAAACTCAGCACTGCTTCACACTGAAGGGGAGAGGTAGAACTGTGCAACCAACACCTGAGGATCACTGACCTGGAACAAGACTCTGGGCTGAGAAAGCACAATGTTCTCCCCAGTTAGAGGAGATACTGGGAGATGAGCCATTTGCTGCATGAAGCATATGGAATAACTAACAGCTTGGGAGTAAAGACACACATAAGAAACAAAAGGAAAAAAATTCCTACTGTAAATGAAACTGAGGCCTTTGCCTCCCTAGAACATTTTATTAGGAGCATGACATGTGTGGCAAGTGAAGAATACTGATGTCCAAGGTGGGAAGAGTGCTGCAAACTAATCATGTCATGCCCTTTTTGCAGTCACTTCACTCTCATTCAGAATATTTCAACCCTTTCCACCAAATGCTGGCCTCCAATTACTCCTTTGAAGCTTTGTACCTAGGACACTTCCTGGAATTCCAAACCACTCCACGTGCATGTGTGTGGTGCATGCATGAGGGAGGGAAGAGGGGAAAACAAGAGGTAAAAGTTGGTGGGGTTTGTATGTTTGTTGGTTTCTTGGTGCTTTTTTTAAACCACACGTTAATTCCTGTACCTAACACACAATTAAATTCTTTCAAATGAAGTCTTGGATCTCAGTGTGCCTGGAATATCCAAAGTCTCTAGGTGGTTTCAGGCCCATGTGCCTGCCTGAGCAGCACTGCCTGCAGTTACACAGCTCTCTGGCATACCTGGATGGTGTACTGGTAGACTCCTGCTTTTGGCTGCCAAGGAAATGTCAAGATGCTGGGTGACAGAACTATGGGAATGTAGATTTCCACATCCTGCTGGTTTTGCACTGGAACTGGTAAGGTGTGAACCCCTCCATCCTGCAAAATGCAAGAGCACAGCATTGTAAATGGCACCACAGTGTTTCCCAGAGCTCATGTTTAGTCCTCATGTTGTTGAAAACATCTCAGAGAAAAAGGAAAATTCTTTGGGGTCACTCATGAACTGTGTTACTTGTGAGCAGTAAGTCAGCTCATGGCAGCAAGGTGTGCTACTGTACTGAATATTACTGCTGTGGAGATACAGGTGCCCACGTTAATTGAAAAGGGAACAGCAAGAAGAAATACACTTTCACTACTCCTATTTTGAGACTTTGTCTGGAGAACCAATTTGGAGACTCTTTGCTTGTTCTGCACTGAGTACACCATTCAGGCCATTCCTAAATCCCTCCATCACTGGCTCTGCTGTCACTGTAATGCCACCACCTCTGGCACAACACGCTCTTACTGTAGTTCTGACAGAGAACTTGACCAGCCCTCAGTACATCCCATTCTACTCAAGAGCAGCTCTGACCCAGAGAATGAGCATGGCTTAGCACAGACAAGGATCTACCAAACCCAACCCAAGGAATCACTGAAATGGTCTCTCAGCAGATGGGTTGAAGTGTTGAAGCTTCAAGCAAAAGCAATTCACTTGCCCTAGTCAGCCACACCTTCAGCAGCCTGCCCAACCAGCAGAGAGTTCATGAATATTCATCTAAAGAAATGTGCAGGCTGACACACTCAGCAGATTTTCATTCCAACATTTGATGCCACTTACCAAATGACAGACAACTCCCCCAGTGTAACTGCCTGCAGAACAAGGGTTTGACACTGGTGATCCCAGCCCAGGAACCTGTCACTTCCCCCCAGGCTGAGAGGCCCTTGGCCCCAGCACAAGGGATGGGGTGTGCCCTGGAAGGACCTGCCATGACACCACAGCTGGAGTGTGCCCTGGAAGGACCTGCCATGACACCACAGCTGGGGTGTGCCCTGGAAGGACCTGCCATGGCACCACAGCTGGGACAGGTGTTTGCCACGCTCAGGACCCAAATCCCACAGGCTTTACCTAAGCAATCCTCTGCTGACTTAAGGGGCAGTTTCCCTCAAGTAAGGATTTTAGAATTTGGTTCTTAACCCATTTAAACAAGGCAGCTCAGACCCATGGAATTCTGGGGTTTCCTTTCACTACGAAGTCACTACTGCACAGCTAAATTAATTTTAGCCTAGATTTAAGCCCAAGAGTTTTCCTAAGAACATACCTGATCCACTACTGATGTCAGTGCAGCATGAAGAGTGGTCTGCCCCTCCTTGATTGCCATCACATAATGATATGATCCATTCAGAGATGACTGCAGCACCTCAAAGTATTCGTTGGACAGCTCTGTGTTAATTCTGATGTTCTAAGACCAGAACATTAAACAGACATTGCTAGAGGTAAATGACATCAAAACTGTGCAGAGACAGCCATAAACATAGAGCAACAAACCAGCAAGGAAACTATTGTTTAATAACATACTTCAAAAACACATTGCTGAAACTAATTGGAATTTTCCCCTATGGAAGTTTCAGTCTCTCAGTAAGACTGTACCTTTTAGACACAGCATTAACTCCACAGAAAGTTTCCTTTTTGCAGTAACCTGTAATTTCACATGAAAAGTACTAGTATTTATACCAACAAATAATTCATATATTACAATAGTTTCTTAATTTTCTCATTCCTAAACAAAAAAGAACAAATATATTGCCTCAACAACACACTGAGCTCTAGCTGAAACTCAGATCTGTATCTCACAGAGCAATTATGTGCAAATAAAATAACATTCCCATATTTTACATATTCTGAAAAGCAATAATTTACTAAAATCTTTCTTCTTGCAAATGAACTATTTAAATTTTACTTTCTTTCTATTTCCTTTTAAGAACTATGTATACATTTGTTACCTAATATACGAAATTTAGGAAGAAATTCTTTCCTGTCAGGGTGGTTGTGCATTGGGCAACCTCTTCCAGTTTTTTCTACAGCACTCAAGACTCCAGTGATTTCACATGAATTACCCAGAGTGCCTTATTTTAAAAGGCAACAACAACAAAACAAAGGGGGAAAAGGAAAAGACAAGAAACATTTGCATTGCCCTATGTCAGTGGAAATAAGAAACCATTCAACAAATTTCAAAGCAAGTCAGAATTTAGGAGACAGACACTGAGAGATACATAAACATCTCAACTTACATCAGACAAGTACACCTTATTGCTTGATTTATCATACACATCAATTGTGATTTCATAACGTCTGCCCGTTTCTAGGACCCATCTGTCACCTGGATGAACTGTGAATCCTACAAAACAGCAAATATTGAGCAGCACAAACCAACAGTCTCTTTACCTAATGGACAAAAGCATTTGGCTTCTGCAGCCCACATTCTGCAGATGAACAGTCAGTATTTTAAGCTGCTGAATACAGACATAAAAGAAAATACATATTTACTACTAAACCTATTTCATATTGAGCTACTTTTACAAATAAAATTACTTTTCTATGGTAAGTAACACAAGAAATGGAAACACCATGAAAATTACAAAAACAAGGCAAGAAATTATATTAATCAACCAAGAAAACTGCAGCCAATACCAACCTAAGTACCCGGGATTTACCACATAGACAGTGCTGTTGGGCAGCCTGGAAACCCCCTGCATGTGGATACCTGGAGTCTCAGTAAAGGAACAGAGAGGGTCAGGCACAACTCAAGATCAGCTTGTTCCTGGGGCTCCTTGGGCCTCTTTGGCCATTTAGAGCTAATTTTCCACTGGAAATACATGTTATTCCCACTTCCCTGCAAGACACTTTGGAGAGATTTCACTGGAGAACATAATGCTTGAAATATAAAACCCGAAAAAGTCTCATCACATTTTCACAGTGACTGAGGAGAACAGACATGACTTAAGTGATCTTTTGCCAAGCCAATTTCTCAGAGCATTCCAAGGCATCAGACAGCCCTGCTGGGACTGAATTCACTGCAGTGCTGCTCTCGTGGCTCCAGCAGAGCTCCTGATTTTCCAGGCTCCCGGTACAAACTGGGATAACCTTATCTTTTAGTGCTGCCAAGGGTGGAAAGCTTGGCCCCTGAAGGATACTCTTGTGCACCAGGATGAGGTTGGTCTGGCCCTGCTGCAGTGCAGTCACAGTGGATGTGGCTGGGTCCAAGGTGGCAACGGGCTGGGATGGATCTCCCTTGGCGTCGAGGATGTTGTTGTGCAGCTGCAGCTCATACTGATCAGAGGGCATCACTATTTCTGCATGGAAAACAGACAGCATGGCAAACAATACAGCAAGTGTGGCAGGGTCTGCCTGCTGCTAACTATTGCTGATTATTTTCTAGTGATGCCAAGTGTACACGTTAAATCTGTATTTTTAATGTCTTGTAGAATTTCTGTCACTGCATCAACACACACACATACAAAATGAGCTTCTTGCCAAACTTTCATGTCTTTGAAACTGCATTTCCAAATAATATCATCTCAGTATTTAGACCTAACATCCAATTCACTTCCAGCTTCAAAAGAATGAAAAAAGGAAAAAGAAAAAAATAAGTCAAGGCATTACACTTTGAAATGGGCACAAAGCCAGCTAACCCACTTAGAGAGCCTCCACTTTGTGCAGCAAATCCATTTGCCAATAAAACATTTTCTGTTAGAAAAGTGACAAATCTAAATTTGATTTAACGAAGAAAGTCAGTGATTTTCTTAGTGACTGTGAAATAAATGAGCACATCTAAAATGCCAGTGCCAGCTCCTGTTCTGAGTTACCCTCACCTTCCCATCCCTGACAGATCTGAAAGAGTATATTCTTTACAGTCACAAGTTTTTTAACAGCAAAAACTAAGCGGCTGTATCACTGTATGCCTTAGAAAACCAGTATTAAATACTAACAAAGTAGTTTAAATTTAAATTAAAAATTTCTCAGCAGTTAAAAATTCACATAAGCCCTTAAAAAATGAAAATAAAACAGAACAGAACCAACCTGTGATCTTCCCTTGCCTTATTTTCTGAACTCTGTATTGAATTGATGTTCCTACCAGAAGATAAATTTCATATACTGGATTTAAAAGGATGTTTTCCAAAATCAGCAATCTGACTTCTGCAGGATGTACATCCTATTGATGGAGGGGGAAAAAAAGAAAAGGGAACCACGTTTAAAGCAGCTCATTTGAAGCAGACCATGCAGCAGGAACTGGGAACCTAGCAGTGAGTAATATTGCTTGCTGCAATTGGCTCTTTGTTCTCATCTCCAATTTTGTCACACCAGGGCAATGCAAAGGACAGTAAAAGGTACAGAGATCTGCTCTGTGCAGGGATGAAGGATGAGTCTGCATGAAGATCATTTTGGTTCTGTTTTCCAGAGAATACAGAAAAACTTGAGACAGATGCTCAGTGATCACTCAATTCAGACAGCCAGAAATTCATCTTCCCCACTGTAAAACACGGTACCCTCAGACAGCATATCCATTAGAACTGCTCAGAGGAATCCACATCAAACTCACTGGTCTATTAAATTAGGAATACAACAGATAATTGTATAAATTCTATTACAGCTGTTTGAGGGATGATCACTCAAAATGGGCAATCTGGCAGCAGTGGGAGATTTAAAGGAACTTGTAACCAGAAAGACAAAAAACTGCAAGCAGAACAATATTATTTCACTTTCACTCACAGTATCAGCTCAGAAATTATGGAGAAATATGAATATTAAACCAGAAAACCAACCAAGCTATAAGCATTCAAAACCAAAGGATTCAGACTGGTATCACATAGAGCAAACACGTGTATTCAGTACAATTAAGTAGAACTGTAACAAAAATACAATTCTTAACATGCACTACAATTTGTGCCACCTGACTCGTATCACACATAGGTACATAATATTTTTGTGGCACATTTTTAACAGGTCAGACAGCCCAAGGCAATTGTGCTTTAAGCAGAAACATGAAGTATAATGTGTAGTAACAGAAATGTGCCAAACCAGACTGCAGACATGAGATGAACTTCACAAACCCTGTTTTACAAGGCATTTTTAAGGGGCAGTATTAAGCTGATAGTAGCACAATAAGTACTCCTGTAAGGCAGAACTCACAAAAACTCTCTCAGATGTTTGCAAATTTTCTTAAGAGCAACACCAACACTGTCCACAGAGTTAAATGAAAAACTCATGCCCACAAGTTATGAAGAAAGAACCCCCAAGATCCCCATGAGAGCTGGGAGAGCACCCAGCACTGCACTGGTAGCACTGACCAGGAAACCACAACCTCCTGAGGTGGGGCTGGGGATCAGAAAGTATTCACAGGACACTCATTTCGAGCACAAGAGGAAACAAAGGTATATCCAACAGAGCAATCCTTGCTCTAGCTGTTTATTCACTGAAAAAAAGAATTGAAGTATTTTAGATGATCCTTTTGCAAAAGGTCTAAAGAGCCAATGCTATGATTCTAGTAATATAGTGTCAATATCAGGAAAAATAAAATTGCACAGAGGCATTTGGGGTGCATTCCTCTGCCACAGGGCCTTCTGTCAGAAGTTCAGCAATGATCTCTGGCACATGCACCACCCTGGCTGAGGTCACTGCACACAACTCCAGCCCTTTGGGGGTGTCATCCCTTGTGATATGGGCTACAGAGTCAACCCAGTACAACACAGATGAGCACTGAGCTCCACAATGCAAACAACAAGGCAGGGCAAACTCAGAACTCCTGTAACACTGGACTAGAGGACTACATAATACAAGATGCAGGATGAACACATGTTTCTTACCTTATAGACACTGTCCTGTAGTCTTGCTTTTAATTTAGAACTCCCTGTTTTCATCCCAGACACCAGAATGGTGTCTCCTTGCTTGGCAACTTTTTCCATCTCCAATATATAGGAAGGTGGGATGTAAGTGGATTCTAGGAACTTGAGGATACTGAAAAGTGAACAAAAAAGTGAATAGAAAATTGTTAATTGATCTTTGCAAACCCACAGAGAACTCAGCATCTATTCCCAGCTACTTCCATTTTAAGCAAATTTAAGATGTCTGCCTGGGACCAGATATCCAAATTCTCCTCATTCTTCGAGGCATCTGCAGCTAATTGCTGGGACTGATAAGTTTGTTTGAAGCTTGCTTGAGGGCTTTCAAGAGCTATCAGAAGACTGCACATGTTGTCTGCAATGACCCCTCCAGTTTGTACAGGAGGTGTAGACTGCAAGAACTCTCTAGATTATCGTGGAACAACTGATGGGAGAGACCCAAAGCTTAAGTTTATAAAAGCAAGAGCTTAACAAACCCTTTGACCTCTCTGCAGAAGCTAGGAAGCATTTAATACCTGACTATGGGAATACTCTCCAAGCAGAATACTTGTAGTAACTGTTAGAAATTCCAATGAGAGGTGACAAGAGAGGGAAGGAATTTGCCATGACTAGGTAAATGACTGGACAGCAATGGAAAGAGGACCATGTTTTCAGGCTGCCAGCTCCTGCATGCACATCACCTGCCTGGCTTTATGTGCACCTTCACAGCAGTCAGTCCAGCCATATGGAGAACAGTCACAGGTATGACCCTATTTATGACAGTTCAGCATTTATTTTGCAAAGCTGGACCACCATTAGAACATTTTTGTGTCACTGTAGCTGTGCTAACAGTAAAGCACATATCAATGTTTGGTTAAAATCAAGCTTTTAGCAAATACTTCACTGACACAAAGTTCCTGTGGACTAGGCCTTGGATCACCATTCCCACTGAGCCCCTCATTCTGGCTCTCTCCTACCTGCAGCTTCAGGTACATTATGGGTTTCACAGGCTTTGCCCAGCTAAAGCTGTGGGCTTATTTCTCCACAGCTGCAAAACTGGACTCTGTATTTATCAAGCAGCCAAGAGTCTTGTTTGCTACCCCCACCCCAATTCCAGTGTATTTGGAACACAAGTTTGAGGATGAAGTTAACTCTTAACCACTCTGCTCTCTCTCAGACATCTGGTTTCCCCACATGTAATCATCCTATGAATATACGGTCAGTTTATTTAAAGGATTTTCTATATTACATCCCCCTCCATTTACCTACATTTTACTGTTTTCTGAGGAAACTGAAGCCTCTGCTGCATGAGTGTGAGTCTATTCCAAAGGAAGTTTTGACTAGAGCTGTACTCAGCAATTATCTGTAAACTGTTTTGAAGTAAAACCAGTGTTTCATGTGTCTACAGTCTGGTAAATTCACATGTATCAGGGACACAGTTTTGCCACCAACATTCATGCTGAGCAAAGCCAAGATTCACCATGACATAAAATATGAATATGATCATATTGCTGCTAAGTAAGAGATCCTGGTGTGTTGACACCAGTTGGTGACAGTGTAAAGATGGAACCCCTGGAGTCCAAACTGAAAATATCCCACTGAGACACTGCTAAGCAGCCTTCAGTCCTGGTTAGCTTAATAAGGGTGGACACTCAAATTTCTGTTTGAAGGCACTGAAGAACAGAACAGTGGAGTCACTGTAAAATTACACAGTGCACATGCTTAATGAAGTAATAACTGAAAAAATCCATCACCAAAACAGGTGCCACAGATGGTCTGGTGTCAAATACAGGAAGGAAAATAAACCTCTGAAAAAAATCCTCATAGAGTCTGGATTCTATTCCTATCCCTGCCACAGGTGAGCTTTCTGACATTTGGGCATGAACTTCACCTTCATTAACAGAGGGGGAATATTTCCTTATTACACAGAAACACTCAAAACCACTCTCACATTAGTGATTTGCAAAGCATACACGGAACACCTTCACTGAGTACCTCTCATTCAATAATTTCACCTGGCCCTAGGAGCTGTATCTGGCTCACAAGCAAACACTGGGTCCATGCCAATTTAAAGTTTAGCTACTTTTCAAACTATCTCAACACCACAACTATGTGCTGACTGACACCTGTAACTCTTCAAGTTCAGAGAATTAATTCCCTCCTGAAATGGAAGGGAACTCGTCTTTTTCTTAAAAAAAAAAAAAAAATTAAAAATGAAACTCTGCTGAAACCCTGAGATAACAGTCTTAGTGAAAAATCTTCCTTTTGCACAAGATGTTTCAACAAGATCAACAACTGCATCTATTTATTTCTAATTGTTGCATTAGAGCTACCAGAGCTGCTCATTAACACTATCAGTTAAATTAAACAGGGATGAGAGTGCCCAGGCTGTTGATCAGGCACTTAAACCAACCTGAAACAACTGACCCTTAAGCACTATTATTTCAGGCATCAGTTCAGAAAACTGCCTAGATGTGGGGAAATATTTATACCTCAAACCAAGAGGCGTGGAACTCTGGAGGACCAACTGCACGCCCTTACCGTAAGGCACTGTGGGAGTCTGAGAAGCCACCAGCCTCTGGGTCCTCCACGATGCTCCACTCAAACACCAGCCCTGCCAACGTGCTGAAGGTGTTTCCTAGAGAGCAAACACTGGCATTAAAACAAAAATACAAAACAAGCATGGAACAGAAACCAGGACTTTCTCCAGCCACGGGTATCTAGTTAAAAATCACAACCCAGCGTGCTTTACCATCTTCTTTCCACAGTTTGCAACCCCACACTGGATGTTTTCCACAAAGCCCACGAGGTAAGTGCAGGTGTCCCCACCCATCCTCCACCTGTCAGCCCCTGAGATACCCCTGGCACACCCCACCTTTCTCCCTTGACCACAAACACCTTACTGTTGTTTGGGAGACTAGCAAAATATAAAAAAAAATCCTGCTCAACAACCTTTCATTTTGAAACATGCAGATCTGAGATACTGTTTGGGCAACCTGATTTCACAGCACCACAACTGCAATTTACCCACAACAACATGAGTCTTCACTCACAGAACTCAGACTGAACACCTCTCTCTATAAACTGTGAGCCACTAGAGCATTAGAAACTGTAAATGTTAAAAAGAAACAGGAGGAATAAACAGCCTGAAAACAGAGATTTAACACAGTAATGTTCAAGTGTAGTGAGCTGCTAATCTGAAGGACCTTTCAATCTTCAAGATGAATCTTGCTCTGAATTGCAGTGGCCACTGACACAAACAAACATGGAAGAGAAATGCCAGTATTTACTATATTTTAAAAGAGATTTTTATCTGTGTTACTCCCATTAACATTTAAATTTTATTACTAACATAAGAACCAGTGCAAATCTATTACTAAATTCTTATGCTTAAAGGTGATGACATTTTTAAGCCACAAGTCAACACAATGCACAGCCCATGTTATTTCTCCCATTTCTGTACAACTTACTGCAGACAGTTCTAAATCCCAACTACACAGGAATTTAAACACAAAACTCCAAACACACAAGGTAATATAATTAAAATTGATTGAGATTTGATTAAACATGCATTCAAGACTAACTTTAATGATGCATCTTTTAGCTTTACACTCATAGCCAAAGAAACGCAAACACACATTTTTAACTATTTTTCTGTTTAATTCACCTCTAGTTAAATTACAATAAAATAACTTGAGCAAAAGTTCAGCAGGTAAAACAATATGACCTTTCCTCACTCTACATTCTACACTTAACTTGGCCAAAGTTCTCCATGATCACCTTCCTCTCTTGCACTGGTAATCTTTGAAAAGTAGCATTTGAGGATTTTGTATTTGGAGTTACGGGCTTATTAAAAACATGTACAAAAAGCAATCTGCATTACAGTGTAAGAAAAAAATAACTAGAATATGTACATCTTTTAAAAAAAATAACTGGAATATAAATATGAATGCATAAGGTAGAGAATAAGGAAATTAACTATTCCTGAACATATATTCACACTCACAGGAGCAGAACCATCAGCATTAAGGAATGGTCTGACCCATACCAGATGTGAGATGCAATAATTGTCATCAGCCCCAAACAAATCCGCCCTGGTACATCCCCAGGGTCTAATTAAGGACTTCACATCCCGAGGAAAAAGCCATGTCCCTGCACCATGGATACACAAAGGCTCACACACAGGAGAGCTCCCTCTCACACAGGCTGCACTAACAGGCTTGACACCTGTTCCTTGGGCATGTTTTCAGCAAACCTAAGCACATTTTCTGTCAATATTCATTGAGCTGGATAATTGTTTTATATTGATTTTTTTTGCCTTATAAATATTAAAAGAAAAGCATTCAGAAGTGCCTTATTCAGGTGTCTCACTCTTCCTGAACAATTATATCCTTCAGTAAATGTGCCACTGCTCTTGAAAATTATTTTTTTATTTATAGCACATCCACTGAGAGTCCAATATGTCCAAACATCTCCCAGGGATAGATCCCAAGGTTATGTGGGTCAAAAGCTTTTGAATGTATCATGAGACCCTCAACTGAGATTGGCAAGTTCAGCCCTAGAGCTTCTAACCCAGCCCTTGTTTCAGCCATGCAGATGACACGGTGTCTGTGGGTTCTGAGCCACCTGAGTGGCTTCCAAGGCAAACTGCCCTCTGAGCACCTTGAGGGTTTGCAGAAACACCAAGCTAAGAACCTGCTACCACACACAGGACAAAACCAAATTTACTTTTCAACAGTGCCATGTCACCACACTTCTCCTGGCATTCACGGTTTACAAACAGTGTAGGATGGGCTCAGTAAGTACCCAAAATAAACAATTCGACCTTTCATAGCGGCTTTCAGGCCAGTGGCTGTCCTAAAAATCACTGGCTTTATGTGTTATATGTGCATAAAAATTCATTGTTGAAAACAAAGCATAAAATCCTTACCAGGTCATGGTTCTTTTTCTGATGCTACAGACAGTAAGAAAAGCAGAAGTTTTCTGCTCCTGTTGAATAATGAGGCACTCACTCCAAAGGCACTGACTCTCCTAAATGGTACCTCTCAAAAGTGAGTGTTTCTGTAGTAATTCAGGGATAGTAATTAAGCAACAAGTGGGTGATATTGGACATCATCTCTGAACCTGCTATTGGATGTCTGATTGGTATCCGATAAAATGTCCTTTTGTGAAGTTTTTTAGACTGCCTCAGCTCAAAGGCAAAAAAGAAAAGACAGACTACTTCCCAGTGTATTATCCAGAGAACTCCCTTTAACAACTCCACTTGGCTTCAAACAATCACCTGTGTCACCAAGAAAACCTGTGCACACGTCAGACAATTACCACTTGCAATACATAGTTGATCTCCTCCCAGCACCTCTCTTACCTTCAGAATCCAGAGCCACAATCTTGAGCTGCAGTGGGGAATCCTCCACGTACAGCTCTCTCGTTGTGGACACGATCTGGATGCCATGAATGATATCAACGATGGCATCACAGCGCAGCACTTGTCCTGTCCCTTGGAGAGACAGCAGAGAGAGCCCATGAAATCACAGCC
>JAWWEE010000021.1:19589760-19600429 GCA_035221455.1 Xenops minutus
ACTCCTTCCCTGAGGGACTGCAAGGCATTCAATTGACTGTCTGGTTTTGTGTGTTGCTAGAAAAACTATCCAGGTATATTGTATGGCAGACACTGTCACACATGAAAAGCAGTGTCCAGCTTTTGAAATGCAAAGTCTGAGTTTGCATTAATAATTTTCAGGACATACTTTTTATATTTCAGTCACCCCCTATATTTTACTTTTTTTAAGAATTACCCTTTTCCTGGATGTATCAGTAATATCTTTACCATTTATCTGAGGCCCTTAAGAAAGAGAAGTTAAAAACCACACCCATGGAATGTCTAAAATTATTGTGCAAATGAAGGGAAATTTCCTGTTTGTGCACATTTAAAATTCTGCTTCGTCTCCAGAGGAGCCCAGGATGGCCAGCAGCAAGTGGTGCAGTTACAAAAGTTAGGACTTACTTGTATCTTCAGCGAAGATGATGCTGGTGAGCCGGGTGGGCTGCAGGGACCGTGCCTGCACCAGAGCCCTCCGCGAACACTCCTCCTGGTCCAGCGGCTCCACACTCGCCACCTCCGGCTGGCTGGAGGACCTGCAGGGCATTGGGCTCTGTTATTGCTGCAGAAGCCACCAGAACAACTGACATGGGACATGTTCCATGGGCAGGACCCAACTCTGTAGGAGCTGGATGGCAACAGCTCCTCGAGGACTCCAGCAAGCACAGTGGGACTGAGGGAGGGAGAGCCCAGGATAGGGACCACCAGAGCCCGGGCACACAAACACAGACAAACCCTGTACCATGGCAGGGTCCCGGCTGAATGCAATTCAGGCAGCTCAGAGCTGCACCCAGCACCTTAAGAAAGCTGCAGAGCCCCACTGTTGATCAGCTCCGAGGTGTGGAACAAGTGAAAATACACAACACTGAAGTAAAGGTACAAGACTTATAGCTAAAGCTCCATTCACCACATGTAATTTCACTTTCAAAGCAAGTTTGAAACAAAGTTCTGAAAAAACTGGAACCTTTCCCCAATGACAGAACACCACAGTTACATATGCTTGCTACATCCTGAAATATCTTTTAATCAAGAAATTAAAAATCCAAATTTAGTCTGTCTAGCTGAAATATGTAACCCTTTGGAAATCATGCAAAGTTGCATAATCTGGCGCACTGTAAGCCTACATGGAATTTTGACCTAAAATTGATGCATCTCTTACTTCCTGCTCTGGCTTGTATGGCTTTTCTACAGGCAAATGCTCCAGGAACGGGCTTGTGGGGAGCTCACCACAGACCAGAGGAATGACTGACTGGCTCAACACAGCCGGGTGGGAAGTGGGGGGAGAACAGGGCAAGCTCTGCATGGGTGGGATAGCCATTGCTCCAGCCCTGCCCTCTTGAGCCCCAGCCAGCCCCTGGTGCACACTGACATGTTGGCCATTGGCTGCCCCAGGATGGCAGCCTGACAAATGCCTTTGTGTCTGGGTAAGATAAAGTTTGTGATGTGCCTTACTTTGCCAAGTACATGAATGTTCTAAAGTTTGCAAGTAGAAGTGTGAACCTCCTGAGAATTTTGTTGTTTGTCCCACACAGTGCCCAGAATGAATCAACCAACCTTCCCCTAAACCCACTGAGAGGGCCAGGCAGGACAATGTGCAGCCCAGCCCTCACCTCCTGTGTGCCAAAAACACCAGGGGAAAAAGAAAGGTTAAGAGTTATCAGAAACCAAGTCTCTTGAAATTAAATTTGAGATAGCAGCAACATACTTCTAAGGGCTAAATACAGAGCAAGTAAAATACCCAAGCAAGACATGCCCCTAGCAAATGGCTACAGGACATCCCCCTGTGCCTGGGACCAGCTGGGACTGGCCATGTTGGAGAACTGGGTGCACTGGGATGAGATGGGACTGGCTGTGTTGCAGAACTGGGTGCACTGGGATGAGATGGGACTGGCTGTGTTGGAGAACTGGGTGCACTGGGATGAGATGGGACTGGCTGCTTTGGAGAACTGGGTGCAGTGGGATGAGATGGGACTGGCTGCTTTGGAGAACTGGGTGCACTGGGATGAGATGGGACTGGCCATGTTGGAGAACTGGGTGCAGTGGGATGAGATGGGACTGGCTGTGTTGGAGAACTGGGTGCAGTGGGATGAGATGGGACTGGCCATGTTGGAGAACTGGGTGCACTGGAATGAGATGGGACAGGCTGTGTTGGAGAACTGGGTGCACTGGGTTGAGCTGGGACTGGCTGTGTTGGAGAACTGGGTCACAGCCCCTGCTCTCACACTCGAGCTGTGCAGGGGGAGCAGAGCCAGCACCCCTGTGAGGCCTTGAGGCATCCAGAGCCCAAAATAGCCATGGCTGTGTGCTCAGGGATCCAATTCTGTGCTCAGGAATCCCTCTGGGTGCTCAGGGACCCCACTCTCTGGGTGCTCAGGGATCCCACCCTCTGGATGCTCAGGGATTCCAGGTCACAGCCCTCTCACAAGGGCCCTTTTAAGGATTAAAACAATGAAAGCAAGCAGTGATGGTGGACAAAGCTGTTCAGGAATTGCTTCTCCCTGATGATGAAAACACTGCACTCCCTGGTAAATGCAATCTAAACTGGGCACTGGGTCCCCTCCTGGTAAAGCTTTCGCTGAAGATGGTTTAGACTTTTCTTCTGGAGAATGTTCAAAAATGCCTACTTGGGAAAAATCCTCCAGGAGGAGTCCAGCAAGCAGCAGGACAGAGTCTCAGACAAACAGCAGTGCTACACATGCCTGGATCCCCAGACACAGGTTTTACCTACTTCTCTTACTGGCAGAACCACATCAGTGAAGAAACACATTTCTCATTAACTAAAATTGTATCCATTAAAAAAATAACACATCACAACATGTGCAGTTATGTGAGAGTTCACAACTGCAGCCAAGGTGAGCATGGACAGAGCTCCTTGTAGCCACTGGAATAAAACTAAAGTCCTGTTTCCAAACCTTAAGCTCCCAACAATGTTCTGCTTACACACAGAGGGGTTTTAAAGGATTTGGAAACAACAGTAGCAACACTGACCCAGAAACTCCAATGTATTTTATCTGATCCAGGAGAAAACAGCCCACAGCAGTATGCAATGGGCAATTTAAACACCAATTAGAAGCTTAAAAGTGAAAAAAGTTTGTTACATTCTATTTTATATAACTAAGCAATGTACACAAATATGTGCAGATTTTTTATAGCAGGGTTTATACTGTTTCCAAATTAATGTATGTTCTATATTAGTAGCACACTTAACTTCACTCTACAAAGGTTAAAAGCGAACTATTAGTTATTTTCCTGTTGTTCTGTAGCTTCTCGTGCAACAATACAAGAGTTTTCCAACTTTTAGCAAGTTTCTTTACACAACATTAGCATTCACAGCCAGTAAGGCTTTTCCTGTACTTGGCTGGCTAGCTCTTGAATCTGAGCACGTGGATCTGATTTATTCAGCATGCAGGTATTTTTAAATAAGTATTATATGCATGGAATTGACTTTTATTTAGCTCTTTACATTGCTTAATATTCTCTGCCATTAGGTTTTTTTCTTATTGAGGGTTTTGCATTCTTACAGTCTGGAATTGATTGTGTTTACAACACAACAGGGGTTTCACTGTGGTTTGTATTTGTTCTTTTAATATCTGGCTATGAATTGTAATACAAAACCACTGCAGTTTGCACTAATAGCAATGTTGTAAAACCGAATCTAATTACAGGATACTTTTTCAGACTAGAAAAAGGGAGTAGCAAAGATCAACAAAAATTAAATTTTAACTGTAAACTTACATGCACTCCACAATTATAAAGGAACTTCCAAGCTTTTACAGCTGAATGCCAGTTAACTCTTAGTTGTCACTGCAGAAGTGAACCTGAGATTAGACACTATTTGGCCTCTAAGAGTCCTTTAAAAAAGGAGGTAGAGTATCAGCTGCATTCTTACTACAATAACAATTTTACTGAAGTGGGCCTTTCTGAGCCTTCCTTTACTATGCATTTATATTTAAACCCAATCTGCATGACTCCTGTTTTTCACACTAGAACCTTTCTGATTTACACACTTGATGACCCCTCTGTCATTCAGCAACATCAAGAGCACTTTCTGTTTACTGGGAACAGAAAGGACGAGGCACTAATCAAACAGGAGATTACTCTGGGATCACTACTGTCTCCTAGATGGGCAAGAAAAAGAAGCTTTCACTTTAACTGACAAAGACTCTTCCAATTACAGCAGCTCTTCAGCAGCATGTCAGTGTGTGAGATTGAGAGCTAGGCCTGTCAGAGGTCAAAATTAGCTCCTGAGAAGCCGGCAATGGGAAGCATTTCTGGCACTAGCTCTGGATCCCACGCCAGCGTCTGTAAGGAAGAACAAGGCAGGGAGGAAGCACTAGAAAGAAGAGTGGGGAGGTGAGGGGAAAAAAGCTAACAAAAGTCCCAGTATTTCTTTCCCTCAGAATAAAATCATCCTTGCTGAGGAATTAATGAAATTTGCTGTTTTCTGCTCCATTCATGGTTTTCATCCCTCCTCCCTGCCCCAGACACAGCCCGTGTGCCAGGATTGGATCTACAGATCTACCCAAACCCATGTCTGCATTCTTTAATGTTCAGTAATACCACATGTCAGTGCCTCACTACATCATTTATTTATCAGCTGGCTCAAAGACCAGGCACCCAGTATTGTTTCCCTCCCTAGCAATTCTCTTGATTCTTATTGCTCCAGTATTTTATATCGTTCTGCCAGCTCTTTAGACTCAACTCAACTGACTGAATCAGCAAAAATCCCCCTCTGTGGAGCTGCACCAGGACTGTCAATTAATTAGAAGTTGCATCAGATATTTGGGCAGATATTTAGCCAGAAGTAAACTGCACAGTAAGAGTTTCCAAGAGTTTGGTAAGATTGCCTTGGCCAATACACCAGGAACCTCATTTCTAGTCACTCTGGGCACTAATACAAAAATGAAAAGAGACACAAGAGGCAAAACAGCATTTGGGCAACTAGTTGTATGATGAAAAATAGATTCCCAGAGAATCAAGGCTATGGGAACTGAACTCATTCCAAAGAAAATGCAGAGAGGGAGCCTGGCAGAGTTCCTTCAACTCTTTAGGATTTCTAACAACCCACTGGCAGATTATGTCAATCTCCTCCTAGGATGTTTTACTGTGCTGGGAAAACAAAAAAATCCTCCATTCAGTTCTGCTTTAAAAGCAAAGGGAAACATCCCACAGCACAGAGTGAACCAAGGATGCTGCTGGGATTTTACACTGGTGATCAGCTGGCATGCCCATTAACTTCAAAGGAAGCAGGGTTAAGCCAGTGCTGATAGTTCCCAAAATCCTGCACGGATGCCCAGCTGTAACTTGGAACATTTTGTCAAATCAACTGCTGCCAGAAATGATTTTACTGTAAGTGCTTCTTCTCACCCCATTTCTACCTGCATGAAAGTAAACAGCTCGCACATCAGTGATAGTCACCTTCCAACCAGGAGAATGCAACAAATAAAGCTCAGTCTGCACAAGTTGTTCTGAAACTAGCTTAGCTTGATTCCAAATTAGAAAACTAAAAAATGGCCATTTACTGACAAACACGTCACATTTTTCTTCATTTCAAACAATCCACTCTGATGAAACTTCTCACATGTAGTCACCCTTATCTGTTACTAAGGTGAGACCTGCAGCCACAGAGAGCAAAAGCCTTGACACATTTCATGGGTGCCCAGCAACGAAAGCTGCCCAAAATCAACAGTCCCTACTCCTGTTCTCCTTTTCAGTCAGGTTTGCAGTTTCAGAAACAGTTTTTTCAACAGAAAACCTGCACAGGAATTTGACACATCAGCTAAGAGATGATTATTTCTCCTGCCTGCTCAGCTCTGGCACAACATCTGCTGCAGACTCACACCAGCAGCTCTGGTTCTGAGCCACCACACTCAGGTGACACACACCTGAGCTGCAGCAGCACAGCCTGGCTCACATTACCAGCAAGGCTATCCCAACCCAGTCCTGAGCTCGTTCTGGTGCCTCCAGGAGCATGAAACTATGCTGGGAAAGCACAGCCAGGCCAGGCAGCAGCACAGGCACCTGCCAGGGAGAGGGAGAACATCCTGCTGAAATGCTTTCCAAGCAGGAGACACAGAGCAGGTGAGAGATGAGGAAGGGGATAATAAATGTTATTTAGGATTTCACTTCATAAAATGGAAGTTAATGGTCAGTATCTCACACAAAACATTTTTCAGTGAGAGACACGTTTTTAGACCCATGGAAAAACAGGAAATCCACAAAATAACACTATAACTCCCAGATTACCAGAGATGAAGACTGTTGGGTTTACAGCAAAGCAACAGACCTCACTGAACAGCACCAATGACACATATTTTTAAAATACATAAGCCACTGCATACATCCCAGTAAGATCAATTTACAACCCAGTGTCAAAAACATGACAAGGAGCTAGAAAACGAGCTTTGCCAGCTGTGCATTGGGTTTGTGCTCTCTGGAAGTACCTGTGCATCACACTGCTCAAACACCACTACTGGATGGCCCTCTCCAGCACTCTGCCACCTGCTCCTCTCCTCAGTTAGCCTGATGTAACCTCGTGAGGGCTTCAGTAGCACACACAAATCTTTTATTTAAGGTGGCAATAAACTTCTCTTCATTATATTTGCAACAAACAGTATTGGCCATTATCACCTGTGAACAGGCTCCTATAGCTACAACCTTTACACAGCAAAACCTCTCACTTCAATGGTTCAAATCAATCAGTTGAATTTCTCAAAGCCAACTCCTAAAATACACCTTCCCCAAGCTCTTACCATGTATCTCAATTCTACACTATATGAAATTGTGTTACAGGCATGTAAACATATTTGTAATTTCTGCTGTAAACACCCAGCCATGCTGTCTACCTCGGGGGAAAATGTCTATTTGTTTTGTGTGTGTTCCACTCCTCCCCCTTAAAATGTTATTATGGTAAGGCAGGTTTCAAAGAGAGAATTCTGCTGCTGAACGCTTTCATTCTTCCAGGTGTAATTTCTGGATTAAGGTAATTAAAAGATAAATACAGCTGTAATTTAAATACTAAACATATCCACACACACAGTGTTTTATCCCTGAAGATAGCACTGTGTGCAATATTTACAGATGGAAACACCGTATGCTTTGAAAACAAAGCTTTTCCAAAAAACAATTTTAACGTAAAGGCAACCCAAACTCCAGAAGGCATGAGCATCTTGAAAATCAGAAAATACCTTAGAGTCATGCTTATAACTTCACCACTGCTCCCAATCTGCTGGGATGGTGACAGAATTTGACCTTTTCCCTTTGAATCACTGGAATTCTCAGCCACTGCTACAATCACTTTGAAAATCTCCTGCTTTCAGTAAACTTGAAGCCTCAAAGGGAAAATGGAAAGAAATAAGGTCACAACATGCCACAGACTGACTTTTCACGAAACTGGACACTCAGATATGAATTCTGAATGTCTGAGATGAGTAATGCAGGTCTTCAAAGGGTGTCTTTTGAAGTCAGATGCTCCTGCACAAGAACAACTTTCATACACTACCTCTAACCTTGTAATCAACCATATTACACAACCTCAGTCCCCTCTCCAGACACACAGGGCCTGAATCTTACCATTTCCTTTCCAAATCCCTGCCTCCATGCATGCAAACCCTCCCACCATGCATGCAAACCCACCCATCACTTTGAAAACGTGAGGAAGAGACACTACTTCTGAAGCCATCACATTTGGTACTTCCTCACTTGTTCAGCTTGACACCCCCCTCCAGCAGCAGCTCCAGGAAGGTACAGGAAACTTGTCAGCAGGAGGTTGTGGGGCTGCCCCTCCAAGCACACTGCTCCCTAATGCCCCACAGCACAGTGCCTGCAGGGCCAAGGATGTGGAGGGAAGCAGAGCCCCAGATGCAATGGGAGCTCCTGCCCTGGGCTCTGCTGCCTCTGCTCACTCACACACACACAGCTCCTGCTTCCTCCGAGCGTTTGCTGAGCACACGTTGAGTTTTACCACCCACATCCTGCCAGGCCCGCAAAGCAGAAGTGAATAAAGGCACATTAACAACCCCGGCACAGAAAATAACGGTGCACAGAAAAGGAGCTCGGTAAAGTTTCCGCAATTCTCACCCAAAATTAATCTCTGAAGGGCAGAGGGAGGGGATGGAAAAGGATGTTGAAGGCTGTCTGCATGAGGCATGTGAACCATTGCTGGCAACTGGCACCAGTATAACGTGCTCTGAGAGTGCCCACAAATCACCCTTATCAGTGATACGAAGGTGGACCAAAGCTGGTATTTCCCTAGAATACAGTCTTTTATCTTTCCAACTACAGATTGCAGTGAGATTTGCAAAGGAGTCCATCCTTCTGACAGCTGGACAGTGCCTGGCACACGTGGGAATGGCTGCAGCCAGCCCAGCATCACCTAGCAGCTAGCTGGCAAACCAGGAAGGACAGTCTGCACTTCCAAAACTCTATTAGTGCTTTGTTGAGTTTGTTTTTTGGCTTTGTATGATGTACTTTACCACAAAAACCAAATCCTTTTAAACACCCAGTTGCCTTTACAGATTAGAGAAAGGAAAGAGGAAAAAACCCACAATTTTGAGAGTTTCACTAAAATGGTCCATTAAAAATTGAATTCCTTGACCAGGAGTAGCTCATTTAGTAACCTCCATTCAGTCGACTTTTGGATGAAATTTATTACTGCTCTTATGCTTAAGCACTCTCAAATATGTAAAATGTGAAAGCCCAAGGGTTTGTACCCAGCCTAGAGAAGTGTAGGACCACCAAGCAAACAAACTGAAAGGGAAAACATAGCCCTGTAAGATGTATTTCAGTACCTGCCAGCCACAAAACAACTGAAAACTGCCACACATCCTTGTGGCACACATGGAAGTCTCCTCCTAAACTTAGCTCTGCTGCCACTTCTTTTCCAGGAGGCCACCTCCTGCTCACTCCTCATCCCAGTTACCACTCCGGGGTGCCAGAGGAAGGACAAGGAGTTGGCAGCACTTCTCCAACATGAAGACTGTGATAAAGTTTCTAAATTTGCCCATGCTGGGGGATTTCCCTTCAGCCCCTGCGTTGAACACCACCCAGGCCTCCCCCTCATGCCATGCAGGACAGCAGCTCCCAGCCAGGCGTTCCTGGAGTACATCCCACGTGCTCAGCACCAAAAGAACACCGGGAAAGCTTTCACCTTTTGAAACCTGACTTTGTTGTACTCAGGTGATGCACTCAGGGTGTTGGTACCTACGCTGAGAGCAGCACCGAGACTCACAGCTTGGTTTCGAGTCCCCCCTGTCCATTCCCCGAGCTCAAAGCTGTCACATCGTCACCACCAAGCACTGGGAGGGAAGGGGCACGTCCTCAGCAGCAGCACAAGCCCTGGGTGCTGTCCCCACACACGTGGGGCTGCGGGGATGCACGTGTGGGGGGGCCCTGTGGGTGTCTGTGGGGCAGAGGGTGGGCAGTGTGGGGGGTGTGGGGCAGAGGGTGGGCAATATGGGGGGTGTGTGGGGCAGCAGGGTGGGCAATGTGGGGTGTGTGGGGCAGCAGGGTGGGCAATGTGGGGGGTGTGGGGCAGCAGGGTGGGCAATGTGGGGGGTGTGGGGCAGCAGGGTGGGCAGTGTGGGGTGTGTGGGGCAGCAGGGTGGGCAATGTGGGGTGTGTGGGGCAGCAAGGTGGGCAGTGTGGGGTACAGAGGCAGGTAGGAGAGTGGTGGGAGTAAAGGAGAAGCAGGGGGGGGTGTGAAGGGTCCAGGAGAAGCAAGGGGACACTGTGGGGTACAGAAGCAGGGTTGTGTGTGAGGGGTACAGGAGAATCAGAGGAGTGTATGTGTGACGAGTAGAGGAGAGCCAGGGGGGCACTGTGGGGTACAGAAGCAGGGGTCTGTGTGTGAGGGGTACAGGAGAGGCAGGTGGGTGTGTGAGAGGTACAGAAGAGGTGGGTGTGTATGAGGGGTACAGGAGAGCCGGGGGCAGTGTGTGTGTGTGTGTGTGAGGGGTACAGAAGTGTGAGGGGTACAGAAGGAGGGTGTGCGTGAGGGGTGTGAGGGGTACAGAAGCAGGGTGTCTGTGAGGGGCACAGAAGCAGGGGCTGTGTGTGAGGGGCACAGAAGCAGGGGCTGTGTGAGGGGCACAGAAGCAGGGGCTGTGTGAGGGGCACAGAAGCAGGGGGTGTCTGTGAGGGGCACAGGGCAGCTCTCCCACAGCCCGGCCCATGCCGGGGCGCTCCCCCGGCCCGGCCCCCACTCTCCGCCGCTCCCCGCGGGTCTGACCCCGCGGCACACACACCAGCCCTTCCCCCGGGGCTCCCGGGGCTGCCGGGGCTGCTCCGGCCCGGCCGGGCCCCCCGGGCGCTGGGACAGCGGGCAGAGGGCCCGGCCCGGCCCGGGCGGCGCAGGTGGGGCCGCACCTGCCGCACTCACCATCGGTAGCAGCCCGCGCTGGCCTGCAGGGTGAAGTTGACCCGGGTGCCGCGGGTGAAGGGCAGCAGCACCTTGGGCGTGTTGAGCTTGGAGGAGGCGGCGAGGGCCGGCAGGACGAGCAGCAGGAGCGGCAGGAGCGGCGGCAGCGCGGGGGGGGCCATGCTGCGGCCGGGAAGGGCCGGGGCAGGGCCGGGGAAGGGCGGGGCGGCCCCAACGGGGCGGGGCTGGGCTGGGCTGGGCGGGGCTGGGCTGTGCGGGGCTGGGCTGTGCC
>JAWWEE010000021.1:19600529-19612968 GCA_035221455.1 Xenops minutus
GGGGGACAGGACCGGGGCAGGGCAGGGCGGGGGACAGGGCGGGGAAGGGCACGGAGCGGGGCCGGGGAAGGGCGGGCTCCAGCGGGGCCGGGCAGGGCAGGGCCGGGCTGGGTCCGGATGGGGATGGGGGACAGGGGACAGGGTGGGACCAGGTCGGGATAGGGCTAGGGAACAGGGATGGGATAAGGATGGGGAGCAGGGCTGGGATAGGGATGGGGAACGGGGCCGGGATAGGGGTGGGGGACATGGCTGGGATAGGGATAGGGAACAGGGCCGGGATAGGGATGGGATAGGGATGGGGAGCAGGGCTGGGATAGGGCCGGGATAGGGATGGGGGACAGGGCCGGGATAGGGATGGGGGACAGGGAGGCCTCAGCCCATCCCACCCCCGGGGCCACCCAGGGCCGGAGTGCGGCGTTTGAAAATCAACTCTTTGACCCTGCACTAACAATGCCAGCTCTGCCTGCTGGTGTCAGAGAGGGGCTCCAGCCCGCGGGTTGGCTCTGCGGCCCTCAGTGTCTGCTTATGGAAACACCTCTTTTCCATATGCTCATGCCCTCCAGGAAAGGCCCGTTCCCCGTGCTCTTTGTGTCCCGGGCAGGGGAGAAGCCAGCAGTGAGCCAGGAGCAGCGGGAGGTGAGGAGGTGGCTCAAGGAGCAGAGCCAGGGCCGGACCGTGAGCCCTTCGAGGACATCTCAACACCCTGTACAGCACCGGGTCTGTGCCCTTCACATGAGACACCCACAGACAAATGCAGTAAAATTCGGTAAGGATGCCGGCTGCAGCACATCTTCTAAGGTGCATTTTATGATTTCACGTTTGTGGATTCATGGTTTTACTGATGGAGAGCTCCAGCATCTTGAGTTTCTTGTTTAAAGACAAAAGCAGCTCTTCTGCTCTTTCTTATCTTTGGTCTTTGTATGAGACCAAGGCAAGGCCAATTTTCTGATTCCAGGTTACCAATTAGCAGCAATTTTTCTAAAGGGTTTTGCATCTTGCTAAGTCATCCTTATGCCAAGCGAGGTGCCCCCTATGCTCCCCAGGTAAGCTGCAGTGTAAGGAGCCTTTGTGTCAGAGGCTGGTGGTCCATGAGCTCTGCAGAGCAGCCCTGGGCTGGGCTCCTGGAGCTCCTGGTGGTCCATGAGCTCTGCAGAGCAGCCCTGGGCTGGGCTTCTGGAGCTCCTGGGGCACAGTGAGGAGCTCCACTTCATCAGCCACCTCGACCTTCTGTGTATTGCTCAGTGTCCTGGAACTGCATGAGAAATAGGACAATTAGGAAGAAGAAAAAAGGAGGGAAGTCTTAAACATCACTTGACAGATCCATAATAATTTGAGTGTGTTCAGATCCCTGGAATGGAATTTTGTGAATGACAACTCTTAATTTTTGACCCTGTATTTTGAACTCGTTTTTTACCTTCTGGTGGTGAATTGGGCTTCGTAGTGAATGGTATTTTACAGTACTCTACCAATGTACTGTACAGTTCCATTTATTACAGATGTGCTTGCTGAAGACTGAACTGTTGATTTATCTAGGGAGAAACATGAATCCATGGGATGGAATTTCTGTGTGTTTTATAATTTGCTTTTTTAGAACCTTTGAAGAAAGACCATTCTCAAAAGACCATAGTATTTTCTAAATCTGAAGTCAGGCTGGTAGGGCAATCTTAATTTGTCCTTGTTTGTATGTATCCTCTCTTCAACAGATGTTTAATGATAGGGTCTTTTCCCCATTCCTGGTGAATTGCACACTGGGAATTAATCAGTTATTTAATGAATGAAATTGTTGTGTGGAGGATCTGCCTGTCCTTACCTACAACAGGAAAATGGGTTTCAGGAAGGGCACAAGCATCTTGGAGTAAAAATAGCTAAATCCTGCTGCTGTTCAGGGACACCCCCTGAAAGTTTACCCAGGTCTAATTTAGGTCATACAGAAGTTAACCAGCTCTCACCTATTCTAAGCAAGTAAACTTATACAGGAGTTTTATTTACCTAAAGCATTTTCCCCACTATTTACTCAGCTAGTGTTTTATTTATCAGTACCTCAGCAATGCTATTCCATTTGCTGTCCCAGAGGACTGTGTGCTGCTGGACAGTTCTCTTCTCCCTGCAGCTCCCGTCTGTGTATTACTCATTTTCTGACTGCACATCCTGAAATCGTGTGGTCTGATTGAGAGAAGAGCTGAACTTCACAGCTGCAATTTAAGTCAGTGGGAGCTGGGCCCAGAAAGATGTGTGGTGTTAGAAGCTCTGCTAAATCAAGCCCTTACACCTTAAATTGCTCCCCAAAATACGGAGGGCTTGTTTTTTTCTCTCAGTCAATGTGTAGCCTTTCTTCATAGGCATGTTATGAAGATAAGTTCAGTGAAGACTGGGATTATTAGCCCATGGCACAATCACTACAATGTGTTTACACTTAGTATAATTATCACTGAGGAGGTAAGAGGCAGTTAGGGAGAACCTTGCATCCTGTGCTGTGAATGAGGTGAGAAAATGTCTGTATGCCAGCACTTCCTAGCTTTTAATGTAGGGTTTGCAGTCTCAGTAGTTACTACCTTTCTTTCATCAGCAGTGTATGGTGATGAGTACTCAATGTAAAATTATTGTTCTCAAATACTTCCTAGACTTGAATGATTTTCAAAAGGGCCAGCAAAGTGCACTTAGGACCTTAAAGCTCATTGATGAAACGTGACAGTTAAGTAGAATTAATTAATTAAACCTCCAACACATCTTTCTGAACAACAATAAGAGTAGAATAAGGCAGGAGTTACTAACATTGGGGTCGGAATTACTAACATTGGGGTCGGAATTACTAACATTGGGGTCGGAATTACTAACATTGGGGTCGGAATTACTAACATTGAGGTTGGAATTACTAACATTGGGGTCGGAATTACTAACATTGGGGTCGGAATTACTAACATTGGCGTAGGAATTACTAACATTGGGGTCGGAATTACTAACATTGGGGTTGGAATTACTAACATTGGCGTAGGAATTACTAACATCAGGAGCTGACTTAGCATCCTGGCTGCACTGCTCTGCTCTGCTTTCCTCTTCCATGCTGCAGTGGTGAGACCCACATGGAGCCACCACATCCTCACACCACAGGACAGTGCAAATGCCTGCAGTCAGTGGGCTGGTCACCTGGTGTGGTGGAGAACTGGAATGGGATAGACACACTGGGAATATGAGAATTTTGTGTGCACAGCAATGTACACCCGAGTAAGTCTGATAAAGAACACAAATGGAAAATTCTTGGTCACAAAGAATATGATTACAGAGCGATAGAGGGAGTGCTTTAATGAGCTGCTTAATTGTGAGAGGGGGAAAGGCAAACAATAAATGGTTGTTCTCCAAGCAGCTGAGCCATTTGTGGATGGATTTCAAGAGATTTAAGAGGCAATCAAAATACAGGCAGTAAATAACAAAACACCAGGTGCTCATAATGTTTCTACTGAAATATGAAAATAGAAGGGGGGAATTACTGAGAGATTTTACAAAGTCACTTGTTTGGTCTGAAGATCTGAAAAACAGCTGCTAAGGAAGCAAGGAGACATATACTTGCATTGGATTAAATCTTTAAAAATAATCAATTTTTTATAAAGCTAGGAAAAAACCTCTAGCAGTATGTCATGAGGTGATCTGTTGGCAGGGAAACACTTCAAAATCCTTGTTCAAAAAAAAAAGGAAGTATTTGAACAGCACAGTGATGATGGACCATCTGGCCAAGAAAACATTTAATCTTCAAGCATTTCATATTTTAAAATGTTGAGGTAATGTAAAATCTTTTAAAACACTCCTCTACAAAAACAAACAAAACAAAACAAAACACCCAACCAAACCAAACAAAAACAAGGAAAAAACAAACTCAACATATTACCACACCTGCTCCAAAAATCCAGCTCTGAATAAATGCAACTCAGAAGGGGAAACTTCATCACTATGATGAGGCAATGAGGCGTGGAAGGTTATTTTAAAGAATCCTGGGTGAAGCTGACTCAAACCAGCTCCAGCCAGGTATCTCTGTACTGGTATGTTAACAGGATGGGGCTGGAGATAAAGTAGTCCAATATATTAATGCTACCTGAAAAACAACAGAGGAACAACATTACACCTGGTGTCCTTTGGGGCCAGCAGAAGGCTCATGGAATCCCAGACTGCTTTGGGCTGGAGGGGACCTCAAAGCTCATCTCATTCCAGCCCAGCCACGGGCAGGGACACCTTCCACCAGCCCAGGTTGCTCCAAGCCCCTCCAGCCTGGCACTGATCCTGCCACCAGAAGCACATGGGAGGGGTTCCTGCTCCTGCCCCTACAGAGGTGGAACTGGAAGAGGAGGCAGTGCTTTAAAACAGGTGTTGTAGACTTAGAGACTACATAAATCAGCATTCCCTTTTCAATTATGTCTTTATTACTTTCTCTACCAGTAATAACAGTTTACTAGATTTTCTGTATCTTCATACACCTATTGAAGGTCTCAGCCTTCCAACTGTTCTCTACAGAGGTGAGGATGGATTGACAGCAACTGTAAACCTGAACACTTTGATTATGCCTGCCAGTATTTCCCTTCCAAGGTGTTTGGCCAAAGGAAGGCATAAATTCAGTAAATGCCCAAAATTAAGACAGCCAGTTAATGGTATCAAAGAATGACACTTCAAAATTCCATCAAGGTTGATTTCCTTCAGATTATTCAGACAGGAGCATTTGTGTCTAGAAAATGGCAAAAATAAGGGCCAAATGTACTCTAATCTGCAGGGGATGTCACGTGGAGCTTTGGAGTGTGTGCCAGGTAAGGCTGAGGCCCAAAGAGAACCAGAGCTCTTTAAATCCCTGTTCTCATCATATAAAGCCATTTGATATGCAAGACTTTCCCAGATGGTATAAAATGCCAAGACCTCCCTAAATTATTCAGAATGAATCTGATAACACTGAGATTATGAAACAGTAACATCAGATAAAAATAAACGTTTTTCATTTTAGAGTTTATCTACCTTTCTAATGTAAATTTATGGTTATTAAAGGAGGTTATTTATAGCTGTCTTTTCAAGCTGTTACATAACAGCGCTGCTGCCTGTGCCTTTAGACACAGATAGAAATCACATTAATGAGCTACTCACCCAACAACTCAATGAATGCAAGAGTGAGGAGAATTCACAAGATGAGTAATAAACAAAAATCCCAACCTTTGTTTCTGCTGTAAATACATCAGGGTAATTTAGGAGAGCACAGTAGTCTTACATCTTGAAAATAATGAATACATTTTATAAATAGGCATGTGAATATGTTTAATGACTTAGTTAATAGTACTAACAAAAGTGAATTTGGTCTTTTCAAGGTTACTCGGTTGCAAATTATGGTATGTACACCTCAGAAATCTTAAGTGGGCAGTCAAGTACAATAATTCTGAGTCTTTTTTAAACACTAACACTGCTCTGAATTGGCTTGCTATTTTTTGTGCTTTAAACACCAGAATGGAACACTGTATAAAATCCCATCATCTCCTCTATTTTTCCCATTCTTTTCTCGTGGAAGTCTTCTGATCTCACTATCTCAGCACTGGCAGTGATCTGGAGGGTTCTGTACCTACACAGCAGGGCTCTCAGACTTGCTCTGTGGTTCTCCATCTATACCAGCACTATAAAGTGTGCATTTCAGCAGTAAAATTACATCTTTTTCCAGTCAAATTCTATTTTTTTTCATTCTATTAGGTAAGTACAACAAATTCAAGCCCTCTTGCCAACCTTGAAGGAACCTGACACAGATTCTCTTATGTGTACAATGAGTCCTCCTTCAAAGGAGCATCACCTCCTGCAGTTGATGTTAGTGGAGAAGCAGGAGGTGCTGCAAAGTACCACAGATATACCAGCTCCTGTGCACACTGCACTGAAGTGACCTCATTCCTATTTTGTCTCCTAAAATTCCTTTCAGGGTCACTTTTCCAGGTGGGCCACCTACCAATCAAGTTACTGTGGGAATTGGAATATTCAAGACTGAAAAATGACATCATTTATCATGCAAAAAAAGTTGTCTCTGGTGGGAATTTGCAACTGCAGATCTGTAACAAAAAGATTAAATACAACGTCACTGAAACAAATTCATTGCAGATAGTGAGGCACAGGTGGCAACCAGACCCAAAACCAGACCCAAAATCTGCTTTGACTAGAACCTGTGGAAAACTGGAGTAAAACAAGGCACATTTCCCAAAGACCTTTATTGCTTCTTATGGAAAGGCCTATTAGCTCAGTAATGCAGGTTTACTTTATTAAATTATTAATTATATGCATTGTTACACCTTTATACTTCCTGTGAAGATTTGTCCTAAAAAATTGTGTCTCTCAAAATGTTCATGAATGAAGGAGGTTCATTTCAAGAGCATGTGAATATTCATTAGCATTTTTTTTGTATTCTTCTAGCTCTTCTTTGGTACAAAGTTCAAAGAACAGGATTTGTACTTGGAAGACACTAATTAGAGTATTTTAAAGCTGCTGTATAAATTAAACACTTTTTTTAGATGCTGAAGTAGAATGGTTCCAAGAATAACTCTAGACTTTTTGTTTATAACACATCTGAGTTTTAATACATTGTTTTGACAACAGTGGCAGAACACAAACTGCCCTTTTTTCTGTGGCTTGCAGATGTTTGTTCCAAATATATTTTTTTGCTCACAGAAATGTCCAATACAGATACTATACCAAAGTGTCAGAGAAAGTGAAGATTCTTTTGACATCTAGAAAAAACTAAATGACTTTGACAAGGCAGGATGTCCTGCCAACATGATTATAGCTATAGTAGTCATCAGTTTGGTTCACTTTGTTCATCTTTTACTTCAGGCTTGATTAGCTATAAAATCTATACCTTGTCCCCTCTGGATCAAACACCTAAACAAGCTTTGATGTTCCAAGGATATTCTAGGCAAGGCACTTTTAGCAATTTCATAGTGGGGGAAGTGCTTAAGGTACCATTTGATAGCTCAGTGATTCTGTGAACAGCAGGTATACAGAGGTGACATTTCCTCTTATTTAATTGGCTTGGTTTCTCCTCGAGTAGCCTGTTTTTTCACAAGACCCGTGAAATTCAGTGCAAATTGCAGGTGCTGGTACTTGCAGAGTTTTGGGTGGGTTTTGGTTTGGTTTTTTCTGCAGCTAAGGAGTAAATCACGAGTCATCCCGATTTTCACAGTCAACACTGTTGTTCTCATGCAGAGTCTAATTCATTAGGCTGTCAGTTTTCAATTCAGTAGGAGGTTAATTTTTGTATGTCCCAAGGATCTGGACTGTAGTTAGTGCTTAATACACTCATTAATTATCCAGAAAGGCAGAAATGAGGGGTAGACGAGAAGAATGAGGTCAGCAGGATTTGCGGATGACAAAATTATTTAGTGTAAGTCTTCCTGAGAGAAGGCTGTGATGAACTTCATGGGAACAGAACTAGACAAATTGGCAGCATAATGGTTGATGAAATTCAGACACTGACAAATGCACAGGGAATGGAAAATCTGAACTGCTTGGACCCATGGCCCTGCTCTGACTTCTCACTAAGTGTTGAGGGAAAAAGAACACCCAGCACAATTACAGACTCTTCCCAATGCCCAGCAGCACTCAAAAGCTAGAGAACGTGGTATCATACAAAACATAGCCTAGAAAAGCCCCCCAATACAGAGGGAAAACATTTGTTCCTGTTCTGCTTTAAACTTTGCAATCAGCCAGGGTCACTCCATCTCACAGGAGATGCTATAGGCGAGGTCCATATCTCAAAGAATTCCTAAATCCATTGTCCAGCCCTGCCAGGCAGGAAGCTGGAAGCCCATTGTAACACATGCTGGGCTGGGTGGGAGCCTCTGAAGGTCCTTTGCCTCCCTCTGCTTTTAATTCCGGAGCTCAGGGCCATTCAGGGATATTCTGGTGATTGCACTGCTGATTTATCCACGCAGAGCTGCTCCCCACAAGATGCCATCCCTCTGCTTTTGCTCGTTTATGATCACCCTGAGCACATCAACATCCATCTCCTATTTTATTTCTCCTAACTAGCTGGCACGCTGGTGACACCAGTTTTTATGTTATTTATAAATGTTTCCTCTTGGGATCCTGGAGACACATTTGTACTCTCCTTCCTCCCCCCAGCTGCCTTTCTTATTAGCTGTGGTTCCTTTTGAGTAAGTTGTCACTCTCTGAGGTCAGTTCTCTGCATAGCAAGCACACTAATCAGGGGACAGGGACACAGCAGGATCAGCACCGAGGCTCATTACCATTTCACATGCTGCTGCTGCTGCACTGGAAGCAGCAGCAATCCTACAGGACTAAATATTTTTGTTAGCTGAACTCTGCTCCAGCATAAAATTGCAATTTTTCACTTTCTCTCCAGTGGAATTGCCAAACAGTCCTTTGTAGTCCTGATGGTTACCCAGAACCAAAACCACAGAAGGGTGTTTGTCAATGGGTTTTCATGCAATTTGTGAATTCTTTGCTCATTTTAGTTTAGTCTTAGTTTAGAAATGTAATTCTTTCTTACTTTTCTCATGTAACAGGTTTGCAACAAGTTGTATGAAACGCAGGAATAGCATTTCTGTATAGCACAACACTGGCTAATTTTACAAACCCTGAGTTCTACTTAAAATTTGTAAATCCTTTAATCACTTCAGACTGTTAGAGCCCCCAAAGTGCCATTCTGATTTATATAACAAGGTATCTGACATCATTCATAGAAAGAGGAAAAAAGCTCTAAAGCAAGTCTGCAGCTGTAGTTTCTCTGTGTGAATTATTTTCCTCATATTCTTATGTAATAGAGTAAATTAATTACAAGGATGCCAATTTTAGCTCTCTGTTGATCAAATGAAATTACCCAGAGATTCTCAGGAGTACATTGGATGAAGGTCTAGGATTTTGGAAATATTTAAGTTGACGAGAAATTAATTTTTCCCTTATTAGTTCTCATTTCACAAACAGAATCCTCTTTGTTCATAACTGGCTGCTGTAGCAGCTTTGAGTCTTTAATTATTACTAATTATTGACTAAACATTTGTTATATTTGAAAGTTGGAGCCTTTTGGCTTCAAGTAAAGAATAGGATGGGACAAAGGAAAAAAGGTAGTGAATTATTCACTAACATTTGGCTTAATTACAATCAAATGACCCTTTCTGAACTTGCAAGCACTTGGTGAAAAGCAGAAGACGAATGGGATGTTTCTGTATAAATAATCAACAGCTCTTATTTTTTAAATTTAACCCCCATATTAAAAAAGAAATAAAACCAAACCCACCCTACACTGTTCCATAGCTTTGCAATAGGATGTACTTTGTTTTTGTGAGTTCACAACACATTCTGTTTGACCTTCCCGGAGTTTTCTTTCAGGTCTGACCCTGCACCTGCTTAACTTCAGGGACTGTAATTCCATCCCACTAAAAAAGTTATGCTGGAAGCTCCATAAATATTATTTTTTTTTCCAGCTTCTGCCCCATTTTCTTGGTGCAGTGAACAAAACAGAAGAGTTACACTGCAAGACCATGTGTGTGTGCAAGGTATTTGCAAGAAACAACATTTCCTTCAGAATTCAAATGTTAAGCAGAACCTCAGTCACAACTATGCTCTTTTCTCAATCCTAGACCTTCTTGTAAAGGACAGAGTTTGATTAAAAAACAATTCAGTAGACCATAAGATACTCCTTCAGAGCAAAAGCTATCTGTAGGGATCTAAATATTTTATTAACTTTCCAAATTCTCTTAAAAGTGCATCTTTGTAATTAGAGGTGCTCCACCCCTCAGCCCATCCCTGCACATCCCTACCCTTGAATACTCTCTGGTCATAGTTAAACTGCATCTTCTGCTGTAAACTGGGGCAGGTTTGAGAGCTGGGTGTGTGGGAGGGGGATGGATGGCCTGGAGTTCACATCAGCTTCTGCTGCAGTCTGGAAATGCTGTCCTGAACCCTGCTAGAGGCTCCTCATTCCCTTCCCCTGGCACTGGCTTGCTGTGGGCAGAGACCAGAGTCAGAGAAGGTAGAAGGCCCAGCAGGGTAAATTTGGAACAGATAAACCTCCTTTTCTTTCAGAGGGAACTGTAATGAATTGACAAATAGAAAATAGGGGATTTTTAATATTTTTTTCTACTCAAATGAGTTGTTTTGTTTTTTTCTAGCCTGTCTTTTAGCATGTTAGAGACAATGGGAAACATCATTTCCAAACCTACATCAATAATGAGTGAATAATGTTAATTAGGTTTTCGCTATGGGCATTACATACTTGGCTTAGTAATGCAGTTGAAATAGATATACTTTGCAAACTGCTGAAATGTAGCTTTTTGTGAAGTGTAAGGCTTTATCTTTTGATTAATGAACCAACAGCTTATATGTCTGGTACTGAAAACCAAGAAGGTTCCCAAAGTTCTGTGTTTCCATGGAACTGTCCTTCACCCCTTTTCCTCCTTCCCTTTCTCCCAGCTATGGCTCGTGTCCTGGTTTATGGAAAGAGCAGACAAATGGGATTCTCTAATAATTAACCACGGGGATAAACTACTCAGTGTTCCAATCCAGACACCAGGAAGGAGAAACATTCTCTGGAGAGGTCAAATCAGTGTGTGTGGTGCCAGGGATAAACAGTGCCCATCCCTGAGTGCATCCCTGGTACTCGGCAGCTCTGGCCAAGCACTCCAGCAGAGGGGAGGGAGGATGAAGCACAGTGAAACCCAAAGCACAGTGCACTGCCAGGAGCAGCACCAGCCTGTGGAGATGGTTCCTTCAGCCTCCTTCCAACCCAGCCAGGGTAACTCAGTCCTGCTTTCTGGAGCGAGGTATTTACAAGGGATTTGTTTCTAATGATGTGTAACTTCAGGTACCTGTTGGCTCACCTCGACTCCTAAACCTGCATGGGGCTCTGTGGAACGCCCAGGAGGAGCTGGCATCACAACAGAGGAGCAGAGCAGCTCCAGGGCCATGAAAGCAGGCTGGGATGACTGATGAGGTGCCCCTGGCCTGCAGTGAAACACATCTGAAAGGAGGAAGAAGGAGCCTCCCCAAAGGTTTGGCTGTCTTGGCAATTGAAACAAATGAAGTATACTGAGAGCGTTCTGATGGGGTTCTGGGAAGGAGGCTTCCAATTTGGGTTTATTTGGCACTGTGGAGAGGGAAATATTAGATTTTATCTCCCTGTAAATCCATTCAGAAAAACCCCAATTGTTATTTGTTTTCTTTTTCACAAATGCTACTGTTTAGTCATGCAGATACTCAAATAAACTAATAGCTTGCCAGAAGACAGGCTGTTATGAAACATACAGGCAAGTTCAGATAAAAATATGCTAAAACTGATAATAATAAAAAAGAACACTGAAAAATTAGTAAATACAAGAATAAGATTACTTGGGCAAACTTAATGCACCTCTTTTATTCACATGTGAGATTTTGTAGTCTCTAATTCCCTGTTCAAACACTGCCAGAATGTGGACAGGGGGACCTTTCAGAAGAGGGGACAGAAAGGATGATACTTGATTAGTTTTCTTGTCATTACTCAAGAGAGTGCCCTGAAACATTATGTCCTGCATGTGGTTCAACCGTGCTCTGTTGAAGAAGGATTAATTTCTTCTTCTGTCACATCCACCCATCCAAGAGACCCCACTAGTGAACAGAGCTCAACATTTCTGTAAGGCAGAAACGTGGTACTATCCATCATTCTAGAAGCAATGATGTTAATAATGCTAAATACTCCAGTGGAGAGTATTCACAACAGCTCGTTCAGGCCCTGGTTTAGGGCATGCTCAAGGATTTCTGATGTGGATACATTTACATTTTGCTTTCATTAATCTTATGTATGAGAACTCTGTATGGCCAACCACAGAGTGCCAACCTCAGGCATGCCCTGAACAGCACATCATTGGTGAGCACTTGGTGAAAAGCTTTGGCCCTGATTATGCCCAGGTTCAGAGCTGATACTGCTCTCAGATGGGGACAGTCCAGGAAGGGTAAATAGGATGCATCTTTTGGCTCACCATACTCAGCCAGATCAGTTTTTAAATAGTGAGTGGCCCCATGGCCTGCCCCTATATGGCAGACTGACCCATGGTGTGCCCCAAAACCCTGAACCTGCCATGTGTCAGTCCCCAGAGTGGCACAGTGACCACAGAGCATCTCCCAGAACCACAGACCAACTCAGGATTTGCTGGGAGCCCCCAAACAGAGCTGTCCAGCCCCTCAGGGGAGAGGGACAAGGGCAGAGATTGTGGGGTGAGACAACAATTGCCTGGAAGCAGCAATGAGATGAGAAAATGAACAGTAACAGCACCAATGCCAACACCAGCAGTGCCCAGAGGGGAGGGTGTTACATGCCAATCCTCCACGTACAGCTCTCTCGTTGTGGACACGATCTGGATGCCATGAATGAGATCAACGATGGCATCACAGCGCAGCACTTGTCCTGTCCCTTGGAGAGACAGCAGAGAGAGCCCATGAAATCACAGCC
>JAWWEE010000021.1:19630367-19662667 GCA_035221455.1 Xenops minutus
CCTGTGCCCCAGGAGTGTTCTGTGCCATGCAGGGCACAGCACCTGTGCCCCAGGAGTGTTCTGTGCCATGCAGGGCACAGCACCTGTGCCCCAGGAGTGTTCTGTGCCATGCAGGGCATAGGGCACAGCACTTGTGCCCCAGGAGTGTTCTGTGCCATGCAGGACACAGCACCTGTGCCCCAGGAGTGTTCTGTGCCATGCAGGGCACAGCCCAGGAGCCTGGCTCTGTCCGTGGGCACTGCACTGTGGGCACTGCACTGTGGGCTCTGCTGAAAAGCTGCCTTTGTCCTCGGGTTGGGCCTGGCTTGTTTATAACTGGGTTTTTAAAGGGTGGTGTTGAGCATATTTAGGCTGGAAATAAGAGGGTTGCTGTGTGTATTGTTCACCTGACAAAAGGCTCTTGTGTCTTGCTCAGTACACTGTGAAGCCTTTTGCAAACTTCAGCTGAATTTCGGGGAGCAAGAGGGGTCTCGGCATGACCCGGGTTTGGGGCACAGGAGGAGCTCCGGGGTGGTGGGACAGGCAGGGTGGGCACAGAAGCCCCTCTCAGGCTGCTGACCCCCGTGTGCACACAAGTGTCCACCAAATAATTGGTGTTTGTGAACACACAGCGTTGCCTGTTCACTGCTGGGTCATGAGGGAGGGCTGTGCTGTCTCTCCTGTTGGGAAAGATGGGTGGGAAAATACAATAACTTGGAGGAGGAATGAAGGAAAGTGTTGGCTAAGGGTTACAGGCATGAGATCTGGAGTTAAGAGTGTGTGCTGCTGTGGTTTTCTGCTACACAAACCCAAGCCTCCTCACTTTGCTCCTCTGGTCACAAAACAGTCTATTGCTTCTAGGGAAGGATCCTAGAAATCTTTCCAAGCTTGTGTCACATGTAGGAGCAATGTGGTTTGGTTTATTCAGTTGTATTTTGAGACAGACTTTAAAATGTGAGACCTGTGTTGAAGGTTATGTTGCCTGTAAAGCTGGATGCACCTTTGAAGGTAGAGGTGGAAAGACAAGGGGAGAGGAGCAGATGTTTCCATTATTTAATGTCTGCACTGAACTTGGTATGCATAATTCATAAGTGGACATTTTTCAGCCATCAGTTGTTCTGTTCTCCCCGCTACAGGTTAGTTCAAGAGTTTAACTCCCTGACCCTAAAGAGCAGTTGAACAAGCAAGAGTTGCCTTCAAAAAATGTTGGAAAAAGCATTTTCAGGAATAGTTCCTGATGTAAAGCTGCTATTGATAAGGACTGTAATTTCTAGCTCTGGGTGAAACCTTTGCCTTGGTAAGGAGTTTCTGAAATAGTGAGGGGTTTGTTGTTTTGCTTCTCAAGGCCCCACAGGACGGAGCTGTACGAGGACCCCCCGTCAGGATGCTGGCCCATCGTGTATTCCCCAGACTACAACATCACCTTCATGGGACTTGAGAAACTGCACCCCTTCGATGCAGGCAAATGGGGCAAAGTAATCAACTTCTTGAAAGGTAAAATGACAGAAGGGGCCTCTTGCACCAGCATTTGCACAACAGCTAAAGGCAATTATGTGGTTAGTGCAGACTTAATGTTAGTAATTGCCAATAAAATAGTGACTGTACATCTTCATTGCTCATTGTGTAGGTTTAAGCTATGTTCTTTAATCATATCTGGAGTGCTTTAGTATTTTTATGTATTTGCAGATTTAAATCTTAACAAGCTAAATCGATTGTAGGATTTCTGTGGTGGGTTGGATGTCATTGTTGAAGATCTTGTCTGTGAAGTATTTAAAAGATTAATTTGTAATGTGAGAGCAAACATCCTACACCAGGGCTTTTTAATACAAAAGTTTGATTCACAGTCCTTAGAATATGTATTTTCTAGCCTGCTCCATTGAATAAACCCCCAGTTTTAGGTTCAGCTCAGTCACGGTGTCTGTGCAGAGAGAAACTCATGAAATGTGATTGGAAATTGAAGCTCATTAAATGATTTGCTCTCCCAAGAGGCATGAATAATGCTAGTCAGAGTAACTAGTTTGGTTCATTTCAGCCATGCCCAGGGCTTCACAAGACTGAGAGTGAAAAGGAGGAGGAGCATAACAATGCCTTAGACAATCTTAAAATAGTGCTGGTCTTTATAGTTGGAATGAAGGCATGGCGTGAGCAGAATTTCATTGCTTGGCCTTTACAAGAAGGGGTTATGTGGGATATTTGAGAATTGTTTCCACCTCTGAAGTGAGCACCAGGATCTTGGCTTTCAGCCCAGCCTGAGTTAGGTGCAGAATGTAGAGCCTTGTGGACATAGCTTAGTGTACAGGGTTTTGATAGTTGGCTGATTTTTTAATGATTCAGACTCTTTCAGTTGCAGATGAGTGTATGAGAGCAGCATTTCTTTTAAGTTTCCCCTTGAGGACAGCTGCTGTTTGCAGTTCCACTTTGTCCTTACGTTTGAGGACCAAGCCTGGCTCTCAATGAGAACACAGACAGAACCTTGTCAGTGAAAGGAAAAACTCCATCCTGTGTGAGCTGCAGTTCCACAAACAGCTGGGCTTGCCAGACCTGACCTGCAGTTTGGGAGTGCAGTGAGTGGCTTCCTATGGCCTTGTGCTGCCCCTGCTTTACACCTGGTGCAGCGAGCCCTGGGACATTGCTGGGGCTGGTGAAACTCCAGGTGTTAATGATGGTTTGCTGCAGGTGTAACTTGGTTATTGTGCTTGGACTGCTGGCAAATGGTGCTGCTCAGGCTGAGAGATAAGTACAGCTTGTGTAAATCCATTCTTTAGCAACCTCATCCTGTTGCTCTGCTGATGTTTGGAAAGAGATTTGAGGCACCTCTGGTGACAGGCAGAGCTTTTCCTGAAGCTGCTCAGTATTGCTGTTTAAACCAATTGAAAGATACAGGGAGAAATTCGTTAAGGAAATACAAATGTGAGAACCAAGGGTAGGATCAGGGCCTGTAAAATCTTGGCATCTCTTTGTTCAAGCTTTCTCATCAAATGTAAAATAAAAAAAAGGCTTTTTGCCTTGCCAAGACAAAGACTGTCCCAAAGCCAGGCCTCCCTTTATGTGGTCCTAATGATCCCTTCACCTGATAACCCTTTGCAGTTCAGGATTGCCCTTCCCTCTTCAGGCTGCCTTGTATTCATTTCACTGAGGTGAAGTGAGTTCTAACACTCCTGCACACTTAGCAGCTGGGTTTTGGCTTTTTCCTCTAACAACCTTAAATAATTCAGTGTTGGGTTCCATGACAGTTTTCTTAACTAATCAGAACCTTTACCTTTCTGTTTCTTCTCTGTGTAAAGTCTTTTCCTCCAGCTCTTTCCCCTGTGATGTGTCCACTCTGAAGTGTTTCAGGCTTTCACAGAAAATGAGTTTTCCCCCTTGTTTTACTGTCCTTGCTTTGAAAGGAGAAAGAAGCCCCAGGATAGTCCAGGGTGCTTGGTTTGCTCTGGCACTGTAGGAATTCCTGGCAAGAGCTGACCTACCCTGTTCCTCTCAGAAAACCACCAGTGAACACTTCCCAGCTCCCCTTCCTCCTGCAGAGGGAAGCTGGCACCAATTGGGCTCTGTCTGACACCAGTGCATGAATGAAACATTTCTCAGGCCTCAGTCAGGAGAAACAGAGCCAAAACAAATGCTGTTGCAGGTGCTGTCCTTGTGTAATGCTTCAGAACACAATCTCTCACATTTCCCAGTTGTTTCCTTTCTCCTCCAAGCATAAAATCAAAGGAAAGATGCAGCTTTAGAAGGCTGCAGCTGTGCAGCAATTAAAGATCAGAATGTGCCTGGGAAGATCAACATGAGCCTTATAATTGTTGTTTGTGGTGATCCTATGCAAAGCACCATTGTTCTTCTGCACTGCCTGGCTTTTGTGGCTGGCTCTAACCTGAACCTTCTGGCAAATATATCCAGATGGATGTGTTCAAATGTATGATCTTTGATCACAATCTGAAATCTTGGAGTGATATTTTATGACTCCCTCATATAAAATGAAGTTTTTAAAAAAACTATCTTTTGGTGCTTGAGAGAAAGTGTAGCTGGTTGTTGGTATTTCTTGACATTAAATTGAGGTAAGGGTGTGACAGAAATATCCTAATTAAGCTTGTTTGCTTCCATGAACATCCAAGCAATAATTTGGGTTTGAATTTTGATTTATTGTTTTATTCTCCTGTGATTTAGGGGTTTAAATACTGGTGTAAACTGTGGAATTTCTTAAAGCATGTTAAAAAGTGATGCATATTTGATGTTATGAGCACCAAGACTTGTCCAGTGTAGCAAACCCTAAACTGAGCAGTCTTGCACTCTGGTGTGTGTCCCTCCTCTGCCACTCCCTGACTGTCCTTCCAGTTTAAACAAGAAGCTGCCACGATCCCACTTGCTGTAAACAATATTTCCCATATGCACACTGCCATGTGTACAATGCCAATTGTTATTTCTCTCCTGTTGCAGAAGAAAAACTAATTGCAGATGACTTGATTGTGCAGGCACGGGAGGCGAGTGATGAAGATCTCCTGGTTGTTCACACGAGGCGCTACCTTAACAAATTAAAGGTGCTGTGCTTGTTCCTGTGCTTTTCCAGCAAACTGTCCTGAACTGGTGTCCAAGACAGTGCATGTCCTATAGATTTGTTACAGAATGAACTTAGCAGATGATAACTGGTGTATTTGAGCAACCATGTTACTGAGGATACTGAAAAACCCCATAGAAATAGTGGCAGCTCACAGTGTAGAGGGGTGGAGGGGGAAAAGGGTCTCTGTAGGTGACCTGAAATGGTATTTCAGCAAAGTAAAATGCTCATAAGGCAAATCTGAATGTTTGAGATGTAAGTGATAGTCTCCTTAGTGCCAGGGTTTTAGACAGTGTGTTTTGATTTGCTCTCGTAAAATAAGGGTCTGAAAGTGAAAATACAGCGGAGAGCACTAACATGGAGGACTTTAATTTGGGTGTTTGATAATTCAGGGATTGCTTTGGGGTTATGCCATATTGACAGAGGGATTCTGTAGGGATTCTGTGCTCTCTCTGTTGTGGGGGAGGTGCTGTCTTCATGGAGAGAGCTGAAAGAGCAGTGCAGGGGCATAGCCTTGCATGTTGTTTGTTTGTGTGAAGGTTTCCAGTACCAAATCATACAGGACTGTGTATTTACAGGGGATAAAGGGCATTCCTTGGATATTTGTATATGAAACATTGATTTGTTAAACTTCAGTGTAGCTTTAAAACATCAGCATGTGGGATCTCTGTTTCTGAGTATACCCAGTCATCTGTAGTGGGGTGGGACAGGAGATGAGTGCAGGTGACGTTGCTTTTATTGCAAAATTCTGCTTGGAGGCTGGAGAAGGGATTTGTAGGAGAAAAGAAATCTTCCTTTTCATAATTCAAAAGAAATTGTTTTGAGTCACCCATGCCCTTCCACAGTAGAAGAGTCCTTGGATTTCTATTTCTGGAATGTTTTTCTAAGTGATCTGTTATTTGTGTGAACTGTTTTCCATTCCTACCCTTTCTGAGTTCTCTTCTGCTTCTTCATCCTGTGCTATGAAGTTACATGCAGTTTCATACATCATTAGATTTGATCTTATTGCAGCTATTCTTGATACTGAACTTTTCATTCCATAGAACCACCCACCTCTTGTTACTGAATCACTTCTTTGAAGAGGGGTGTAATGTGCACAGCTCAGTTTGCTATAGCTCAGTGCTATAATAATATTTTCAGTACCTACAGGGGGGCTTCACAGGGAATTGTCTGCATAACTTGTGTCTTGGTGGTCACAACTAGCACTGTGGTGTGCTTTCAGATGGGATTAGCTGGGTATCACTCATTGCCCTTTTCCTGGGAGAATATTTCCTGCAACTGTAGAAACTGGAAGATATTGTTGGTCATGCCAGCAAATTCCAGCCAAGCACTGAAGATAGAAGTGCTTAGTTGCAAAAGAAAATAATGTGGTTATCCATGAAAATCCCTGGGCATCCTCTGTATTGCCTTATCCAAGGTCTGCTGTGCTATGTTTTTTAAATCCAGACAAATACCTATGAATGATACAGTTTTATATTAGATCAGCTCTGAAGGCTGAGGAGGTGCTTGCCTTTCTTGGAATGCCCAGGCCTCCTAAAAGAATGGATCACTGGAGTATTCACTTAAAATCTGAGTGTGGATGTGGTAGGAAGTGGCCTGCTCTTGGCAGAAGAGGTGGTGGTTGGTGTCTGTGCAGCAGCAGGAGCAGCCAGATGAGTGCTGGAGGAGGAGGAGCAGAATGGTGTGCACAAAGGAGATTGTACTGGGAGTTAGTTCTGTGTTTCCCTGCTTAGTCCTTACTACAAAGTTTGGCCTTTTGCACTGAGATGATTCCCCTTCAGTTATTCCTTTGAAGAATTTAGATCTCTAAGGTAATGACTGGACTGTGGATAATTTGCTTGCACGACTTTTCCACTCAGTGCCTTTTTCTAGTGCTGTGTAAAAGAATGAATTTCCTTCATGCCAGCATTCTGAAGTTTTGGAAGGAGAGAGGCAGTGAGCTTAAAACCAGTTTCAGACTGTTGGTCTTTCACTTGGACCCTTTTTATATATGAGAAGTTCTGTGATAACATGTGAGTGAACACTGAAATGTGAATGCTGAGGATAAAGCTTGTGCACCAGTGGAGGGGAAAGTGAGCTGCAACAGCTGATTGATCAGTTGTAAATGTATAGCTTATTTTAATCTAGTTCATAGATTTGCAAATTATGGAGGTTTAAAAATAAGAAGTTAATCACATGTCAGTGTTTATAGCTGGTGAAGGGTGGGTTGATGGTGCTCGTGTGCCTTGGCCAGGTGAGTCCCTGTGCCAAGAGCCCAGAGGTACCTGGGGGTGGGAGGGCTCTCAGGAGTGAGGGCACAAGGAGCAGGCTCCTGAAATAATTAGTAATTCTTGTGTCTGGTTTGGGTGTTCAGATGAGTCAGCACAGAGTGAGTCTTGATGGCCAATTAATAGATTGCTGTTTTCCTGTAAAATGTTAATTTCAAGGGTGGTGAGAGCAGATAAATTAATTTGATCCCTTTTACCTAAGTTTTCATGTAAAAATATGTCAGGACTGTAGGAATATACAAAAATGTTCTTTTAAAGGGAATAATATTTGAGGAAGTTTGGAGAAAGTCCCAAACAAGAGTGCCAGTCCCAGGGAAGAGGGTCTGACAGGTTCAGTGTGACCCCTCTGTGCCAGTGCTGGGGGCCATCCTGTGCAGCCAGAGCAGCTGGCCAAGCTCTGGAGAACAGGCAGTGTTAATTAATAATTAACAGCAGTTTGGTGTCTCCCTTTCAATGTCTCCAGCTCATGGTTAGGACACAGTGCATGGCCTGGTGTCCTTGGGTGCATCACCTGTGTCATCACTGGTACCACTGCAGGCCCTTTTTCCTGGTGGGAACCTTGACTGGAAACTGCTGTGAGAGCTGCAAGCTTCCTGCTGTCCTTTATGATTTTATCTGGTGTTAATTCAAGCTAAAACCATAATTTTTCTACCTACTGAAGATGGCTCCAGATAGTTTTGTCCCTGGGACGCTTCTAAATATAAATCACGTTTGGTGCTTGGGGTTGGATTTGTAACTCTGTGAAATTTCCCTTGAAGCTGGGACTAGTTCCAGGAACTTACCAAAGATTTAAACACAGTTTAAATTTAGATATTAAAGAACAAAATTGCATAGGGTGTGCTTTTTTATAATTTGACGTGTTGTTGGCTATTTTGGAATGCTGGAATGCAATGAATGCATAACATAAAAGGCAGTACATCAGAGGTTGGGTTTGAGCATTGATGATCTGTTTGTATTAATCCAGGAGATATCAGCTTAAAAGCAACTGCTGTAGCTTTACATCTTCCTCATATTGGTTTTTCAGTTCAACTTTTAGTCCTTGAAGACTAATCATTTGAAGACATTTAACCTCATTAGGAAGAGGTTTATAGTTAAGGAATTAAAGTTAATAGTGATATTTTATAAGTGAAGTCCTACAAGAATATCCTCTCTGAATCTATGTGTTATTAGAGAGTTGGGGCTTAAGCAAGGGAAATTAAGAGCTCTTAAAATTGTGGTAGTTTGGGGATTTTTTTTGTTTAATTTTGGTTTGTTTGTTTTTTTTTTTTTGTTATAGGGTTATATTTGGCCCCCTTTATTGATACTGCCTAGGAGTTAATGTGGAAGGAGGCATTTATTAAAGGAAGGGGCTGACCTGACTTCTTTACTCCTTTTAAGAAAACAGGAAGTTAATTTTTTTTAAATAGAAACTTAAATTAATGCACTGAATTATTTATTCAAAATATAGAAAGGTAAATGGTTTTAAAAATATTACAGTATTAGCAATAAAAACATAGAAAGAGTTACATTGGGTTGAGAACTGAAAAGAGTAAGTGATGAGATGGTATGGAATAGTTTTTATGAAGGATTATTGCTCTGCACTGAACCCAGACAAGTTTTAATTTCTAAGTCACACAATGACATGTCTCCAAAACTTTCCTGGAGAATCACTAATTTCACAGAATCCCAGCCTGGGGACCTCAAAGCCCACCCAGTGCCACCCCCTGCCCTGGGCAGAGACACTTCCCACTATTCCAGGTTGCTCCAAACCCCCTCCAGCCTGGCCTTGGACACTTGCAGGGAAGTCATTTGATGATGGCTGAGAGCAAATATCTACCAAAGGGAATAGTAACTGCTACTAGTCTGATATGTGCAGTCATGAAATGTGAATATGAAAAATACTGATATAAAAATAAAAGATTTGAAGACTTTGTTCCTTCTCAGAGGGAACTGGAGTTTGAAGGCTGGTGTTGTGGAAGCCAACATAAGGAACCTAGTCCTCAGCTATTCAACTTGATGTTTGATTTTACAGCATGAAAAGTATACAATTATATAAACCCAGTTCCTGTTGATTTCTTTGTTGGGTCTGAATGTAGCTGTTGTGGGAATTTACTGCGGGACATGTTGGCAAACAAGATGAGCACATGGAAGAGAACAGCACAAAGCATTGCACAGCTGGAGGGCACGCATTGCTCAGTCCCTGGGGATGGTTTGGGCAGCACTGTCACCCTCTGGAGCTCCTTCTTGAACCCAGGACTTTGCTCAGTCAGTGACTCTGCCCCCTGTGTTGGGAATTACTAAACGCAGCCCAGCCCTAAGGCTGGAGCACTGAGTGTCTTTGGGAATGTCCCCAGCAAGCCTTGCCTGCTCCTCCCTCCTGCCACTCATGGATCTCTTACCTTCACTTGAAATCCTGCACCAGCAGAATTGTTGATTCAGCTCATTATTGCTCTCACTTCTCCCTGCTGATGTTATCTTTTAAACTTTGTTAAAACTTCCTCTGTGATCATCGGTCCCCTTTGAGCTCAGATTTATTTTTTTATCCAAATGTGACCTTTTCAATCTCATTTTAGAACCACAGAGCTGAATACAGTTTTTAATAATGTGCTTGTTCAAAAGCTAAAATATCTTGTCAAGGGACTTCATCAAGATTGACTGTATTAAAAAATAATTAAAGCACTTCCTGATGGACAGCTGATGATATTGTAACAGAGCAGTGAGCTGATAGTATGTCAACAGAATCAGGTCTGGCAAATGTAAAAGTAGTAAGAGCTTAAAATTCACTGTTGGCAAATTTAATTAGTACATGGGAGACCTTTATTAAAGATGCCACCCCTTTACCCCACCCAGTAGTTCTTTGTAGTTGAACCACTGATAACTGGGGAGGTATTTTGAGTATCAGAGGACCCTGAGGTCTTTGGTTCAAATTGCCCACTTGTACATCCTGCCAGCTGTGAACAGCTCACTGTAATGGAGCTACAAAGGCACTAATCTAGTCATAATTCCTCATGGTGGAGAAAACAGGATCTATTCCAAACCTGCACAGCTTGGCAAGTTGCAATCCTGGGCCCCTAAATGTTTCAGTGTTGAATGAACAGGTAGATTCTGCTTCTGACTTATGCTTTGAAATATATTTAGCAGTGTTATCACTGGTAGCAGTGTTGGTGGAAGTTCTTTGAAGTAATCTATGTGTTTGCAAAAAAGAGGCATTTACATATTGCAAATATTTTGTGTTTTAACCTTCAAGACTTTTGAACAAAATGTTTCCTTGAAATGTTTTCCAGAAGTGTTTAATATGCTAAATAAATTTTAATCAGTTCTCCATGCTTAAGTTTGCACTGTGTGTTCACTTAAGTATTTGAACTTCTTAGCTCAGTTGTCTGTGTTTCCTTTCTCCTTGGTGTATCCTTTTGATTTCACACAGGAATAGATATTTTGGGTTTGAACCTATCAAGTGTAGCTGAAGGACATTCTACAATTCTTCCTCCCCGTCCCAGGGATATTAGATTTTCTGAAATACTAGCTTGCTGAAAAATGGCTGATTTATTACTGTTTGATACTAAAACCTGGAAAGTGGTGATTCTCAGAGTTAATAACTTGAGGATGAAGCTCTTGGGAGGTCACTAATAAGGGCTGGGGTGGTCACCTCCATCTAAAAACCTTCCTAAGGACCTGCAAGCTCCTTTTCAGTAAATAGCTACCAACTAGAGATCTGTCATCATTAAAACAGACCTCATTAATGGGAACTCTCTTTTTCCCCCTTGCAGTGGTCCTTTGTTGTGGCTACAATCACAGAAATCCCACCAGTAGCCTTTCTCCCCAATTTTGTTGTTCAGAGGAAAGTCCTGAAGCCTCTACGAACCCAGACAGGAGGAACAATAATGGTAAGGAGCTCTTGGTTCCCTTTTCTCAGATTCAGACTAGCTGACCAAGCTCTGTGAGCCTGGCAGTTGTACTGTTTTGTATACCTGAAATAATACTTGTAATAGTAACATCAAATAATAGTTTATGTAGCTCAAAGACTTGAGGCCTGTAGAGGAAGTGGGTTCATGTAGAGCCCTAAACATGAGCAAACTCCCAAGGGGAAGGACATACCTCTGGTTTTATGGTCAGCAATTTGCAGAAGAGGCACTGAGGGTCAGCCTGGGCAAAGCAGGACTTAAGCAAATACAGAAACTGAATTAGTTTGGAGCAACATTCATGTCACCAGACATTTCATTTTCTCTGGGAATTGCCAGCAGAGATGCTGAGGAAATAGCAGGGAAGAAAACACGTCATAGCTGGAGCCAAGACTGAGTTATTTCAACCATATGTTGAGGAAAAGATGCCCTCACAACTGGGAACTAATAGGATCTTCTCTGCCCTGTTTTCATCAATCCTTGTCTTAGCAGAGGAGACAAACTCCACAGCTTGGTGCTGGGAGGAGGTGGGACCAGTCCCAAGCTCTCTTTGCAGGGACAGAGCTGGAACAGTTCTAATGGAAGATGAATAATCTTGTCTGAAATTATTAATATCATGGTACAGATAGATCTTTGCTGCATTTTAGCAACCCCTCCTGAAGGTAGCTGTGGCAGGGGGTGCAAGAGAAAAGGGTTGCAGCCCATACTGCTTTTTCTATATCTGTTTGAAGGCAGTTATTGACTCTCTCTCTCCTGTGGTTTGGCAAACCTTTCCCAGTACTTCGTGCCAGGTTTGGGAATAGCATTTATTGCAACTCCTGATGTCAGGGGTGAGGGAGGCTGGGAGGCCAGAAAAGAATGATGGAGCCTGGTGTTCTTTTCAGGAACAGGCTAATAGGGGGCTTCCCATTTCTGTCAGCAGAAAGGGAGGTCCTCAGCAGGCCTCACTGGAATCAAGGTTTCCAATTCTGAAATGCTTCCCTTCGGCAGTGTATCAAGAATTCATTAAAGACATAAATAATCTAAAAAGGTGTTCTGTGGCTAGTGCATAAAGGGAGTGCAGGACAGTGCTCAGAAAGAAGGCCCAAGGCTGGCTCTGTCTGTGAGCCTGCCCTGGGGCTGACCTAGGAGAGTGATGTGAGTGAGCCCCAGGGCTTGGGCAAGCACTTCTTCTTCTTCAGGTTGTCTGTAATCTCATGGAGCTGTCCATTGTGTCTGCAAGTGGATCTGGGCACTGGAGGGTTTCAGCCCTCCTGGGATTGACCATGTGAACTAGAGAGTCAGTTGTCTTTAAGGCAAGATGAAATATCCAGATTTTGTGGGTACATTTTTAATGAGAGAAGTCCTGAGCGCCTGATTCTTTATTTGAAAAAAACAATGGCAATTTCTTTCAGTATTTTAGTACTCTGTTGTTAAATCTGTGTGCCATCCAGCTGCTGGATTTGCAAGTGTATAACTCTGGCAGCTGTTGATTTTTGTTACCAAAAAGGAGTAGAGAAATGAACTGGATGACTTGTGACTTAGCTTTGCTATCTCCTGCTAAGATTCAGAAACATCTCCTGGCAGTGCCAGTTAATTGCTCTAAACATGTCATCTTCTCTCCCTTTGTAAAGCCCAAACCCTGGTCACAGATACTTAAAAATCTGGAGCTCCCCAGGAGGCTGGAGGAGATCAGTGTGTGCTCAGTGTCAGAGAAGCAGCAAAGGAGGGTTTCCTGTAAGTGTTTGAACATGGGGAGAGTGGAGGGAGAGCTCAGTCACCTCCTTGGTGCTGGGATGTGGGAAGTGAGGGAATTGCTGCTTATTGCTCTGAGCTGTTCAGTAAAATGGCCAGTGGTTTCTGCCCTGGGACCAGGCTGGGCCCTGTGACATGTCCATGTTTAGGCATCCCTGCAGGTTGCTGAGTCTGGTTTTAATTCAGGATTGTGAGCAGGAATTGGCTTTCTTTTAAAAAATCAAGTTGTACTGTATCTTGCTCACTGGGGAGTCTTTCTCCAACTTCTCACCTCTTAAATCCCATTTCCTAATTCTGCTTTAATTCTCTTGTGTTGCTCTGTCTTCTTGGGTGCTGTTTAAATCAAAGAACAGTGGGGTAAGGAAATATGTGAAGTGTTTGTACAGTGTGGGATCCTGATGCTTTTGGTGAAGACTGAGAGCCTGACTAAGCATGACAGAACCACATAAAGTACTGAAAATGTTAAACCAGTTTTTTAAAAGGCAAATTTAAGGGTATGAGTTTTGAAAGAACATGCTGGGTTCTGGATGACTCTTGAGATTAATTGGATTATAGGGATAGGCCAGATAACAAAAGTGCTGCCTCCTTCAGTAGGTGTGTAGTGGCAGAAGCGGAGATGGGAAGGACTGGAGAGAAAGAGTTTTGGTTTCATGTCATTATATAGTTCAGGGTGCTTAAAAATATTTGATTGTCACTCAGAGCAAGTCCTGCTGGGCAGGGACATGCAGAGTCCTCCCTTACCACAGCTGCCTGCTCTGTCTCGTGCCTGCTGGAACACAGATGCCATCCCTGGGCACTTTGGCATTCATCTTGACATGCCATATGCTGTTGTTTGTACCTTTTTACCTTTTCTCCCCATTATGCACTTGAAAAGCAATTTTGATTAATCAGACAATAAAATTTGTACAGTGCAAGTCAGAAGTGCATCTTCTGCTATTCCTGATGGGCCTCTTTATCACAAACATTCCTGTTGAGTTCCTCTGCTTTTTAATGACATTTGAGCACTATGGGAAGATTGGTTTTTGCTGAGGAATCCCCAGGAAGTGTGATAAATTGCTGATAATGTGCCTTCCCTGTGACTTAATGGGGTTTATAGTTGAGAAACTGCAGTCTTTCCCCAAGATCTAATTTGTGTAAGTTGGCATGATCAGAAGAGGATGATGTTTATTTCCCAATAATTTCCTCAGTACTAAATTAGAGCTGTTCAAATGGAAGTGTTGGTGATGAAACCTTCTCAGCTGTCCAAGCTTCATTTTGTATATGATGTGTAATGTGTTCTTTCCATGACTGTGGACAAGAATTAATCTATTTTTGCATGTTTTCTCTCTCCTATTTTTTTAATTTCTTTTTTAATTGTAGCTAGTAATAATTTGTGTCATATCAGTTAAGCAATACTGCAGTTAAAGACTTACTTAGTTCTCTCTGGCTGAAATAAATGAGGTTCTTCAGTTAAAATTTCATCATTCAGGCCTCATGCATCTCTTTTTTGTCAATACTTTTTTGTCATTTGAGTTCAAAGGAGAGATCCAGGCACAGTTTTCCTATATTGGAGGGGGAAAGAAGATAAATATCCTATACCATGCACATTCTATTATTTAAAGAATAAAAGTCACAGGACCTTTCCTAGTGTAGCACTTTTGTGGCCCCATCCCAGCTGGAGCTGGGTCAGTCTGTGCTTCCAGGGCTTGGAGTTCCCATTCCTCCTGTTTTCACAGGAGCAGGAGGGATATTGTGTGATCCCCACTCACTTTTTCCTCTTCCCAGCACTGCACTTGCACTTTTTCAGCTGCCAGAGAGAGAAATGCAGGAGACACAGCAAATATTCTTCCACCTCCTGATGCTGAGGGTAGTTTGATATTCAGAGATGTGGGGCAGAATGACCTGCAGTGGTAAAGCATCCCAACATTCCATGGGCACCTCGGGATGCTGAGAGTTATTTGGGGTGGGAGGTGCTTCATTCACTCATGGAATTCTGACTGTGATTGTGTTTTAAGGCAGGAAAGCTTGCTGTGGACAGAGGCTGGGCCATCAACGTGGGTAAGTGCAACCAGGGCACTCAGGGATACCTGGACTTGGGTGTTTGAAAGCAGGATTTTCATTTACATATGTGGATTCTGTTTATAACAACAGAAAGTGAGGGTTGTGTTGGACTAAAATCAACTCCGAAGGAAATAACAAATAATAAAGTGATATATAACAAATAATATATAATAACAAAGTGATGATTGTGTTTGACTAAAATCAACTCCAAAGGGAAAAAAAAAAAGGGAAGAGTACTGGATTTATTCTCTCACTCACTATGGCAGTTTTATTATAAAATGTTTCTGGAAAGAAAAAAAGATAACTGGATAAAGGTATGAATCATTTATAAGGGCAAGTGTTTGGATTGAAGTAGTGTGGAAAAAAAATTGAGGAAAGATGTTTGGAGGAAATGTAAATATTTCAATAAAATCTTTGTCTTCATTAAATTAAAAGTAATTTTCAGAGTTCTTGTCATCACCTAATATGTGTTTTGCAGCAGCTCAGGGGGTGGGTGTTACATGGGAGAGCAGGGCTGGACCAGTGAGTGTCTATTTTTGGCAGTGCAGTTTTCCCTGAAAAAGCCTTGAATGAGCAAGTTATGAAGGATATAGAGAATATAAATGTGCTCTTCTGCTCACAGCAAACAGCAGTGCAAAGCCACTGAAGGGAGATTTTGTGTCACATGAGCCTTAGCTGGTTGTTTTCATAAAACTCCTCAAGTCTAGATTTTTCCATTATTTCTTGCATGCATCTTCTACAAAGTGAATAGCCAGGATTAAAAATTAAACAGAGAGTAAAAGCAAACAACCAAGGCCTGGCATATATACTGATCTATCAAATGAGCTTGCTTAGCTATTTCTAGTGGGTTTCTCAGTAAAAAAGCTCTGATTTATTGTACAAACCCTGTGTTCAGGCAGGGGGAGGTCTCAGTACTTTTTCTTGTAATGAGTGTGTGCCTTTCTGTTTTCAAGAGGGGTTCTGGAAGTTTCTTGTCCTCTGAGTGTTTGCAGAAGACAATGGTCTGTGCAAATAATGAGAACACCTGAATTCTTAGTTTGGGGGGAGTTTTTTAGTATATTTTTTGGATGTTCAGCATAGAAAAGAACTTTCCAGGTCCTTTCCACCTGCCCCATGATGTTACTTGTGCTTGCCATGTAAGTGATCTCTCTCTTATGTTTCTGGTTTTAGTGTCCAGCCTTTCTTTAGTGTCTGGTTTTTCACCCCTTGCCCATTTTCCTGTGCAGGGGGTGGTTTCCATCACTGTTGCAGTGACAAAGGTGGAGGGTTCTGTGCATATGCTGACATCACACTGGCTATCAAGGTAAGAACCACTCTTCATCCAGTGTTTTCTGCTGTTGGTGCCAATGGAGAATAAAAATCCACATAAATTCCTAAGATTTAATTTACATCTTAATAGGGGCAAATGAAGCCTCTCCAGATGGGTAGGAATGGGAATTTGCAGTGTTGTGAAGTGGGAGGGAAGATTTGCAGGGGTCAGAATTATCAATGTAAATATGACCCACTACAATTGCATTAATAATGTTGTCTTGCAGAACCCACTCTAAATCAAACCAGATGGAGTTTTAATACCCTCAGTTGTAATTCTCTAAGCCTTGCAGTTGAACCTGGACCTTCCACATCAGTTTCAGTGTTACAATCAAGCCTGCAGGGACAGAAACTCTCTCTCTGAATCAAACTGCACAGTGCAGAGCTCAAGAATAAAAACATGAATGACTCCAAAATAGTCACTGAATGTGAATGAATATATTTGGTATTTAGCTGTTGAAAGGCTGAAGTAAGAGCCTTCTGCAATTAGGGCTTATTTTTACCAAATGAACTGGGGTATATTTGTATAATGGAATATTTATAAAGTATCAGCAATAATCAAACATTAAAGAGCTCTAATGATTGCAGCACACCATGTGATGTAACAGCCTAATTTCTGTACATGGTAATTTGCAGAAAAGTAATCCACAGTGGGTTGGGTTTTTTTACTCCCTAACATTAAAATACAGATTGAGAAATTATAGTGGCTGACAGTTTGTAGGAAATCTTTGGGGTTTGCCATGCCTGTGTTAAAGACAGAGAATGGAACAAGATCATCTTTGAGGTCCCTCCAGCCTAAACCATTCTGTGATTCTACAGCTCAAATGCAGGTTTCATGTGTTTAACCTGGTGGAAATGTAGAGGGGGTTTTATTGTAGAACCACCACAGGTATCTTTCTATGTCAAATAACATGAGCTTTTGTACTTAAATGTATTAGAACAATTTAGCAGTTTATTTGGTGACTGAAATGAAGAGACTATGGAAGCTTTAAGCCTCCAGTTTAATCTGCCACCCAACTTCCTAAATTTCTTCATATTTTTCTTTGCTTTTATATCCAGTTTTTATTTGAAAGAGTACCTGGGGTGTGTAAAGCCACAATTATCGATCTGGATGCTCATCAGGTGAGTACTTACCTGCATTCAATGCTGCAGATGTTCTGCTTGAAATGCAAGTGAGTGATAAATACCCTTCTTCAATCCTCCTATAAACTGTGGCCTCGCAGAACACAAAGTTCCTCAGAGATATTGGAAACTGGGAGCAGTTTCACTGTCCATTTGAGGGTCCTAAAGACTCTTAGGCCACTTTAATAACACTAACCTGAGCTGCAGCTCCATCATGTGGCTGCCTATAAAAATCCTGCTGCCTTGCACACAGGCACTCCAGGGCTCAGCTCCAAGGATTTCCTGGGCCAGAATTGCAGGCAGTGGTGGATTTCCTGGGGCAGAATTCCTGCAGCAGGCTCTGCAGGGGCATGGAGAGCCTGGCTCCAGGCTCAGGAGGAGAGGGTACCTCCCTGTGCCCTGGCACTGGCATGTACTGTGGGCACTGAGAGCAAACCTCAGCTCGGGTGCCACTTGCAAAATAAATCCCAAGGGGGAAGGAAATGGTATTTTTAGGAAAGCACTTAATGCACCAAAGTGATGGCCATTGTGAAGCCTCTCAGGTAATTTATGATGTGTAAAGAGACTACATTTAAATAGCTCCTTGGCACTGAGAGAGCCTTATGGCTGCAAGCTTTTCATCTTCTCTCATTTCCTTTATCTGCATCCTAAAATTACCATATCAGGGCATTGTTATGCAACAGGAAGATGTTTTGTGTTGCTCTCTCAGGGCGTGGATCTGTTTTGTGCTTTTTTTTTGGGGGGGGGTGTTGTTGTTTGTAACAATTCTTGCTGTGTGTGTTGGTTTTCAGCTGTGCTGGTATCTCAGAGTGCACACAGAATCAGCCCTTGGTGCCTCTTTTGGGGAGTGGGAGGTGTGTGAAGCAGCTCAGCAGACCCTGTTTAAAAATGCAGATTTTCTTGTCTTGTGACTGTTCCAATTCCTGGTGCAGTGGTGAGTTCCACCTCTCCTAAGAAAGTGGTTCACTCAGAGCCTTTCATATTCCCAGACTTCTATGCATGGGCTGTTTATTTGTGGACCTAAGGTGCTGAAGAAATAAGTTGGAGCTGCCATTTTTTAGCATAAAAGCTGAATTACAGAAGATAAATCTGTGGAAATGTCTGTTTCTACAGTTTAAATGAAATTCTGCTGGGCACAGGGGCTGTGCTGCTGTCTGATACACTGATTTAAACTAAATCATCTTAGTGATTGCTGTGGAAAAATGATTTTTGTATTAGTGAAAAAAGTCTAAATGAGAGGCAAAAGAAGAATATTTAAATTCAGCAACGGGAAAGGGGGAAATACTCAAGATCTGAGTTTTCTCTTGAACATCCCTCTTTACACCCAGCACAAATTCTTTGTAGGGAATTTCTGTTGTTAAACAATGTGTTAAACTGTTGGGTCTTCAGTGTTTGTAGTTTTTTCAGGGATTACTTATCTCCCCAAGGCTTGAGTTAGCAGAAGAGCTGTCTTCTGCTTTATTTATTTATTAGTTCTTACATAAGGAGACTCAGTTCCCTGCAGCAGTCAAAAGGGACTTTTTCCTGCACAGTTGGGTGACAGATCTATTTAGTGGTCACAGTTGCTTTTGTGATGTCGCTGAGGACAATTAGCTTCTATTTTTCACTTATTTTTCTTACATGGGTAATGAGATCTATGCTAATTACCTTCCCAAAGAGACAAGCATTTTGTTTGTGATATCACCTGCAGTCTCCAGGTGATCCTGTGACCCCCCCCAAACTCTACACCTGGGAATGACCTGCAAGGCTCTAAATGAGAGAATGACACAGGAGCTCTGAGTGTTGGCTCTTTGAGCACTCTGGAATTGCAGTGTTTAATTCTGTCTTGCCATGCCAGGCAGAGCTAACTGTGGGTTTCCTGCAGGGCAATGGCCATGAGAGGGACTTCATGGATGACCCTCGGGTGTACATTATGGATGCTTACAACAGATATATTTATCCAGGGGATGGTTTTGCCAAACGTAAGTACAGCTGAAATTCATCTTCCCAAATGTGAAAGCCCTGCTGTGTTGTTACAGAACTTCATTTCTCAACAGGCTTCCTTGCAACATGGTGGATTTTATTCTTTTTAATTTCACATCGTTTTCAGTGATCACTGTGATGGTCCCTCACTTCTGGGCTGGATTTCTGGGCTGCAGGGGGTGGGTGGGGGTTCAGTGCTCCTGCCACACTTGGAGCAGTGAGTTAAATCATCCTTGGATTTGAAGAGATGGTTGGAACTCCACCTTTCCCTTAAACTACATTTATGAAAGAATTCACTGATGACTCACTGAGGGGTATCATCAGGAGCTGATACTGTGTGAAAAGGTTTCATGTTCTTTTGAAAGTTATAGAGTATATTTAGGTGTGTGGTCTTGGCAGTAGAAGTTGTTTTATAAGCATCTAGAAAACAAGCTGCATCTGAACGTGAAACAAGCTGGGAAGCAAAAGGAAGTCATGGAATGGAACCATTAAAGTTGGAAAAGCCCCTTAGGATCGAGTCCAACCCCAGCCCTGCCAAGGCCATCACTAACCCAGGTCCCCAAGTGCCACCTCCAGGTGAAATCCCAGCAGGGCTGGGGACTCCCCCTGCCCTGGGCAGCCTGTCAGACCAGTGATAGGAGCTGCTCCTTGATTGTTCTTCCTTGTGGTTTGTTTATCCCTGCTGTGATGTGCCTGTTGTGTCCTGTGACCTGCCACAGTTAATCAGGGGGGCTTTGATAATGGTTAAATTGGAATGCAAAAGCCCAAAGTTGATTTGATCTTTGATTTCTCTTGCAGTCATTTATTACAGGCTTAATTTGTTCACTGAGTCAGAGGTTGGGGGGGATGCTCTGCTGTTGGGTTTCTTCAGTGATCCTGTCGTTCTGAAAAGCCTTCATTTGGATTCCTGGCAGGAATGAGGTGCAGTGCATGGCTCTGCTGGGTTTTGACCAGTAAAGATCTTGAGAATTGTAGTATTGCAAGGTAATAAACTAAAAAAATGACCATTTAAAGCACATCATGTTTGTAGGCAGATACAGTGCAAGCAAATGCACCCCTTTAGTCATATACCACATGGCAACATTTGAACAGATGGATCAAGACCAAAACAGAGGAAGTCCTTGTTAGGAAATCTGAAGCACTGAGCCCATCCCTCTCCTGGGAGGCTGGGAATTCCAGTTCTAAGGATAGGGTGCCAAAGGCTGTGGCCAAAGGCATGTGAATATATAGGTCCTTGCAGATTGCATAGGAATGTCTAAATAGGATTTTTGTGGCTAAATCCTTTAAACCCTTCCTGCTGGGTGACCCTGCAAAGATGGGATCACAGAGGGAATCTCTGAAGAAAGGCAGAGGCTTGAACCTGCCAGTTGGAATCCTTAGGGTGAGCTCCAGCTGGTCACTGTCTCCTTGGACTTCCTGCCTGGTTTTCCCATGGTTTATTGCAGGGGCCTCCTGTGCAGAGTTTTTGCCCCATGCCCTTCTTTAGGGAAGGGAAGAAAAGAGCCCATTGCCTAATGCTGAGCCACAAGCACATTGAATCCCCCAGGGGAAGCAGTTTGGAATTACACCAGCTTTGGAAGAGAAGGGAGAAGATGGATGGGGAATGGGACTAGTTCACTGAAGGGTGAGCAGAAGAGTTGACAGCTGCAACTCAAAGTTCAGGCCTTGCAAAGCTCCTGGCTCTGAGTGGCATTTTCCAAAGCTGTAGGAGAACCTTCAAAAGCTGTGTCCATCCTGACCTCCAGATCTGCTCCTGCTCTGTGGTTGTGGTGCAGGAGCCCTGCAAAGCCAGGGCATCTTATTCACCATCTCTCAAGCTCCTCATGGTTCCATCAGCACAAGAGCTGTTTGTTCCCATTCCAGCATGTCCCCTCCTCCACAGCTCCAGCCAGCCAGCAGATCCCTCACCCTGAAGAGGCTCCAAGTGCTCTTCAGAAGAGCTGTGCAGACTTGCAAGGACATTTATGTAACAATAAGAAAAGGACTCAGGAAAATACCATAAAGAAACGAAAATCTTAGAACTAATGTTGATGCAGTAAAATAGGAATGAAAAAAGAACACTTCACTGATGCTGAACGAGGATGGGAAGCAGAGACAACCCCCTACCCAGCAATCACAAGAGTTATTCAATGTCATCCTGCTGAAGGCACACCTGGTGGGTGCTGACTCTGGGTATCCAAGGCAGTTCCTGTGAGACAGAGGGGGGGGGGGTTGAAGTTACTCCCTGGAACAGCTCTGCCATGGATTTGGTACCAATTCACTTGTAGAGTTACACATACCCCCACTGAGGCCCCCAAAATTAGGCTGCATCCCCTTGGCTTTCTTCCCTTCATCTTCTGAGCCCTCCTCTTCTACTTCTGTTGCTTTATTAGAAGCATTAGAAATAATTTGATTTAAATTAAGAATAGATATTTGCTCTTCTGGTAGGATTACAGGGTAAGAACGTTAAATTGAAAATGCTTGGGGCAAAGCTGAATCCTGTTATACATTCATAAAGCAGTTCACATAAATTCATGATCCTTTGCTGTGAAGTTTTGAGTGTTGTGATAAAAATAAAACATCTTCATAATTTCTCAGTGATATTTATCTTGGTTTTTTTCCCCCAGCTGTTTCCTCTGCAATAGCAGTTCAGTGTTTTCTTTGCCTTGTGCTTTATTTAGGTTACTTTTAAGTTAATAATTTCCTTTATGATTTCTCTGCTGATTGGTAACTGGACATGTAGATCAGCTGCTTTTCAATAACGTTTTCCTCTTGCATCTCAGATTATTTTTTTTCCCCTGCATCTAATTTTCTCTCTTCAATGGATTTTTTTTTTCAAGGTCATTGTGCTTAACATTTGCTGAGAAAACAAGCAGTTGAGTAATTCTCTTTAATTCAAGGTTCTGTGAAAATACAATGTATTGAGAAATCTTCCAGAAATGGGATTTTTTTTTTTCCACTTGTTTAGCTAAATCTTGCATTTTCTTTCAAAGCAATGCTTTTTCATTGAAGAATGGTTGGTTTGTTTGCTTTCAGGTGCCATCAAACGCCGAGTGGAGCTGGAGTGGGGCACAGAGGACACAGAGTACCTGCAGAAGGTGCACACCCACGTGGAGGGAGCACTGAACGAGTTCAAACCTGACATCCTGGTGTATAATGCTGGCACTGACATCCTGGATGGGGATCCCTTGGGAGGCCTGGCCATCTCCCCCCAGGTTTGTGTGGCTCTGCCATCCTGCTTTGTAATGCTGGCTCTGCCATCCTGGATGGGATCCCTTGGGAGGCCTGGCCATTCCCCCAGGTTTGGGTGGCTCTGCCATCCTGGATGGGATCCCTTGGGAGCACTGGCCATTCCCCCAGGTTTGGGTGGCTGTGGAATGCCCAGCCCTGCTCCTCACACACACTGCAGGCACTGTGTTAGCTGAAGGAAGGGGCACCCTTTGCACTCAATCCGAGTATTTCCCTCTTACAGACACCAGAGATCCATGTCCCTTCCTCTTTCTTCTTTTTTTAAAATTGGTGTTTTCTCTGCCTCTCAATATTGTTCTTCAGGTGCCTGTTCCAGTAGAATCCATTTCCACTCTAAAATACACTGGTTTTGAACACCCAGACAGTAACAAGAGAGACAGACATTTTCATACTTCACTTGACTTTTATTTTCCTGGTTTGGTTGGTTTGTTTTTCCCCTCACATGACCCAGTTTGCAATGCATTTCTTGTGTCACCTGCCCCCAGTATGTATCTTACACTTAATTTAAACTGCCCTTGTTGTATCTTCCAGTTCTAACAGTTTTGTGTATTCCTAGCAAGTAAACACCTATTTTCCTTTTCTTTGATTCTTTTCTTTACAGGTATTTACTTTCTCTCACCACTTTGGTACCACACTTAAATTTTGATTTATTCTGTACAGCTTCCTAGGAATCTTCCCCTCCCATTTTATGCACCTTCACCTTCCAGTCTGCTTGTCTCAAAACAAACAAAAATGTCCAGATCTTGTATTTCCTCCCTGGTTTTTAATGATTGCTTCTCTGACAGCCCCTCTGTGCTGCCTCTCTCCTGTTTCACATTTAATGGCCACCAGTTCAAGACAGAGAAGTGCTTGGTTTGGGAGCTCTCAGATTCCCCCTGATGGAGCCACCACTCCATCTCTTCAGCTTTCCTTGTGGTTTTCTGTTGGTGTGTTTAGTTCAGGTGCACAAAGGCAGAGCTGAGGGGTTGGACCTGCTTTGGACCTTGGAGAGGACACAGCCTGAGGTGTGAGGTGTGTTTGGTGCAGCAGTGGCCACCAAGGGAAGGGGGAGCTTGGGGGTGGGTGCAGAATACTTGGAGTTTGGCCTCAAGCAAACAACAGTCCTGCCTTTTGAGAGGAGCAGGGTTGATTGCCAAGCAAAGTGAGTTGCTGTAGGTTGCTGGTGGAGAGAGAGAAGGGAAGGATGGGGAAGGGAAGGTGAAGCAGCTTTGCTGGTCACCAGGAGAGATGGAAGGCAGAGGGTGCCATTTCCCTGCACAGCCTCAAGGAGCAGAGCTTTCTGTAGCTCAAGCCTGTGTTGTCTGCATCGAGGGCAGGGTTTCCTGGCTCTCTGGTCTTGTATTAAGTGTGAAGACACATTTCACCATGTTTGGAATCCCAGGCTGCTGGAGAGGCCCAGACTGAAGGCATTGTGCCTGGAGGGGTCATCTCTTTGGGGTTCCTTAGTGCAGTCTTTGGTCCTGCCCCAAGGATGTCACTGACACCTCAAGCTCTTGGTGCAGAGCCAGTTGTGCTCAGAGCTGGGCTCCTCAGAGCTCTCACTGATGCTTTCTTGGGGCCTGGGGCTGTAGAAGAACCTGAGGTGTGACAGCCAAGTCCCCCTCCCCTCTGTGTGGAAGTGGGAGCTGTGCCAGGCTGTTGTTTTCTGTTGATATGGTTTCTTTCCTGATGACAGGGAAATGGGGAATAAGCCCCTGTTTTCCCTCAGCTCCTGCAGGCTCAGCCACAAGAGGTGCAGGAGCAGAGAGGCTCCTGTCCATGGCAGCTGCTGCCAGCTCTGGGGTGGGAGCACAGTGCTGCATCCAGGGAGGGGGCCCAGGGCACCCCCAGCCCCTCCTGGATTTCCCTCCCTTCCTTTAAGGGTCTCTTTTTCATGCAATTCTTCAGTTGCCTTTGCCTCTCTGTTCAGTTGTCACTCCTTGTCCTCTCACAGGGCTGTGTCAATAATAATGTTGCACAATAAACAGGACTGTTGTATGGTTTTACAAGGGGTTTTTTTGCTACATTTGTGTTTTGTTTTTCCCTTTGTTATCTGTTTGTGGTCTAATTAATGGGAGGGTAATATTTCTTGATGTGTTTACAGTCTTCCTTTAAGCAGCCCAGGAGTGCATATTCATTTTATAAGCCTTTTGCTTCTGCTTCCTTATTTTTCTGTATCTCATGGCATTATGATCCCCTTCTTCAGCTTTTGGTTTGGGGATTTTTGAGGAGTTGTAATGAGTTATGTATATGTGGAACCCTCTGCTTTTACAAAGAGTAGATTTTTATTCTGTTCTTGCTCATTTCTGAAGTATTTTTTGCCACATGCACTTTTTGAAACCCAGCAGACTCAAACTCTCCTGTTGTGTGGGCTCAGTGACACTGCAGTACCTCTTGGTCAGCAGTCTGTTATATTTTAGTTCCATACCCTTCCCAGGAAGAAATTATTTAGAATTTATTTCCTTTTTTATGTTGTTTTTTTAATGGGTTTACCATTGCTTACATTCTGCAACTCCCCCTTCAGCCATAGATTCTTTTAGCATTAACTACAGGCCTTTATAAAAGAAACTGGGACTGTTAATTCAGCCAGTGATTGTGAATGTGCAAAACCTGATTTGAATTCTGGGTTCTTCTGTAGGATTGTGAAATCTTGATTGAGGTGCTAAACTTCTGTCAAAGGGTGCTATGCAAGATGAACACAAACTAAAGCATTTTGAATTCAGATAATCTTTCTTAGTCTCAATTCCTCACCTGGAAAATAGGCTGGACATTGTTCAAATTTGTAGTCAGTTTAGACTTTACGGCCTTTGAGCAGGAATTCTTCTAGGAAATTGTTCTAAAGACTTTTATTTGTCATATCCCCTAAAACAAGTCAAGGATATTTGATTTGCTGGGGTATTTTGTGTTTTTTTTGGGTTTTTTTTCAATGATTGTTCATGTAAACCAGCTCAGAGAACTTTTAAATGAACTTTTAATTACTACTGTAAAATGTAAGGCTTAAACACTTACCAAGCATCCAATACTATAAATCCATGACTCAGAGGTGAGAACTGAAATATCACAGAATCACAGACCCACAGAATATCCTGAGGTGGAAGGGACCCACAAGAATCATCAAATCCAACCCCTGACCCTGCCCAGGACCCCCCAAAATCACACCAACGATTGAAGAGCACTGTCTGTTGGGTTTTCCCTGGAAGCTGGGGCAGTGCCCATCCTTGGACACTCCCAAGCCTCATCCACATGAAGTCACCACTGCCCTCCTCCACTGCTGGTGGTCATCCTGCTTCAAGCAGGAGACTGGACTAGAGATCTCCCAACCTGCATTTCTACAATCCTGGTGATGCCTTAGGACTTCATATATTTGTAAATATAAGTGTATGTATTTGTATATTTGTAAATTTTTATACAGCTGTATAGCTTCTCTTATTTAAGGTGCAACAAGCAGTTTCTAGCTCCGTGCTGCATTCCTGAGTGTCTGTGTTAAGGGTAAGATAATGAGTAGAACATCTTGATTGAGATTCATGGACCAGGGCTAGAATAACAACACATACTGTAGTCAAACCAAGAGACAAGACCCAGGGACCTTGGAGAAGCTCCAAGGAGAGAATGTGGCGTGAAGATGATGATGGTGAAGAAGTAATGGCTCTTGAGACCCCCAACCCAATTCCAGGGGGATGTGCCAAGGGCAGACCTGAGGGAGGTTCTGGGGTGGCACCAGGGTGGGCAGTTCTTGGGTTGGATGGAACCTTTAGTTATGGTCATTAAGTAGTGTTAAACAATTAGTAAGCCCCCTGTCTGTATATATATATATGCACCTACATACAGCACACACCTATACACACCACGCAGCAGAAAATACTCCTTAAAGAACTGCTCTCTACTTTACCTACACTGACCTTGGCTCGAAAAGTTGCCTCCCCTCAATGTTAGACCTCCAGAAACTCAAAGGCTGGGCTCGGTTCTTTTCCCCAGCCTGCAGCAGATCAGCAGGAAAGCCATTTATCCGAGTCACTGATGTTGACCCCCCTGCAGGGCATAGTGAAGAGGGACGAGCTGGTGTTCCGCGCTGCGCGCCGCCGCAGCATCCCCGTGCTCATGGTGACGTCGGGCGGGTACCAGAAGAGGACGGCGCGCATCATCGCAGACTCCATCCTCAACCTGCACGGCCTGGGGCTCCTGCACAGCAGGCCTGGCCAGCCTGCCCCGGGGGCTGCCCAGCCCAGCCTGGAGCACACGCTCAGGGACTGTGCTAAAGACCTGGGCAGCCTGGCACTGCAGTGACACGAGGGGCTGAATGGCAGGGGCATCACCCGGGCACGGGGGATCTGTGTCTGCAAAGGCAGCACAGCCTTCTGAGCTAACTGAGACTTGCACTCCAGGGTACTGTCTTCGTGTCTAATATTGCTGTAGAAAGCTTTAATTGCTTCTCTGATTGCCAAGGGGGGGGGCTGTTGTGTTGAAAGAACTATGCAGTTGGTATCCAAAGGCTGTCCCAGACCTGTTCAGATGGTGCAGCTTTGTCTGGGGGGAGGGAAATAAGGACTAAACCCAATGTTTCTTGGGTTTTTTTTAGATACTGCATTTTATTTATTGCTTTTTTAATTGAAATGTTGTTGTAAAACGTGTTCTGTGCAGACTTCAGTGTCAGTTTAACCCTAAAGTTAAGTGCAATACTGTGAAAACGGGTGCAGGTGGTGGGCTTTGAAGCCATAGTAGGCTGTTAGAAGGAAAGGTCATTAATTTAGAGTTTATTCCTCTTGTTGATAGTGGCTTAAATCTTATAAACACCTTGAGAAATAGAATAGGAAACACCTTTGGCTTCATAAGCAGCTGAGCCCTAAGTGCTCAACATGAGCAGTCTGCTGTTTGCCTCTCTCCCCATGAGCCCTGCATGTGAAAGGCAACAGTTCCTGTGCTTTGTAACTCACAGGGTAAAGAAACTACAGTCAAATCCAAGCTGATTTTAGAGTTCTGAGCAGCCTTGCAGAAAAACCTGTGTAGAAATACAGGCTATCTCACTCTGCCCAGCTTGCCATGTATAAAACAGTCATGGGGACATTTAACTTGGTTTTGTTTCCCCAACTAGTGCTGTGTTTTTTATTTGCTCAGAGAGTAATGGTACTTGTAGTTGCAGTCATAGTTGGTAAGTAAATTGTTCATTATTACTGTTCATCTTAAAATACAGTGGAATTTCTACATGAGGTTAATGTGCTAACTTTATATGGAGTTTCTGGGAGGATTTGGGAACAAAATAGTTCATTCCAAGGAGATTCAGTGCACTACCTGTAAAGTCTGGCTTTGTTTGGGTTGGTATATTTTGCATTTTAGCAGTGGGTTGTAAAGGTACTAAACTGTATATTTTGCAAGAGCTTTTATAACTTCCAAGTGTTCACTGCTTCATCCTCCAAGTTTCACGTCATGTTTATGTTTGAGCCTTCCTGTGAAGGGGCACCAAGATTTTCCTTGTAGTAGAGTTGGTGTATAAGCTATTTAAGGGATGTTTAATGCTAATTATAATACTTACCTCACTTAGTGTTAATGTTTAGATGAGGTTTGTCAGTTGTAAAATTGCACAGTTGCTATAAATATCTGCTTTAAGCCACATTTGACATATTGCACTAAGCTTGAGTTGCTACACTGGGATTAAAAAGCACTTTTAAATTTCTTACTAGAAGGACCATCAGAGTACGACTAATGTTGAGATTTATTTTTTCTATACTGTCTGACGTTACTGAAAGATGTTGTTATTCTTTCATATAATTTTTATAAAGTTATAAATTACATTTCTAGAAACTAAACCCCTGTCATAGCACCATATGGTCTTTTCCCAAGCATCTTCTGTTTGTGTTAACATGTTTCCATAATTTTCCCTCGGTGGAGATTAAAATGATGTTGAACAACAATGCTGACTGTCTTTTCTTTTCACTTCACATGGCTCTTGGCTGCCAAAAACTTTGACTGGCAGTTTCTCAGAGGGACAAGAAGATGTGTTTTTCATGCTTAAAACATAGCTGAAACTGCAGTGCATCTCAGGGGTGAATAGTACTGGGTTTGTCAACAGGTTCTTCGAGGGGACTTCTTAAAGTCAGCTTGCATGGCTTGTATCCAAATAATTTTTAAGGTGTCATCATAAGGGCTTAAAGTCACTTTCTCATTCCAAATTCCATTTCATTACCTATATTGTAACTCCTGTTTAAGTATTTGATTGTTACAGGTGTTAAACTGCAAACTAAGGCTCTGATGAGGCTGCAGTGGTTTTAGAGGTCTTTGCAGAGAGAACCCAACGTTGGCAGCAGAGCCTGACAGCTCTCAGATCACCAGTGACATTGGGGATTGTTAAGCAGCAGACACATTGGCTGCACTTCAGTGTTCATTGGAAAGGTAGAATTGAAAAACCCATCACTCTTTCATATTTTTCACAGATTTTAATTAGGGTATTACTCGAATTTGTGGCCAAAAGATTGATTTATACACGTTAAGAAACCAGTCCAAGGTAAATGTGTATGGGAAAAACATGGAGCTTTTGGATTTTGGGGTTTAATTGCAGTTGTAACAATAAAATCCTGCAGTGACAGGAAGGAGGGGTTTGGAGCTGCTGCCCTTACAACCAAATCTGTCTCAAAGAAACACTTGGTAGGGCTTGTCTTTCATAATAAGACATCAGTTTTGACTCAAATTACTTGAGAAAGAAGCAGTGAGGATTTTCAATGACTTCATGTATGAACACACATTTCTTGCTGGGCATCCATGTGTGAAATGTAGTTGAAATATCATCTGAGGGTTGGTGTTTTCATGTGTTTGATTTGACAGTGGGTGTGTTGAGCTCCAGCCCCCTGCTCTGGCTGACAGTGAGCTCAGGGCAGGGAGCTTGGCCCTAAAGCCTCGGGGTGTTGTGGCCAGAGCTTTAGGCTGGCAGCTTCAGGTGTGATACCCATCACACTGACCTGGTTGCTTGACTTTGATGGTTGTTTTTGAACACCCTGCACTGTGTTTTTTGTGGTCTGTGCAGGGACACTTGGGAATTTCTTGGACTGTCCACATGGGAATGTACAGCTGTGCCCTCCACACACCACAGGCCCTTTGGGGAGAACATTCCCAGCAGTTGTGAAGTCAATAATCCTGGACCTGCCCTGTCCTCACACTGAGCTCCAAGAGCTGTGGGCTCCAGGACCTCGGTGCTGAGTGCTGGGCTGGTTTGGGAATAACTGGAAACATTCTTCTTCCAAGAAAACTGCAGTCCCTGGGGAAGAAGAAGCTGCCCTTGCTGTGTTTGCCCAGTGAAGATGATGTCCCTCATGCCCCTGGCTGGCTCTGGAATGCAGAGCAGGTCACCAGCAGTAACACAGAATCATGGAATCCCAAAATGGATTGGGTTGGAAGGGACCTTAAAGGCCATCCCAATCCCTTGCAAATAAATGCCTGCTTAATTTAGGCTTTAAACAGGTGGGATTTCCAGTTTCCAGCCTTTGCTTGGTCCTGCCATCCTTGGCAATCTTGGCAGAGCTCTGCATGGCAAATGGAGCTCCTTTATCTCACCCTGTGCAGCCCATTTTGCTACAGCCAGTTACTGAATGGCAATAGGATGAATTCCTTGGGGAAGGAGCTGCTGTTCTGGTAAGCTGTGTGAAGGACTGCCTCTTGTTCCTAGGCTGGATTCCCTTGATGCCCAAAATCCTGGAAGACAGGCACTCAGAACATTAGTGGAGATAGACAGAGAAGTGCTTTTATTGAGCAGCTCCCAGGTGCACACCAGAAGTATGTGCACATGTGGTTCAGTGAGGTTACAGCTTTTATAACCTCCAGTAATTGGCATGTATGATATCTAAAACCAACTCGTGGTGCCCATTTCCCTGGTGCCCACCTTCAGAAAGCTCAGAACTGCCCTTGGATCCTCTCCAAGGGCTCTGAGCCTTCTGTTTTGTCTTGAACCGAGCTTGCAGGTGCTTCTTCAAAACACTGTGTCCTTGGCAAAACCCAGAAATGTGTGAGAAAGTGCCCAGTGAGCTCTAAACCCCACCTAATCTGTGAGCAATCCAGGGAAACCCAGATCATTCTAAAAATCCTAGAAAATCTACAAAATACACTCAAATCTTTAAGCACCACTCTCCTGGCCTCAGCATGGCAGGGAGAACAGGAGGCTGGGTTTGCCCAGTGCCTCATTTAATACAAGGATGGCACCAACCTGGAGGTGCCCCTGAGGACCAAGCAAGTGACTCCTGCCCCAGTCCCCTGCAGATTTGGAAGGTGCAATAATGCTCTGGGCTGCACTGACTCCTGGAGGCAAATCCAGACTTCTGGGGTGAGACACAAACCCTTTTGTTGAGCAGGACAGGAGGTGGTTGTGGTGGGGCTGTGCTTGGGCTCCAGCTCTGCCCTCCCCCAGCAGCTCCCGGAGCTGAAACTTCTGGGTGGGGATGAAATAAGAACAGAAGTTGTGAAAAGGCTGCCAGGCACGTCCTGTCTCACCAGTCCTGTGTTTTGCCAGTGGTCTGTGGAGACACAGCACACTTCCCTAAATCACCTCTGCCCTCTAAAGTAACATTCCAGGTAATAAACCCTTTGCTGTCAGATCGAAGGCTTTACTTACATATTTCACTCATAAGTTCCAACTCTTCTTTTATTTTGCTGTTGAGATTGGTTATCCTTTGAGCTTCACCAGAACTGATTATCTTTATTCTGGAAATGCATGTTTGAGTTGTTTAAAAAGATGAGAAAGGGAAAAAAATATATTCAAGGCTGAATATATGAAATATATATGAATATATGAAAATAATCCTTTTTGTCTTTATAGTGTCTCTAACTTAGTCCTTCACAGTTATAACAGATTGCAGTGCTTTGTGAGAGCAAAGAGATGTCTCCTTCCCTTCCCTTTTGACACCTAAGAAAGATTTTAATTAATCCTGTTGGCCAAAGGCTTGTCATTTGGTCTGTTTTGTTTGTTTTGGGGTGGGTTTTTTTTGCCTTCTGTTTAGATTTATGGCAGAGATGAGAGAAGGGAAGTGAAATCTGCCCAAACAAAGAGCTGCAGCCAGCTCTGCTTCCCTTGCACTGGGGGCTGCAGCCAGAAAAGCCCCTTTGCCTTTGGAAATAATCAGGTAGAATCTCCCCTGGCATCATGTCCATGGGCTTCTTCCTGTGCTGTCTGCTGAATCCCAGCTCTTCCCAGTGTTTGCTCATCTCCCAGTGCCAGCCACCACCCAGCAGGGGTGTCAGAGGAGCCTTCTGCTCTCTGTAGGCTTGGATGTGGCATAGCAGAGGCTGTGACAAAGGGCTGTGTGAGCACCTGAGGTGGCACTGAGGGCAGGGCACCCAGCAGCTCCTGCTGCCACCTCTTTGTCCTTCAGCAGCTCAGTGGGGTCCTGGAGCAGGAGCTGTTGGGTTCCTGCCTGGGCAGAACTGATGCCTAATCACGTTCAAGAATGGAAACAGGATCAGAGTTTAAACAGGTTCCTTTGTGAATGCAACAATCTGACAAATATCAGAAGTAGATGGGAGTTCTTTTAGTGTGGGCTGTCCAAAAACTGGTGTGTCTGGTGGGTCTTCACTTCAAGATGTTACCACTGTCTTGGAGTACTGTTGAAATGAAAGGAGTCAGTCTTTGCCAGGGCTCCATTCCAGGATGATCACTGAAGTGCAGGCAGAGGGAAAGCAGAGGGGCAAAGGCAGAGCTGCAGGTGCTGGGATCATTCCCAGCTCCAGGATGGCCCTGTTTGGCTCAGCAGGGTCAGGCCTGTCAGGATGGGAATCAGCCCTGCTTGGTGCTCTGGGGACACGAGTCCTGAAGCATCTGAAGATGGTTAAAGTCCTGAAGAATCTAAATATTCTTCTTCCTATTCAGTTGCTTCTTCCAGAACAGTGAAATGTAATTATTTTAATGTTGTGATGCTCTTTAAAAAGTAAAGAAGAGTTTTTAAAACAGCATCACAAGCCCTGGCCACAGCTCAGGCTTGAGCTTGAGCTTGAGCTCAGGCTGCAGCTCAGGGGAGCAGTGGGATCCCTCCCTCCACCCATCCACCCATCCACCCATCCACCCATCCACCCATCTACCCATCCCTCCATCCATCCCTCCATCCATCCACCCATCCATCCCTCCTTCCATCCATCCCTCCCTCCATCCATCCCTCCACCCATCCCTCCATCCCTCCACCCATCCATCCATCCATCCCTCCATCCATCCATCCATCCATCCCTCCATCCATCCACCCATCCCTCCCTCCATCCCTCCCTCCCTCCATCCATCCCTCCACCCAT
>JAWWEE010000021.1:19671757-19684680 GCA_035221455.1 Xenops minutus
AGAGTGGGACAATCCCCTCCCTGCCCTGATGTCCCCAGGACAGGGATGTCCCTCCTGGCTCCAGGCACTGCTGACTCATGTTCAAATGCTCAAGCTCTTCTTGTATGTGATAAAACACGTCTGGTTCCATGTGCTCATCATCATCCCCGGGGTGAATTTATCAATGTGGGGATGTGGAATTTAGCCTGAGTGCAGTGCATCTTATATGACATTATATAGCATATAAGGCACATAAAACAAATGTATATTTAATAATGTTTTACTCTGCTGAGCTTTTGTTTATGATAACATGTAGCTCTGGTACAGAGACATCTCCCTGAAATCCCACCATTCCCTTGGCCACTCAAGGGTGGTGACAGGGCTGTGGGGAGGCAGAGGGGAGAGAAGTGACTTTGGTCTTTGAGAAGATGAAGCTCCTGTCTGGAGAAATGGTTTTGTATATATTCAGATTTTCCAAATTCCTGTAAATACTTTTCATAATAATTCTTTACAACATTTTTCCCTTCCTGAATGACTGTTTCTGAAGGCAGGCCAGCCAGCTGAATTCTCCTGTCATAGGTTTCTCTGCGTATGTATTTTGAAATTCCATTTTACTAAACAAAATTACACCTCTAGAAGATATTTCTGACCTCTGTAAGCTTGTCAGTGAAGTCTTGCTTTGTTCAGTTTGATATTCTTTTAATATTACTGACAGAGAATGAAATCAAAACATGGTTTTGGTTCCAAGGTGATTTCTTGCTGCTTTGAAATATATAGAAAAACGCCTGCATTTGAATCTTTCCTCTAGACAGTTTTATTAGGTAGATACAAGGGAAGGCCCTGGGTTTAGGTCTTGTCAGAGTCTTTCAGAAGTTTTTATTCCAGCTTCCTTTCCTTGGCATAGAGGTCCCATGTCCCAGTCCTTGAGGGTGCTGGGGGCACTCTGGGGGTGTGGAGCCCAAGCCTCTGAACTGGCGGGGTTTGTGGGAGCCAAAGCCCCTCAAATGCCCACCTTGTTCTGCTGTGCCAACCCTGACAGCAGCAGCAGAGCAGTTTGCTGTCAGAAGACCATAAATTAAAGTAAGGAGCATGAAACAAATGTCTTGTGACAACTGTCAGGCCATTAAATCATAGAATAAATAATCACATCCTATTTAGATACCTAATTAGCTTCTGTATGATTACTAGAGTATGAAATAATACTTGGATGCTGGAAAGGAGCCAGGGAATATTTACTTCCCATCTCACCAGTGCATGGATTGCTGCTGGCAGGTAACTAAATCCAATAATTACTAGTGGAGGGGGAATGCATGCCTGCTGTTCTCTCTCCAATTGGTGATAATGGAACAGGTGAAGGGAGGTGTAAGAAAGGCTTGGAACTGGAGGAATTTGGAAATCTCTGCTTTGGGCACAGTGCCCTCCTTCCCACAGTATGAGAGACTGTGGTACCTGTGGCACAGGGAGCCACTGGGGCAGTGGAGATGTGCACCCTGCAGGGGAATTTTACCTAAAGACAGCTTAGTTCAAAATGAGTTGCAAACTTTTGTGACTTAGCCTTTCCCCTTACATGCTGGTGATTCCATGGCTTTGGTGCCATTTACATTTGATACCAGTGAAGCAAAGCTAATCAAGCCCCTTTATCTTAGTTTTGTGATCTGGGTGTGGTGTTTGTGTTACACAGAAAGGAGACAAACTGTGATTCTTGCTTTGCATCGATCCATTAGGCAAACAAATAAAGCTCTGGGGCACTTGCAACTTGCCTGGCATTAATGAGCATCAAGGAGTCATGCCAGAGCATTGCTGGTAATGCACCAAAATGACCCAGTTTTGTGTTTCACCGTGCAAGTTTCCTAGAACTGATCACATGGAGCTGTACCCAGCCAGCAGCTGCAGTGCAAACCTTGGAGCTGAAATCCAACACTGACAGCAAAGTGAAGCCTGATGGGTGGCAGGCAAAATCACTGCAGATGAGAAGGAGTCCTCTAAAAAGCATGCTGGGACTAATATGGGCCTGTCTTGGATTATTTGCTTTGGGGGCTTTGGCTGGGGCTTGTGTCAAAGGCAGGACTATGCAGAGCTGCTGGCACTGAGGTCACTCCCAGCCTTTGAGCATCTTGTGGGGGGCAATTTTCTTTTGTCAAGTTGTTCTAGGTTTCTGCAGCCGGGAGAGAAGTTGTGCTTACCCTGCCTTCAACTGCAGCAGGCTGGTGCTGACAGGGCAGCTAGTGATCTCTGCTCTGTGGGAACCAGGGACAGGACCACAGGGATGGCCTGAGGCTGTGTCAGGGAGCTTTAGGTTGGGTATCAGCAAAAGGTTCTTCTTCCCCCAGAGGGTGGTGGGCACTGCCCAGGCTCCCCAGGGCAGTGGGCACAGCCCCAAGGCTGCCAGAGCTGCAGGAGGGTTTGGATGGTGCTCTGGGGCACAGGGTGGGATTATTGGGGTGTCTGTGCAGGGCCAGGGGTTGGACTGGATGGTCTCTGTGAGTCCCTCCCAACTCATGGTATTCATTGATTCTCTTGAATCACAGAGTCACAGGATGATTGCCCAGGCTCACATTTATTTTCCAGTCTCCTTTAGACTTGCTGAAGCTTTGCCCTTTGCTCTGAGCACTCAGCAAGGTCTGCCCGAGGTGTCCTGATCCCACAGGTGTGCTGTGAGCAGCTCCAGGGGAGCTCAGCTGGCTGAGGGGCAGTGGGAAGGACACCTGCTTTTCTCCATTTGGGATTCTCCTGGCAGTGCAGCCGGGGCTGGCAGAGCTGCTGTGAAGGTCTGGTGATGCTCTGGCTGTGGCAGGACAAGGAGGCCACCAAGGGACTCGTGAGCAGGGCTGGTGTCACTGGCACAGCTCGGCGTCCCCTGGAAGAGAAGCAGGAAGGTGCAATTCCTTTTGTGTCTTTGTCTCCGAAGCGCTTCAAAAGCAGGCAGGCCATAAAAGCACAGTCTGCTGCAGGCAGAGCCAAACAGGAGTGTGGAGAGGCTCCAGGGTGAGGGGATGGAATTTGCTGCTGCTGTCACCCCTCAGGGTGTTGGCTGTGACCCAGCCCCGGGGTGGCAGCAGAATTGAAGTGCTCTGTACAGGACCAATGTGCAGAGCTGTAAGTGCTGGGATTACATTCACAGAGCTGCTGTAACCCTGAGGAATACCTGGAGAGAGGAGGAATTATTCCTGTGTTAAATCCCACAGCTCATTCCCATTGCATCATGAACTTACTGAGTGGGGTGGTTGTCTGTCCTGAACCAGACAGATGGGTCTCATCCAAGAGCTGTTGATCTCCTTGTCCCTGGTGAATCTCACCTGCAGATTGGAGAGGGAATTTCTGGGTTAAGTTGCAGAACTGGCTCTGTTCAGTCCCTGTGAAGGTGTCTCAGAGTGAATCAGCTTTGGTGGTGTGAAAGCCACGAGGAGATGGAAGAGGCTGGAATCGTTCATCGGTGAATCCCCACGTGCTCTGCCGTGCAACACCCTCGCTGCTTCCCTCGCCGAGGAGTGCAGCTCTCTGCTCCCACAAACCACCCCAAACCCCCCGGGTGTGCAAAATTTGGGATTGCTTTATTCATACTGGAGGTGTGAAGGACACTGTGGAGCTTGAAAAAGAGTGAAAATAGAACTGTCTGAAGGTAGATGGATGTCAGTCCAAATGTCTGAACACCGTCAATGCCACTGGCAGGGTCTGTACCTGGAAGGTAAAAACTGGCACATTTGTCACTCCTGGGAGGCATTTCTGTGCTTCAGTCAGAAGACACCCACGCAGCTGGCCATGCTGAATGCTGCCTGTTTCACTGCCAAAAGCCCCAAAGCTGTATTCATTTCTGTTGTTGTAGTCATGGTCATCTCCTCTCTTGTGCACCGAGCAGGTTTTCTGGTGTTTTCAGACTTGTGTTGGTGCAAAGATCTCCTGGGACTTGAGTTGGACTGGAAGAGCCAGATGGGAAATTTAGTTTTGACTGACAGATGTCTGAAATTTGTAGCCCTAGAGCTTCTGTTGAGAACAAGGGGAGCTCAGAACATGATGCCATATGGAAAAGGGGAATGCCAGGAATGAGGAGCTGATAGCTGTTTGTCTGTGGAAATCTGGAGAGCTGGATCACTTGGATACAGCTGGAGGCCCAGATCAATCACAGAAGCACTGAGAAATGTAAATTGGTTGGTGTTCATTTTATTAGGGGAGCATTTAAGTTTGTCTTTAAAACTCACTACTGAGCTGCAGCAAACTCTTCTGTGTCCCACCAGGTGATTTTTGCCGAGGGCTGCACTCCCTGCAGCTCCCCCTCGAGCTGCACATGCAAACAGGGACTTGTGTTTGGGACTTGGGCTGGCTCTGCCCTGTGGGGATGCTGCTGCCAGCCCGAGCCTGCACAGCTCCCCAGCAATGTGTGTGCAGGGTGAGTAAGAGTTAGTGCTGGCTCTGTCTCCTTAAGTGCAGCTGATGCAAGGCCAGTTACCCTGAGTGGGTTAAATCTGTGACGAAAACAGCCTTAAACCTGTGTGTTCAATAGGCTCTGCATGTGTTCATGACATTAGAAGAAAAACACTAAAATCACCCCCCAAAAGCAAACAGGCAAGTTTCCCAGGTCGGCTCAGTTGGTGCCTGAGCTGTAAAGGGCTGACGTGCCACTCTGGAGCAGAGCAAGGGGACAAGGGACACCCTCGGCCACCCCGGGAGGGCTGGCTGGGGCTCTGAGAGGCTCTTCCCTTTATGGTCTCTGTCAAAGCAGCCTCAGTTCTTCGTGGTGAGCTCCTTTCCGTGGAGCCCAACGTGCTCCTGGTTCCTCCTCAGGCCAAGGAATTGTGGGACTCTCTTCTCCTGGTTTCTCTCTCCTGTGTGTCACCAAGGGCTGCCCCACCACCAAACCCCGTGGGGGCAGCCTGGCAATAAAAGCCACCTGTGCCACGTGTGACAGCAACTCAGAAAGCAAATTCAGTGATCCTGTGGGTTGCAAGCCCGTTCCTTATAAATGTGTTCCCTGCTGGAGCTGTGGGGTGGCTTTTGAGTGCAGTGCTGTCATAGAGTGTCAGTGATTTGGGGTGTGAGCACCGCGGGTCACCTGAGTGTCATCGTGTGCCAGACACTGTCACTGAGTCTCTGGCTCAGCACTGCAATGTTTCAGAGAATCCCAGGATGGTTTGGGTTGGAAGGGACCTTCAAGCTCATCCCATCCCAAGCCCTGCCATGGGCAGGGACACTTCCCACTAGCCCAGGTTGCCCCAAACCCTTTCCAGCCTGGCCTTGGACACTCCCAGGGATGAGCAGTGCACAACCTCTCTGTGAAACCTGGGCCAGTTTGCTGTCTTTTAATCAGGGGCTCTGCTGCTCAGTGTTAACAAAAGTGTTTGTAGGTAGGGCAAAGTTCAGCTGTGGGTTCTTTATAGCACAGAAATACTCACGAGTTGGGCTGTTCTGCTTGGGCTGCCACCAAGAGTCAGCTCAGTGATTCCTCAGTACCTGAGGGATCAAGAGCCCAGTCAAGGAGGGTCTGCAGGGCTCTGGTCTATCCAGTGTCCCCACTGGATGTTTGTCCTGCATGGCAATGGTGAGGGGCTGAGGTGTCTGGCAGGAATCCTGGAGCAGCCCCACCACCCCCTGGAATGCAGCAGGGGTACCAGGTGGGACCTGCCACCCGCTGCGTGGTCAGGTTTTGTCTTGGGTGAAAAAAGGCCAAATTCCTGTCTCCTGAGTGGCTCTGAACAGGGTTCATCTCCTGCTGTGGTTGCCCCTGTTCCAAAATGCTCCATGGTTTGCCTGCTGGGGGTTTTCGGGCACTGCCCAGCAGGGCTGAGCTTTCTGCTGCCCTCGGGGCCCCTGGGACAGCAGCAGTGGTGGGACTGCACCTTGGGAATGCCTGGCCCTGCAGCCACAGGCAACAGCCACAGGGATCCCAGCACCCAAAGGGACTCAGCACCAGGGGGGACACGCCAGGCTGGGCACCTGAACTGAGTCTCTTGGCAAGAGCTGCCAGAGAAAGTTTGTCCTGGACAACTTCATACCTGGAGCCAAATCTGAGAGCAGTGTAACCTTTGATGCCAAGAATTTTTGTTCTCCCTGGTTGGGAGTATTGGAGAAGTTCAAAAGAGGTGGGGATAGACAGAGAAAAGAGCCCAGAGGAGTCTGAAGAGGTTTTTCAGTGAAGTTCTGCAGTGTTTGCTGTTGTTTGCACTGTCCCCTTTGAATTTCACCATGTATGCAGAGGAATTAAACTCTGATGATTAAATTCCATGTTAAAATGAGTAAACACATTGGGATCCTTTAGCACTAAATCACAGTGATGTTATATGAGACACTGAAAAGTTAATCCAAAAATCACTCATTTTGTAATATTTCAGAAATTATTTTAGATGCCTCTTAATATCTTCTGACATGTACTTTTAAAGTGATTTATCCATGCATGTATAAATTTATCTTTTTACTTTGAATAGAGCAGAACTAGCTCTTTGATATTTAGAACCCTCATAATTGTTCCTGGAATTTTTCTTTGGATGAAGATTTTGGCATGGATGATACTTTATGAAACAGTCCCAGGTCTGGATCTCATTCATCACAGATCTTGAAAAGAAATGTCCCTTGGCTTTCAGATAGGGCCATGGAATTTTTCAGAGAATGAACTGGAACTATGAAGTGTATGTACATTTAAATATAGGTTCCTTTAAATATGCAGAGCTTCTGTAAGGATCAGGTTTGTGTACATTCTGTTAATGCTAAGTGGAAATTTAAAATCTATTATAGGCAATGGGATACTGAATCACAGAGTCACAGAATGGGTTGGAAGGGACCTCAAAGCCCACCCAGTGCCACCCCCTGCCATGGACAGGGACACCTTCCACCAGCCCAGGTTACTCCAAGCCCTGTCCAACCTGGCCTTGGACACTTCCAGGGATGGGGCAGCCACAGTTTCTCTGCCCAACCTGTGCCAGGGCCTCACCTTTATGTTAAGATGGGTTTTAATATGACAGAATTTGCCATATAAGCTGATTTCCTTGAATTAATTCTGTTCAGATGAGGCATTGGGAATGGAAGCCAAAGTTCTTGCTGTGTTTAGTTTCTCTCAGCTGTTTGTCCTTACAGAGTTTGCAGAGGGGTGCCCAGCACCAAATGCCCCGTGTGGGGCTCAGGGCTGGGCTGGGCTGAGCGCTGGCAAAGCTCAAGGCCAGTCTGTGCCAGCTCAGAGGGTACCAAAGGGCAGCCAGGAGAAAAGGGTGGTGGGGAGAGCAGAGCAGGGTCCTGAACCACCTGCTGTAATGGGGTTTCTCTGTCTCTGATCGTGGTGCCTCCAGTCCTCGAAGGTGTTTACGAGCTGTGCTCGGTCCTGCTGCACTTCTGGTGTGTAAAGTGAAGCTTGTACATCCATCATGTCAGGTTCAGGGCTTATCACTTTGCCTGGAGTGTGGTTACTGCAGCCAAAGTTTGCTGTAGATGGGTCCCTGGGATTACAAAGTAGGGGACTGGGTTGTATTAAAGCAACTGAGCTCATATTAGCAAAGCCTGGCAGTTCTGAAGTGGAGCCTTTAGATTTACACTGTCTTTTGTCTTGGGCCTGACCTAAATCACAAGCATTTAGGGACAAGAAATGAATTAAGTCTTGTCTCTGTGCAGACTAAATCCCTGGCCTCTGCCAAGCGCAGCGTTAGTGGAGCCAGCAGCGGTCATGTCTTTCCTTGAGACTGCCATAAATTGCATTTATTAATGGCAGATTATAGAAATTTCAGCCAAGTCTTTATCAGCACTTAGGCCAGACACCAGATAAACAGTTGGCTGCAGTTCTGCCATCTAATAAAATCGTTCGTGGAACTCGAACTCAGCGCTGCGGTTTGAACGCTTTCAGAAAGGAGCTGGTTGCTCAGCGGTGTGAACTGGACACTCCCTGGAGCCAAATCCAGCCTGCTGGGACACATCCGCTGGGGATCCAGCCTGGGGCTCTCCCCGGGAGGGTCCTGGCTCCTGGCCTGGCCCCGGCGTGGGGGATGAGCAGGAGCAGAGCTGGGGCAGCCGGAGGACCACTGTCCCCATCCCTGCTCCGCATCCCGCCGTGCCTCACCCTGCGTGCTTGGGGATGAGCTCCCTGCACATCTGGCCTGCCATTCGCCCTCAGAAGGAGCAGCCCTGCGCTGCCAGTGCTCTAAGGAAGAGCTTCCCTGCTCAGGACAGCCCGGCTGGACCAGCTGGAGCTCCCAGAGACCCTGCTCCCAAATTAGAGCAGAGTGACAACACGTGCAGTGTCGTGTTTGCAAGGCAGGCTGGAGCAGTTCTGGCAAAGTTAGCCAGAGCAGCCCTGGTGATATTTTGCTACTTTTTTTTTTTTTTTTCAGGTCTTTGAAATCCTTTTTGCCATCTGCTCTTTATTACACAACAATATAACTGTCCTTTTAGGAAAAGAGACATTTTTCATTGTTCATTTCAAAGTTAACAGCCACGTTTTCAAGTGCCTGCAATAAGTGCAAGGGATTTGCTTTCAGGTGATTTGGCTGTACAGCTGAGTCCAACTACAACACGGTTTTCTGTTCCACGTCTGCATTTACCTTGGTCACAACTGAAACCAGGTTTTTATCAGAGGGCCCAGGTTTGGTTTTTATTAAAGAAATACTTTGACTCTGACATGAAACTCTGGGAGGAAATCTGAACCTTCACAAGTTCATCAGCAAAACTCTTTTGTTTGTCCTTCATGGCAATAACGTGGTTGCTTTTCCCTTTCCCACCCAAGGTGTTGCATCTTGTTTTCTGCTTGTACATCCAAGTGGGACAAAACTTGCACAGGCTTTTAAGCAAAAGTAATATGTGAGGAATTCGAGGCAGAGGTCCGCAGCACAGCAAAGCTGACCTCTGTTTCCCCTTTCCTGCCACACTGCATTCCCTGTGTCTGTGTTTCTGGAGCTCTGGTGCTGCCTGGGCGCAGAAGGTGCAGCCTCCAGAAGGACGAGCATGCAAAGCCCCCTGACTGGGGTCCTCCTGCCACACCATCAGCACTGGCACAGCAGGGAAATGTTGCAGGCACCTTTGTTTCAAGATTTCATGCTCACACAGGACCCCCGAGGCCGGTGGTGTTGGAGATGTGAAGTGGGGGGAGATCCAGGCTGGGGGATGCCCCGAAGGACGAGGCAGAGGGATCTTGGAGCTCAGCAGGTCCTGCTGCTGGGACAGGAGGGCGGGGGGCTGGTTTCTCGTTTGCTGTTTTGTGGTTTGAGGAATGGCTCAGCTTTTAGGAAACACAGGGAAACATTTTCTACAGAAAATACTTGATATCTTGGCATTTCCTTTGTTTCTTGATATTGAGAATCATGGAATTGTTATGGTTGGAAAGTCCCTTTAAGATCACCAAGTCCAGCACCATCACCACATTCACCACTAACCAGATCCCCAAGTGCCATGTCCACACATTTTTTGGACACTTCCAGGGTTGGTGACTCCACCACTGCTGTGCACAGCCCATTCCAGGGCTTAAGAACCCTTTCTGGGAAGAAATTCTTCCTGATGTCCAATCCAAACTTCCCCTGGCACAGCTTGAGGCCACTTCTGGTTTTTCACGTCAGGGTAGATTTTCTGATCTCTGTCACAGTCAGAGAGGGCTTTAAATTTAAAATATTAATTTCCCTTTTAGAAGTGCTAAAAATTAAGGGAACAAAAGAAAAAAACCCACCATATTTATCAGTGATCTTGCAGTTTCCTAAAGCACACAATCTCTTTTGGTCAGCTAAGCAAACCTGGAACTGTGCATGGGTCTCGGTGAGGGCATAGGTGAGAAGGTGACACAGATTTTTCTGTGCCCCTCAGCTCAGTTACTGAAGATGCCTCAGAAATTCAGTCCCTCTGGTCTTTTCCAGTGTGAAGCAAATGTCAGAAGAACAAAGAGAAAGCTCCTGTCCTTGAAGGGCAGGGGAGCTTTAGCTACAAAGACTGTGGTTTGCTCATCCCCATCTGAAGCTTTTTGATAAAACAAGGCACAGCACGTCCCTGGACTTCTGCTCCCCTCAAGGCTGCAGGTCTGTAGTCCCCCAGTATGTGAAGGTTGTCTTGCAGGCACAGGTCTCTGTTTCACGGAATCAAAGAATCAGCTGGGTTGGAAGAGACCTCCGAGATCATCCAGTCCAACCCTTGATCCAACACCACTGTGCCCTCAGTGCCACATCCACTCTGACCTTAAAAACTTCCAGGGATGGAGAATCCACCACCTCTCTGGGCAGGCCATTCCAATGCCACTGTCTGCTCACAGAGCCACTTTGGGGAGCTTTGCTATCCTGACCCTGGTCACCCACCACACACCAAGAGCAGTTTACTCTAAATTCAGAGCCCAGTGGGTGCTGCTGGGATGGAGCAGGCCAGTGGCCAGAGCAGCAAGGCTATGGACTAGCTGGGTTTTATTTGTTTCCCAGGAGTTGAACAGTATTTGATTTGTTTTATTGTGTTCACTGCTGCAGTTTCAGAAGGAATCTTGAGCTCTGGACTCATTCCAGCCCTGAGTGCAGTGGACTCCAAAGAGCTCTGGGGTGGGCAGCCCTTCTGGGTGTACTCTGTCCTGACCTTGTGCAGCCTGCCCTGGGACTCCAGGGGCCTTTCCACCTTGTTTCCCTTTTGCCAGATACTATTTCTGGTCTCCATCCAAACCCAATCCTAATGCAGGATGCAGGTGTTATTCCTGGGGGTGATGGGTGTCCTGCAGTCAGAGCCCCTCTCCAGCCTGCTTTGCTCTGCAGGGAGGGGATGGCTGGGGGCAGTTTGCTCCACTGGTGGCAGCTCAGGCCTGATCCCTAAAGCTCTCACATTGTTGTGCTTGACTCCTGAGCTACGTCTGCATCAAACTGGGTTTAGAGATTAGAGCACTTCAACTCTTTCAAGGCATGCTAAGGCCAGTGTTGCAGCCCCATAGTCTGAGTAGTTAATGTAACTGATTAAGCAGCTCCTTCTGAAGATGATGAGTACATAGAATATTTACCCTCTCCCTCTCCCCTCCCCTCCCCTCCCCTCCCCTCCCTTCCTCTTTCCTCTTTCCTCTTTCCTCTTTTTCTTTTTTTTCGAGTAAAATTTGGCAATTCCGTTTCTGGGGAAAAGAACTGTCAAATACACTGTTTGGCATTCATCAGTGAGAGGTGGGAGGGAGAAAGATATGCCACTAACTAATTAAAGGCATGCTCTAATGGGCTCCAACATTTAAACAAGCTCCTTTTCACACAAATATTGAGCCATTTTCAGTGCTAAATGACTGCATTAAATGGTTTTCCAGGCCTTATATTGGCCAGACAGCTATTAAAGTCAATGGGAGTTTAGCCTCCATGAGAAACAGAGCATCAGTTCTTCTGCCAGGTGAAATTTATCATTCAGAAGCTGAACTTGTGTTTAGAGAAGCCAACAAGCTAATGTAAACAGGGGCATGAAGCTTAAATCCTGCTGAGCTGGCTTTGCAGAGGTAACGTGTTCTCCAGCACTCCCATGGGAATGCAATCCAGGACTGCATCAGCTGGACTGGGGACCACTGGGGACAGGCTGGGAGGGAAGGGTGCTGGGAAGGTGGGGATCTGGGAGCACTCCCCTGCTCCAGGAGGAGTGAGTTCTTCCAGAAGCAACCAAAGACGGGGACTTCAAGAGCTTCCCACAGCCTGCTGTGCCTTTGGAGCTGAGAGCTGAGCTTGTCAGGAATCCTGAAAAATACCCGGGGAAAGGTTTTAGGTCAGTTGATTTTGGTTAGGTGGGGAAAGAGCCTCTCCAGCAGGCTGGTTCTCACTACGGTGTCTTAATGCTTTCTAGAGTAAAGATTAACAATTACATGCAATTTCATTTTTATTCTGCATTTTTAAATTTAATTTTTCTCCGGGAATGGAGCTCAGGCAGTGCTGACGCCTTGGGGCTTCATGGTTTGTCTCTCTTCAATTGTACATCAAGGGTGGGCCATACCCTACCCTGACAGGGGGTGCCACCTTCATCGTGGGCTGGAGTGCAGGGGACTGGGGGGCAAAGGGACTCGTTTTCGTGGCTGCTGGACCCGGACGTTGATGAGCTGGTCCTGAAGCCGTGGCCGTGCAGCCAGGCGAGGTCTGGAAGAGTAGAGACGTGGGGTCAAGCTCTTCTTGGCTGGGGGCTTTGGCTGGTCCGGAGGAGGTGCAGAGGTTCTGCTGTGGAGAGAGGAGGTGTGTGAGCCCCCATCTGCGGGGGGCACACGGGCACTCTGCTCCCCAGCAGGGCCCAGAGCTGGCAGGGCTCAGCACCACGGGGGGAGCTGCTGGCACACCTTGGCCAGGGGGACACCTGCCCCTCAAGGCACGGCGAGCAGGGGATGGCTCTGGGCAGGGTCCCTGGGCAGGAGCGGGCGCCAGGGCACGTCTGCCTGGCAAGGGCAATGTCGTGCCCCGCTCTTTCTTTCCCCTGCCCACCTTGCTTTGCCTCTGCCCGTCCTCCTGGGGCTGCTCCTGTCCAGCCAGCCCAGCTGGAGCCAGCACTGGCTCCAGTGCCAGCGGCTCCCCAGGACAGGCCCAGCAGCTGAGGGGCCAGTGAAAGCCTCGGGCAGAGCAGAGCCCTCAGCACAGCCATTTGGCCAAGGACTGAGTGGCCCCTGCACAGCAGCCAGGCTGGCAATGTCCCATGGCCATGAGCTGCCTTCCAGAGGGGCTGTTGGAGGGGACACCAACAAACAACTCACCGTTCTCTCACCCTCCAGTAGCACATTCCAGCGCAGCACAAAATGAGGACAAGCTCCACTGCCAGCAGGATTGCAATTAAACGAAGCAAACAGCGCTTTCCCCAACAGAAACCTTTTCTAAGGTTCTTTATGGCACTGGGAGTTTGTGCTGTGGTGCCGGCTGTGTCTGCAGGAGCAATTTGGAGCATTAGCCCACCCTGTGCACCCCGGCTGAGCTGGCAGCACGTTGAACACGGCCAGGACATTCCCTGTTTGCCCAGTGCTGGTCCTGGAGGCTGCCAGGCGTGGGGACAGGCTGTGCCACCAAAGCAAAGGCAGGAGGAGG
>JAWWEE010000021.1:19711684-19722594 GCA_035221455.1 Xenops minutus
TCCCCAGGAAGGTGTCCCTGCAATGAGGTGTCCCCTCAGTCTCCTCTTCTCCAGCTGGACACCCCAAGTGCCCTCAGCCACTCCAGATGCTGCTGCAGGGATGGTGTCAATGTGCCTGTGGACATCTTTTGGGGAGAAGTTTCTAAACTAATGCAAATAACTTGTCTGAGTGAGTTCCAGGAGCTGCACAGGCTCCCCTGAGTGTGTCAGAGATGCCTGCTGAGGGTCCTCTCCCCACACTCCTGGTGAGCCCAGCAGGGAGCGGAGCAGCCTCAGCTGATCCAACCACAGCCTCAGATGGGCACCAGTCACTTCCAACCTTCTGTGGGTACCAGTGAAATGAGGTGTTTGGAAAAACCTGATAAATATGAGAGTACACTGGAACATTTCTTGGATCAGGCTGCTGCATTACTCATGCATCATTAACTCTCCAAATATTAAGGGAACATTTCTTACTATGGGGCCGTCCTCCGTTAAAGAGATACAGAACAGCCTGCTGAGGTTAAACCGTGCTGTCAAACACCCCCTTGGCCAGGCAGATCCACTGCAGGAGGGTAGGGGGGACCCCAGAGGGGGCTGCTCCTTATAGGGGAGGCTCTGGGCTCAGGTGGATGCTCGGGGTTCCTGTCACACTACGGGTCGTGTTTTACCAGCCCCAAACTGCACTATCTTATTGTCCACGCTCGCATTGCTTCACTCCTAGGCAGGATTTTCTGTTGTCACAGCAGACCAATTTAATGCTCTTTCTGGCACTCCTTGTCTAACTAAAACCACTGCTAGCTGTGCCTGGGAGCCTGAGCCTGACGAGAGCTCAGCCTTGGCACTGCTGGTGCTGGGACCACAGCAGCATCCATTACCTCTGCTTTTTAGCTGCTGCCATTCCAGCGAGACTCTCCTCTTTTCCATGCCCTGGCATTTCCCTGCATTTGTTACTGCCATCCCAGAAGCACAAACAGCATATCAAGTGAGCCTCATTTCCCCTCTTCCCTGAGTCGGTCCATAATGATGCTGCCCACTGTTTTAGTGCTCGTGTTCCAGCTCCTGTGAAAATGCTAGTGGTGCACACCACTTGGGAACTGGGGAAAGCTGGGAGCATGTCAGCAACCCACTGCTTTATGAAGTTGTTTTTCTGGATGGGTGGTGCTCTGCCCTGCATTTTAGGATGTCTATTAAGATGGAGCGAGGAACTGGAAGATGGCAGAACCTCTGTAGGTAGACAGCTATTAAATTACAGCCCTAGATGGACATGGAAGGATGCAGAAATGGCCTGTTGGCTGCAGATGGTGCTGGAGTGGCCACGGTGCTGGAGGAGGTCTGCAGCTCGTGTGACCTGCCAGGAGCTGCCTGTGTTCCCACCAGGCCCCCAGGAAAAGTGGAGCACTCCTGCCTTTGGGATCTGCTTGGGCTGGAAGCAGTGATGTATGCAAACCCAGCCATCCCCCTGAGGAAACGCTCAGAATTCTGCCCTGCCTTCCTGAGCTAAATGGAAATTGGTGTGTGAGCATCCCCCAGTCCCCAGGGCACTGCAAGCCCCCAGGAACTCGGTGCCCTGAGCACTGAGGGGGCCTCTGGAGGGGCACATGGACATGCAGGAGGGAGTGAGGAGAAGGACAGGTTGGATAAGCCATGTAATCCCTGGCCCCTGGGGACATTCCTTCTGCAGCAGAGTGAATTTGGCTGTAAAAATTTATCAGCTTCCCTTGCCTTTGCTTACAGAAGACTTTGGTTTGGAGAGTGCTTTTTTATTTTTCCCTTTTTAAATTTTTCTCCTTCTATTTTAGTGGAATTATTTATTTTAGATATTCCTGCTGGCTATGTGCAGAAATCTGAAAGGAAACATCTCTGCTTTTGGGAGCTGATGTTCTTTGTCGTGGCACTGATTTCTTGAAACACAACCAATTTCCTATTTAATCCTTCTCATGTGTTATTTCTCTTTCTTTATGATGTAAAGTAGCTCTTGACAGAAATGATGCTCTTGTGTATCGTGTAAAAGGTAGAGTTTAAATCAGAAGATATTTTTGGTGGCTTGCAAGATGGAATTTGCTAAGGTGAGCTCTGTGGAGTGACTGTTTAGGGAGGCACAATGAGCCAAACTGCCCCTCTTTTCAGTGGCCCTGCCAGAAAGCCCCAGTGGGAGGAGGTTCATGGGAGCTTTGGAACCAACTCTCCATCACTCCAACCTGCTGCACATGTCAAACCTGTCAGCAGTGATGGAACTACAGAAAGATAAAGTGAGAGACTTCAGTGTGAAATCTGAAGGGGGGGGGAAGGCTGTTCAGCACCACTTGATGAGCCAGGAAATTCAATTGCTGTAGTTTTCAACAATTTTCTCATCTCTGGCATGTCAGGTGGGTGTTAATGCTTCCACAGGGAGGAGAAGAGGTCTAAGTGTGATGCCAGGGGCAGTGGGCATTGCTGGTGCAGGATGAGGGACCCCAGGGATCCTGCACCCTGATCCATCATCACCCAGGCTGGAGGGGAGGTGAGGAGAGAGACACAGATAGAGAGAAGCAGTAACACAAATGTTTTACAAGGGAGGGCAGAACTGCTTTATTGCTTTTATCAGTTGGATTAGAACAAAAAATGAGGAGAGTTTCTGAAATCTCACGCAGGTCTCTGGTTGTGAACTGCAAGACCTGGCACAGCATTAATACCACCAAGCCTATCAGAGCTCAGGGAGGCACATGGTGGGATTCCTGGGGTTCCTGTGCAGGGCCAGGGCTTGGACTGGGTGGTCCTTGTGGTCCCTGCCAGCCCTGGATATTGTGTGACTCTGTGCCTTGGTAAGTGGTGAGTTACCCACGTGTTCCCTGGGCGTGTGGGCTCAGCCTGGAGTGTGAAATGGCTGTGGCAGAACCTCCATAGCAAAGACAGCTGCTGCATTTCCTCAGCAGCTTTTCCAAGCAGCCCTCCTTCCTTCCCCACCTTCCCTCTGTGGGCTCCGGGGCTGTGGAACATATTTAAGCACACAGTTTTTAATGTGTCCCAGGAGCTGGCTTAGTCATTTAATGATTTTATATATCTGTATCTCCTTTTCTTCAGGGAAGAAACGTGCTAAAAGATCTGCTATTCTGACAGTATTAAAGGCATACTCCTCAAGAACTCACCCAGGGGATCAGGGAACCTGCAGAGCTTTCTAGGGAAAACTGCTATGGAGCTGAAACCAAAGCTAGAGGTGACCATGAGACCTGCCCAGTGACTGCCCTGGGGCTTGTCCTGGGCTCCAGGGAGGGGGTGTCTGTGCCACCCCAGTGACACCTGGGGCAGTGACAAGTGCATGTGATGCCTCTGTTAGGCTGAGACTTCCAGCCCCTGTGGAAGGTGCTCCTCCCCTCCCGGGTTTTGCCTGCTCTCTGGAGCAGGACAAGTGGCAGGCAGGATATTTGTACCTGGTTTCTGCCTGGCAGCAGCACTGGACCCCAGACACAAATACCTGGAGGTCACGAGTCCTGAGCCACCTTCAGGTAACACTTCCAGCTGTCCTTGATGGCCTTCCCTCTCCAAAGCCTCTGCTTGGCAGGGAGGTGCCACATCTGCCCTGGAAAGATGGTCATCCCCTAAAATTTCCTTGGGTGTCTAGCCAGGATCAGTGGGATGCCAGTAAGGCTAGCTGTGATAAGGATAACTCTGAATACCAACACGGTTCACCCAACCCACCTCCACCCCCAGTTAGGAAGTGCCAGGAAGGATAAAGAAGAAAATCAGTGCATCATTAAGATAATGAGACCCATATGCTCATGCAGTCAAATAAAAGTGAACTCAATGTACTGAAGAGCCGAAAAAGCAGATGAATGAACCATGACAGACATCCTGAAATCATGTTTAAAATGCAAATATTGATATTTCTCTCACTTTTTTTCCTTATGTAAATCACATCTAAATAAGGCATCTGGTAGAAGAGAACATATTTTTGCCTCTGAGCTCAGCCTCAAATGAAGCAAAGCCAAGATGAGAGAATACCTACGGGCTGCTGCAATGACTGGAGACCGCAGACAGTTGGGAGTCACAATCCAGCCTTGCCATCGTGATGGATGCTGAGCCTGAAACTCATTTATATACAAATCTGCACAAATTAATCTGAAGGGTTTTTTCCTAAAAAATGCAAACCACGCAATTTTCTCCTGGGATCAAACTGCAAATGTTGGGTTTGGGGAATCCAGAAATAGTTGCAGTCAGAAAGCACTTCAATGCCAGAGAAATTAGCCTCTTTCTTTTGTTTCCATGTTACTTATACAGAAGAAGAGAAACAAGAAGAGAAACAAACCTCCAGCATTTAAGTGCATTTAAGTTATTTTTCAGGGAAGTGCATCTCAAGAAGAATTTCCCTTCCTTTGCTAAAGGTTTGGGCTACTCCTTCCTATGCACTTGCTCTCTATGTGCTGCTGGCACCAACATTTATTGCTTTGCAGGTCTGACAGATCAGCCCACCTTTCTCCACCAGTGACTCCATTTAATTGTGCAAATTATGTTTTATACACACAGCTGGCAGAGGGTTCTGAGCTTCAGGCTTCCCCCCTGGGAAAGTGTGCCAAAATTCCTCTCCTTCCCTCTGAAGGTGCCACTTCTAATTGATATGTCACATCCCTGGGTGACAGGGCCAAGCTCGTGGTACTAAATAATGTTTAGGTCAAGGGCAGTCAGATATATTTTCTTATCTGCTTTCCTTGTCATTTATATTTATTTGCTTTTTGCTGATACTCGTATTTTTCTGGCCACCCCTTTCAGGGAGCACAAAGAAGAAATACACCCTTTTCCTTGGCTTCCTCCTGGACTATCTTCCAGAGAGCCAAAAAGCTGTGAATGTTTAACTGTGGGTACCCTCTGGGCTGGAGGGCTAAACTGGCCAGCAGGTATGGACATACCTCACCCATCCAAACTGTGTGCACCCACAGCAGCAACACATGTAAATGTTTGGAAAAGACATTTGTGGGTTTTCTCCAAGCAGAGATTTTCATAAAACACAGGTTCAGACCGGTAGCCCAGAGTTTATGGACTTTCTGCATATTGAAGTGAGAAAGTAGAGCTTAAAAGCTACGGAATAACGAGAACTGAGCCCAAAAAACTGAGTGTGGAAAGAGCTGTGCGAGTTAACACCAGCCAAGGCTTTGGCTCTCAGCTTCCCTGCACGATCTGATTACACAAGTTGTTGTTGTTGGTGTGGGTTTGGTTTGTTTGGTTTCTATCTCTGCTGTTCTGGGATTTGACCACATTGCAACATCTCCAGCTCGGCGCCTCTCGATGCTCCTTGTGCTCCACAGCACATCCCTGGTCACTGGGACACGACCCAGCCCTGGGGCCAGAGGGTGCCCGAGGGAGGGGGAAAGGTGCAGGGTGGGATGCTCCTCCAGCAGAGCGTGGCACTGGCCTGTGCTGGCATCACTGCCAGGCTCCTCTGCGCCACCAAGGACAAGTTCCTTCCCTCATACCACACTGTAAACCCATTAATGGGTCACAACTGGCGCTCACACCTTGCTTAGCAGGGGCAGGGAAATCCCTCTCCTCCAGACTGAGGGGGTTAAGAAGGGAGAGCCATTCCTGCTTCACCAGGACTACAGCAAAGGCTTTCTTGTGCTTCAAGATTGAGGAGAATAGCTGCGTTTTCCTCTCGTTTCTTCTCAGACACCAAAAAGGTGCAGTTTGGGAGCTCATATTAAGCAGCCCCATAAAGTGCACCATATGTTTTAGCCTTTTTTAATTACTGTAGCCTTTACAGCCTCAGCTAAATGTCATACTTAGTGCTTTGTTTTACAATTAAATCTCTCCTTTGGGGAGATCTTACAATCTTTTCCTCTCGTTCTCTGTGAAGTGTAAAGGGAGCTGCAAATTTACATTACTCTGGGCAAACAACAGTTTTGTTTGGAAAACAAACTTTAAACCATTATTATATCAAGATGCTTTTTATTAAATGCTGTGTTGATGCCGCGTAACAGGAATGTAGGAGATAAAGGACATTTCTCTCTCCCTCCTCAGCAATGCCTCGCATAAGGCAAAGGTTCTGTTTATTATTTTAAGATAAAGGTATACACAAAGGAAGAAAAAAGCCAGTCCCAGCTCAGGTCTCCACATGTTTTTCACGATCTCAGTGCTAAGGAGGAATTTCCATCTCGAGCAGACTTGGTAACTGCTGAAGGATCGGGATCCATTCACAGCTCTCTCCCACTCCTCAGGCCCACACACACTTTCTGCAAAGTGCTCTGCACACAGACATGTCTCACAAAAAGTTAAAAAACCAAACAAATCTTAACTAACAGCACACTGAAATTTAGGGGACCGCTGAAATTCCACTGGAAAATGACTCTCTTTGGCTCCAGAGCTGCTCCCAAGCACTGACTAACCATCACAGCTGCCCTGGAAGGTAAAGAAGGGGTTGCCCACACCTTGTGGCCATCACCTCGGGGTGAAATTCGGCACTGGGGGGGCTGGAGGGGACCTGGAGGGGCTGGCACTGGGATGGCTCCCTGTGGAACCCTGAGGAGCTGCCACCACTCTCATCCCCAATGTCATGAGGGTTCCTACTTAGGTAAGGAACTCCCAGCTATGTTTTGTGCTGCTTTATGTAGATAATGCCAGAGAGGGAAATCTTCATGATCTTTTCCCCTTTCTCAGTGACTGGGGCTGTCTTTTCACAGAAGCAGTTTTGGGGAAAATCAGTTCAATTTATTGCTGATTGAAATAGAGATGGGCAGAAACAAATTCCTAAAGCACCTTCCTCTCCCTCCTTTCTCTGGGGTGCCACTGGGCTGTTTTTAACACGTTTTCCCTCATTTTAACCTTTCTCTGCCCCTTTGCCCTGTGGTGTCACAGCCTCCCTGGGGCTGCTGTGGACCCACCAGGAACCAGCCCAGCCTCGCCCCATAGAGAGGTCTCTGCAGCCCCCCAGCCTTGCCAAGGACACCCAGAGCAAGGGGAAACAAGGAAAAGGGTTCTTCCTGTGTGTGGAAACCATAAGAAGCCAAAGGCACTGCGCTGCTCCAGGGGTGTTTCCAAAGAACAATGTGATGCTCGGTGGGTGCCCAGGGGTGGAAGGGCCACTGCAGCCCCAGCTCCTCACCCCAGGCTGGGCACTCTCCTGGGATTTCCTTGTGTTAATCATTCCCTGCTCCCCCACCCTGAGCCCAAACACCTCTTGGAGGGCACCCCAGCTCACCCATAGGGTGCCCAGCCCCTGCTTGGCTGCACTAGAGGTGCTGGAGGGGAAGAACCCCTGAGGGGTCCCCTCTTGCCAGTGGGGCTTTGGGCAGCCACACAGTCACCTCTCCTCCTCCCTCCTGGGTTAAAATCAGGGGGAAAAGGAGATCCCCCTTTCTTCTGCATGGGCAGGGTTTGCACAGGGCTCAGGTGTGAGCCCAGCATTTCCCCTCACTGCCGAGGGAGGATGCTGGACCATGTGGAATTGTTCCAGGAGAGCCTGGGGGTGGGCAGGGGACAGGGGCAAGTGGGGCTGTCCTGAGGAGCAGCTTCCCACAGTGCTTTGGTAATCCCACTGTTCAAATCTCACCTTCAGGACTACAAAACTCCCCCAAATAAACCCAATTTCTTCTGTGACCCTTGCTTTTCCCCACAGAGGCTCATGCTGGAGGTCACTGGGGTGGGACTGTGGGCAGCTGGGATCTGCCCACCCCTCTGAAAACCTCTTCAGAGCAACACTCCTCCAGAAAGTGGAACGTGCTGGGCAAACAGCCTGGGCTGCTGCAGGTCAGACCCTCGCTGCAGAAGGTTTGGGGGTTTTGCTGGTTTTTTTAATGATGTTATAATACTAATAATTATAATGTAAAACTAATGGGTGACATTTTTCACTCTCTCCAGCATTGTCAAGGAGAAGCAGGGATACAGGGATATCCCTAAATGGTTTACATCTGTGTTCTGACTCTGGAGACAAACACCCAGCCAGATTTCAGGAGGGAAACTGGAGGCAGCTGTGAGAGGGGCGTTGCTGCTGTTTGTTTTATAGGGTCAGCTCTTCCCTCCAGCAGGAACGGCAGAGCCACGTCCAAGGCAATCCTGAGCTGACTTTTGAGCACGAGCTGTGTAGTATTCTAAGCTTGTTCCTCTCCTGCACAGCAGCATCCATAAATCCAGGGAGGCTGTGTGTGCTGTGTGTGGGTGCCTCTTGTATGGAGCCAGTGCTGCTTCAGCTGTGCTGGAAAAGCACAACATGAGCCCTTGCAGTTGGGTTTGCCAGAGCAGGTAATTTCAGGACTAATTTTGACCTTTGAACTGAGGTGACTTTGTGTGCACTGGGTATGTTTGTGCAGGATGAGGTCTCCTAATAGTCCCATGAGCTGGTTTTGCTAAGAACTTGGCTGGCTGTGTGTCTGCACTGCCCAACAACAGGGATGTTTGATAACTTTCACATGTTGTTAGAGATCCATCACGGCACAAGTCAGTGCTAACCAGCTTTCCAAGATTTAATCATCAGATTTGCAGGCTCATTCAAGTTTTTATTAGCTCCACACCTTATCCCATTTGGGAAGCCTCTAATGTGAGCCCTTGCTCCTGGCTGGAGGAGTGAGCTGGTCTGCCAGCACTTGGTGACAGTCACCCGTGTCCCCACAGCAGTCAAAACACAGTTTTGCTTGGTGCTTGGCATCACTTGTATTTTAAAAGAATCAAGGAAATCAGCAATGACAACTGCATTCTCAGTAACGGGGGGTTAGTTTCTATCCCAGTGGGTTTCTTTTAACAGAGCAGTGATTTTCTGTGGAAAAGGTGCTGCAAGCCTGAGGCTGGGCTAGCAGGTGGCATCACCCAGCAGTTTGTGTGTGGGGTGACTTTGTGACCTCTGGGGAAACAGCCCCTCAGGGTTTGTTTGTCAGGAGGTGTTTATTACCAGAGCAGGATGTTACTCGGGCTCAGACCCTGCATTCTTGGCCTCATTGCAAACATTTGTATTTGAGCCACTCAGCAGAGGAAAACAACGGTCTGTGATGAGTAATCATATGGGTTTATGCACTCCTTTGCCAAAGGGGACCTTGCTGTACCTGCCAAATATCCAGTGACCCACCCTCCTTGGCAAGGGGTCTGTGCCTGTGCAGGCTGAGCTGGAAGCCTCTCAGCAGCAGGGACAGGCTCTCCTTTGGCTTGTGTGTCACCTGGCTGGGGTTACACCAGGCTCCTCACAAGCACTCAGGTGCTGGTTCCACCAGACTCCCCTGGGTGAGTAGTATGGGAGGACTGAGCAGCATCTGCTCCCTGCAGTGGATGGGACAGAGCAACAGCCTGGGATAACGAGGGGATTTGGGATCCTGCTGGAGAGCAGAGAACTGTGGAAGGCTTACAACAGCATTTCCATCTGCGTTTGTGAGCACTAGAGGTGAGTCAGAACTAGTCTTGGTTTTGGAGGGCCAACGTTTCTGGCAACTTTCTGGTAACTCAGTGAGTGGGCAAAGGCAGTGGGGAAACTCCAGAGAGCAAAGCAGAGACTTGGGAAATGGGGTTTTCCATGGAGTGAAATGCAGAAATAGCAGATGGAAATCATATTTCACTTTGGGGATGGAGACACAGTCCTCCCATTTTGGGTTGGGAATGGAGCGTGTTACAGGGGTGATGAACTTGTAATTGGAATGTAGATGGGAATATGCAGGCCCTGAGTGACCTTTACAGACTTATTTTGTAAATTTGGAAAGAAAGGACAGAGGGCATTTCACATAGGCTGGTGCACATGAATAGCACACAGAACTGACGTGGATATGGGAGTGAACCCCAGACTTTGCAAGGGCAGGAATATGAGTGCACAGGAATGTGCCTGCAGGGCTGTCAGTGAGCACACAGAGCCCATTTTTGGGGGGTTCTGTAGCACAGGCAGTGTGTGTGTGGGCAAAGATTCTGCTTCCAGCAGCAGCAGCTCCTTCTGCTCCTACAGGATCCTGCAGCAGGAGATGGATATGTGCTCACCTTGAAAGCAAATGCAAGAACTGTTAACTTTAAGCTAGCTATACAAACATGAGCCCCCACACTGCTCTGAGCACAAATACTTCCACCAAGGGAAAACCTCTGTGCAGTAGAAGGAGAGCAGGGAAAATTCAGGAGTCGAGAGGTATGTAAGCTAAATATCTCAGTAAAGGAATGACAGAAGACATAATGTATTTCAGGCAAAAAACCTGGCAAGTCCCTACTTGCACCCAAAGGCCAATGATTTAAAAAAAAAAAAAAAGCCCACAGAGATTTAAGGGAGAGGTTAAAGTTCTCCCTGCCATCCTGCCTGGAGCTGGCTGTGTGTCCCCACAGCCCCTCCAGTTCCATCCCTTCCCCATCCCTGCTGTCCTTCCTCCTGCTGGGCACTGTCAGGGGCTGCTGCTGTCATGTCCCTGTGCTCAGACCCCAGCTGCACCTGCAGAAGAAATGGTCCAATGTCACCCAAGAGAGGCCCTTTGCTGGCAGCCCCTCTCCTGGTTTTACTGCCTGCCAGTTGCTCAGTTGATGCCCTGTGGGAGATGCCCTAATCTTTAATTCCTCCTTTGCCCTGAACAGCCCTCTATAGCTCTGAATCTGCCCTGTCAGTGAGTCAGGTTCCTGTCCTGGGACATTAATTTGCTCCATGTACCAATAGGGACCAGCAATGTAAGAGGACTCCAGGCTTCACTATTCTTGCGAAGAGCCAATCCAGATTTCAGTGCAGAGCATGTTTTTTTTTTCAAGGGAAGAGTTGCAAAGCACTGGAACAGGCTGCCCATGGGAGTGGTGGCACCACCATCCCTGGAGGTGTTTAAAAAACATGTGGATGTGGCACTTGGGGACACGGTGTCACAGAATCCCAGAATGTGCTGAGCTGGAAGGAACCCAGAGGGATCATCCAGCCCTGCCCAGGTCCATCCCCAAGAGTCATCCCTTCTACCCCAGAGCATCATCCAAACCCTCCTGCAGCTCTGGCAGCCTTGGGGCTGTGCCCACTGCCCTGGGGAGCCTGGGCA
>JAWWEE010000021.1:19723736-19736619 GCA_035221455.1 Xenops minutus
TCCTCGCTGCACATCTGTATGGGTGTCAGATTTGAGTCTCTATTTCCTCGCTGCACATCTGTATGGGTGTCAGATTTGAGCCTCTGTCTCCTCACTGCACATCTGTATGGGTGTCAGATTTGAGCCTCTGTCTCCTCGCTGCACATCTGTATGGGTGTCAGATTTGAGTCTCTATTTCCTCGCTGCACATCTGTATGGGTGTCAGATTTAAGCCACTACTGCAGATTTGGAAATCAGCCCAAACTGAGGTGTGTCTGACATCCTCAGCTGGGGTTTCCTGCGAGCTTCCCGTGTGACAGAAGTGAAGGTAACCAGCCTTGGCAGAGGGCGTGTTGTCGCTGTTTTTATGGCTGTGGGGCAGAGGGCGAGCTTGCCTTGGCACAGGGTCTGTCCCTGCATCCTTTGCCCCCTGAAAGCTCATCACTGAGGGGACACTTGCTGGCACAAGAGTGCTGATCTCCAACAGCCATGCTTTCCCCTGTGGCTCACTGGGGGCAAAAATGTTTGAGATCAAGGGGTAGTTTCAAGTCAGGTTCCAAGATAAAGATAATTTTCCTGCTGCTTCTCTCAAAGAGCTGTTTGATGTTAGATTTGGGTACATTTCTCAGAGCCTTCAAGTAAAATGTCAGAATGTGAAAGAATACTTTATCAAATGCTGCTTGTAAGTGCTCTTGGCTTGCCAGCCCGTTAAATTAATGGGAAGTCACTGTCAGACATGCTCTTTGCTTGCTTGAAGAATTATGCTTCACTCTGTTTCACATGTACAGCTGTATTTCCTCCCAGGGAAATGGTCACACAGAGTGTGAATGTGACCAAACACCTGCAGAAAAATTGGCTTGTGACAAAGAAAGGGAGATGCTGTTTTCCACCTAAACTGTCTGAGTAGGTAATTCTCCCACTGCATTCATCCAGCACTGCAGGGATCTTCTCCTGTGAGCTGGTTCTTTAACTTTTCCCTGTTAGGAGTTCAACCGTGCAGGTCATGGCAAATCTTTGAGTCCTGGTGATCAGAAAGCTCCAGGACAGTATGAGCTTCTCTCCACGGGCCCAGAGCAGACATATATTTTAATTGATTTGTTTGGGTTGGGCTAGTCTATACATTGTGCCATTTTCCTCTCATCTGAAATGTGTTAGGATATTGACTCTCTGGTATTTCAAAACAGCAACATCTGTTAAAAGCTTTTCCTGTATAAGCCGTGCGTTTTTTATGCTTCTCAACCATACACTGCAATGAAAGGCACGCCGGGGAGTGGCCTGGCATTGGCCAACAAGGCATTGTTTTCTGCTGCTTTGTGACATCTCCCCAGATTCTGAAAAACTGTGGTTGGATGAGGACACGCGAGCAAATGTTTCAGTCTGAGTCTGCCTGCACTTGACAATTGTTCTGCTCTGCTCCCTGGTTATTCACCCAGAGCAGCACCACTTGAAAGTGGGAATGCCAGAGCCATGTGGAAGGGACAGTCAGGGAAGGGATGTGGCAGAAAAGCTCCTGCAGTTTCCAGGGGTAAAGACACGGGTGGTGTGGTTCCCACTGCTCTGCAATTAGGAAATTCTTCCTTAGAAAACACTAAAGGCTTTTTTTGTGTCTTAGCTCTGGAATTCTAAAATCTTCTCTCCCCTTGTTTGGTTCTTCTTCTTTGGGGCTCTTATTTGGAAAATAAGCTGCTTCCAAGTGGTTCAGGGATTAACCACACCATGTGCTTTGATTCCCTGCCCCTCTCCCCTTTGGTGCCCATTGCAGAGCTCAGAGCTTCAGGAGTGCAAAAAATGGCTGAATCAAAGCCCAAAGGAACATTTTTCCTTCTGAAGTCAAACTTCCAAAGAGTTAGTTTTGCTTCCCAGAGCGAATCTGTGAGGGGGTATGTGCTTATCCCACCCATGAGGATGGCTGCTCTGGATCTTTGTGTGCATTCACACGACCTGCCTTATCCTTTCAGTCCCCAGACAATGGTGTCGGTTTTCTTCCTTTGGAAAATGATGGATAGTTCCATTTAGCCTCACTTCATTAAAGCCTGGATGCATTAGTTCTTCAGTGTCACTTGAAGTCAAAGCAAAATATTTGAAGTGATCTTATAATGTTAAAAAAATTACTCTGTCTCTGAGCCATATTTTTACTTGGCTATATTGAGGGAAAGCACTGCCCAAGGACAGGCCAGCAGTGTAGCACTCCAACTTTTGGGTTAGGTTAGGGCTTCCCAGGTTCATCCAGGTGAGTGGTGCTGTGGGGAGGTGCAGCAGAGCAGAGCTGGCAGGTCACTTCAATAGAGTTTTGATCTGCTGAGGAGTTTCTGCCTTCTTTCTTCCTCGGAGGACCAGTAAGGCTCTCTGGGGCTGTGCTGCATCTGTTACTGCTGTTTGGCACTGATACAGAGAGGGATGCATTGGTTTGTCCTGCAGTGTGTCAGAGCCATGGCACAGTCACACACCCTGGCAGTGCCACTGCCCTCCTTCAGCTCAATCCTCAGCTGCTGGACACCAGACAGACCCTGCATGGGACATCCTCACACCTCTCCGCTACTAAAGGTGCTCCCACAACCCCCGAATCTGTGACTGTGTCTCCTCCTGAAGTCTCCCCATTCCTCAACACTCAACTCTGGGCGTTGGAAATTCAGTTGTGCAAGGGGCAAGAAGGATTTGGATCTCCTGTCTTTAATGGATCTCACTGGGGTCTCCTGCCACCTCTGCCTGTATGTGTTGTGCTGGTGATAAGTCAGTGGGTGTTTTGGGGAGAGGAAATCTCATGCTGAAGATCTGAGAGTGCCAGGGGTGCAGATTGCACCCCCATCTGAGGAAGGATTTGTGTGCCTGGGAGCTGCTCAAGTGTTTCCCATGTGCATCTTACGAGAGATTTTAGTCCTACCTACAGACTTTGCTTTGCTGAGGCCATTGTGGCTTTAACAGCAAAAGCTGCTGGAGTGATTTTAGGAGACTTCTATAATTTGTGTTGTAGTTTTATCACAGTCCTGACTCAGTTGGTCTCTCCTGATCTTCCTCAGTGACTCAGAGTCAGGGTGTGGAGCTGGTAGACATGGGCTCGCTCCCAGTTTGGCCACAAACCCAGTGCAAGGCCCAGATTAAGTGTTACCACTGGCTCTGCTGCTCCCCATCTGCTCCTGCCACAGTGGGGGACAGCAAGTGGCACTCATGGGCTGTCACCAGATGATTTAGGGGGACTATAACACTGCCTTCAGAGCAGCAGTGCTCATGCTGCATCTCTGCAGAGGTAGAAGAAATTGGAGTCCTCGGGTCTTTCTATGCCTTCGTTTTTCCTCCAGATGAAATTCAAGACTGCATAGGATCATTTTTGGAGGGCTGATTGTTGGCTCACAAAGTAAATAGCATTTTTCTCTCTGACTGCAGTTACACAATGACTTGGTATAGTGGATCCATCCCTGAGGGTGCCCACCAGCAATCAGCAGCAAACCCCCTCCCCACACAGGCTGCAGCATCACACAGCAAGACAGCCCCACTTTCCCAGGCTTTGGCTGTGCTGGAGACAGGATACCACAGTACTCTGAGATGGAAATTCTTACCCTGCTACTTTCCCCTAATTGTGCACACATTTTGCCTGTGCAGGCTTCAGCCTTGCCTGTGAACGGGAGCAGCTGAGAGCCAGAGCCAGCCCAAAAGTTTCTCCAACATGTTGCATTTTTGCTGTCCCAGATGGTCTGGGCTGTGTTTGCCATGAGGAGCAGAGGAGAGTGCAGGAGGAGGAGGAGGGTGTGATGAGGGATCTTTCCCCCAGGGTGGCAGTGACAGAAGGTGACCAAGCAGTGCACAGAGCCCCCACCTCTGACTGCAGCGGTACATTGTGCTCCATCCCTTGGTTGTCAGGGGGGGCAAAGCTGGCTGTGGATGCTCTGCTGCCTCCTCCAGCTGTTTGCAGCTGTCTGCATGGCCTGGGCCAGGGCAGGCTGGTGCTGCAGAGCTGGTTGGCTGTGGGTTGAGTGGTGGCCTCGGTGGGACAGTGAGTGCCATGCTCCTGCTGCCCTTTGGCAGAGCCACCAGCCCTGGTGGACATCAAACAGCCTGAGCACGAGGCCTGGACATGCAGAAGGGTTTGGTTAGTCCCTTCCTGCCATAACCAAATGCCCAAGAAGGTGGAGGAGCTCTGCAGTGTGAAAACATCCTGGCTGTGTGTCCTGGTGCTGCCGGTGCCAGCGGCTTGGCACGGAGCTCCAGGGCTGCCCTACAGCCAGGCTGAGGGCTGGCAGCAGCTTCTACTGGAGGGACAGAAAGGCAGGGGGGAGCCAAGGTGCCCAAAGGGAGCCCCCAGAGCTCCCATCCAGGGCGAGGGGCTCCCCCTGACTGGGCCCTCCAAGATCACACAGGGGTCCCACAAAGGGGATTTCTCTGTGACTGAGCCCCCCGAGCTCACAGGGGGGTCCCACAAAGGGGATTTCTCTGTGACTGAGCCCCCCGAGCTCACAGGGGGTCCCACAAAGGGGATTTCTCTGTGACTGAGCCCCCCGAGCTCACAGGGGGTCCCACAAAGGGGACCCAGCCAGTTCTCTGCCCCAGTGCCTCCCCTCACCTTATCTCTTTCCTTTGTCACTCAAAGGCCCTGTTGGTCCCCAAGCTGAGCTGCCTGCAGGGAGCGAGGCCAGAGGAGCTGGGTTTGGGTTCATGGTCTGTCCTGCCTGCAGAAAGGGCCTTTGAGCTTTCATGTGCCCACACCAGCATAGAATTTTCTCTCTTTCCCATCTAAAATTTTCTCTCTAAACCTTTGGTACTGAAAGAAAAGGTGTCGTTACTGCCAAGTTGTCTGAGCACCACGTCTGGTTTCTTTGCACCCGCAGGCGATGAGCCCAGGTGAGGTGTCTGGGTGTTTGTCCCTATGGGTGTCCCTATGTACACCAGCAACACCCGATCTCCTCCCTTTCCTGCTCCTCCTCCTGACACATCTTTGAGGCATCCTTGGCCTTTCAGTTGGAGAGGGAGGCTCTGGGCACATCCCATAACATGGCTTTGTTTGTAACTTGGTTGGGTGTCATTTAACAACAGAAACTACAGCTCAGGGCATGAGAGTCACAGCTTTCTAGAGACACACCACCCTTACTAGTGGAATGGATGAAACTGGTTTTATTATGAAAGATTTTCCCCTAATGGCAGAATTGAGCCTATAGGGAACAAAATGAGGCCTTTTAGGTGGTTCTTTTCCCAAGTGGAGTCAGCTGCACCTTCAAAATCACTTTGAAGACAGTTACACCAGCGTTAATAGGACTAATGTTGGCCTAAAAATATCATCCAAGAATCACACCCTTAATTGGCATTACTTTGTTGGCAAACCTTTCCCAGTGCTGCCTTATTCCTCAACAGCCATGTTATATTAATTGCATCCCTGCATTCTGTCACAAAGGCAAGGCTCTGAGGAGGATTTGTTAAGTTTAGTGTGGTGGCTGGAGCTTTGCCTTCTCCACTACAGACAGGAAAACTGATGGCAAAGCCATGGAGCTCCTCATGCCTGGGAGCTCCTCGGGGATTCCACTGCTGTGGGACTGGCAAAGCCAGCGGGGAACTCCAGACAGCAAAGCAGACACTTGGGAAATGGGGCTTCCCATGCAGGGAAATGCAGAAATACCAGATGGAAATCATACTTCACTTCAGGGATGGAGACACAATCCTCCCATTTTTGGTTGGGAATGGAGCGTTACAGGGGTGACAAACTTGCAATTAGAATCTACTGCAGCAAGCTGTTACTGGGATAAATAATGGGTAAATACCAGCCTTGCAGTGTATTTAAATACTAGGAACAATGTTTTGCTTTTAATTTGAATCAGTTTCTGTGATTGAAGAGATTGCTCACTCTTTTCCTTTCATGCATCCACTTCAGTACCTTTCAGGTTGCATTAGATGACCATGGGATATTCTGTGCTTCTCAATTTATCTGATCTGCTTGAAGCTGGAAGAAGGCACGTTTGTTCTGCAGGTTTGTGTGCTGAGTGTCAGTGGCCTTTGAGAGGGGATGATGGGCAGCAAGTCCCACGGTGTTTGGTGGCCTTAAAGGTGACATTCCAAAGCCCTTTCTGTCCCACTTGGGCATGAGCACCAACCCACATCTCTGAGGGCTGGTTGGGTGAGTGTAGGTGAGACTTGGCCCACTGGGAAAGGCCTGAGTGCTTGTGAGTGCACCTTTAGTCCTGCTTATGGCCAAGATGAAGCCCACCAGACATTCCGGGCTGGTTTTTGGGGCTCTGGTGGTGGATTGCTGTGGAGCAGCAGCACAGCAAGGAAATGGCATCTTCTCCAGTACTGCCTCTGGTTGGGATTGAGCCCTGGCATTACAGTTTTTGGAAGGATTTTGTTTTGCTGGACAGTTCCTCAACAACAGGCATTTCCATGTGCCAGAACCCCTCCAGCCCTGTGGATGTCCCTTGGCAGCAGCAGAGCAGATACAGCCCATCTCCAGGCTGTCACCTGCTTTCACTCCACGGTAAAAATGATGCTTTTTGTGCCTCTTTGTGTGTGTGTTGGAACCTCTGAGGGCTCCTGTTGCTCTTGTTGCTGCAGTGTGTGGTATCTGCTCTCAGCTCTCAAAGCCTGCATGGAGCTGTTGGGGATGGAAGCTCCCCTTGGCTCTCCTTTCCCATCACCCCTGTGCCCTCAGATGTTCCATCCCATGTAGAGCAAGCCAAGCCTGCCAGCCATGCCTCTCACAGCTGCCTTAATTCTGGGAGGTGACCAGTGTTCACAGTGTTGGTCCCTTCTTTCAAACTGTTCTTTGGAAATGTTTCCATGTCTGAGAGTTTCTTCCCATAGTTTGTGGGTAAAAGGTGGGATTTAACTGCAGCTGGCAAAACCAGAAGTATCCCTTAAATTCCCCAGAGATGTTTGTGGTTGCTGGAAGACTTGCAGAGGGCACATGCTTTCCTACAGCTGCCTGCTGGCTGTTCAGCAGCAGAAACCAGGGAGCTGCTGGCTGGGGGCTGCTTGTCTCTGCCATGAGCCTCCCACCCTGGGGCCACCCCCATCTCAGGTGGCCTCCCACCACCCTGGCAGCTCCCTGTCCTCCTCCATCCCAGCACTGGGCTCTGCTGGGGTGTTTCTTTTGTAGGTTATATGCAGATCCCTGGTGGCAGAAAGAACCTTGACTCTTGGTTGTTCTGCCTCATCTCCACTTCGATGTGCCACTGGCCCATGTGTTTAGAATAAGGCTCTGATCTCATGATATGGTCTCACACATTCACTTTTGTTTAGCTTTTCCTCCCATTCTCTTGTGTTAGAAATTTGGATTTCCTTAACAGCTCATTGGCATAACATTAACCTTTCTTTCTGCTGGGAGTGATATGTTGCCTTTTAAAACAGTGGCCTGGATTTAATGTCCCAAGGAGTCCTTTTCCAATTCCATGTTCGTATAGATCAGGAATTAAACAAAAGAGACTTGGAAAAGGGCTTTCCAAAAAGTGGTTTGTTTTCTTCTGCTTACGTTATTCTGGTCTTTTTATAAGAAATCAAACTTGAAACAAACATATATCTCAGATATGAAGAAATGCAGCTCACTTGTGGCCTGATCCACTCCTTCTGCTGAACATCAGAGCAACACCAGACCCTTGGAGTTACCTTCTCGTTCCTGTATGTTGCAAACCTAGTATGTTAGCCATGAAAATTAAGCTGTGTTAATTACATCTCTGGGTCTGCATTAAGACAGATGTACATTCCTCTCTGTCCTGTTTGCTAATGAGCTCTGTGGACTGGCTCCAGGATCAGGGAGCAGGTTTAAGCCCTGTCACAGATCCACTGGTGTCCCCGTGCAGGTGTGACCTGGCGCTGTCCCATGGGGCAGCCTGTGTGTGACCAGGACATGCCACTGCCATTCCTGCCTGGGTGCACTGGAGCCTGTGGCTTTCAGCAGCGTGGGCTCTTTTTCCTGAGTGAAGGCAGGCAGTGGCTGCCCAGCATCCCCACCGGGGCCAGCAATGTGGGATTGAGGAGGCAGCAGCGTGGGAAGCCCCTGGGCAGTGGCAGCTCCAGCGTGGCACGGCTGGGCTGGGCTCAGGGGACCCCGGGAGGAAAGGGCCACCAAGAAGGATGTCACACACTCCTAGTTTTTATTTTATTTTTGGATGCTTAGCATGGAACTTATCTCAATGGTGGCTTTTGCTCCTGAGTCTCTTCAGTGAGCTCACCTTGGAGACAAGGCGCTCATTTTTCCCTGTGCCCACAGAACCTTTCAGGAGCTGCTAACCCCTCACACCTGCACGCTGAAGTCAGAAAAAGGAGCTTAATGCAGTTTTGTCTAGACTGGTGATGGAGAGAGAGAGGGGCAGCGATTCCTGGGGCAGGCATACATGACTTTTTGGAAATAGAAAATACAACCAACAAAGATTATATCCCCACCAGAGCTGGCAGGAGGGGTCTTATGGGTGTTCTTAATCCACCTCACTGCAAATTCAGCCTGGTTAGCTCAAACCACCTTTGTTTTTGACTTAAATGAGCTGAGTCTGCACTAGTGCAGTGAATGTTCCCTCTGTCCCTCCTGCCAGACGTGTGGTGGGGACAACCAGCCAGCTGCTGGTGCTCAGCCAAGTCCTGCTCCAGCCACGGCCAGGAGACACCAGCTGGGTGTCCCCCAGGCTTTGTGTGAATCAGAGCTGAGCCATTTGTCCAGTAGCAGCTTAACCAGGCTGGATCAGCTCAGGATGTGCCCCGGAGTTTGTGCTGTCCTGAATCATTTCGGGTTGGTACCTGTCCCCCAGCTCTTTGCTGTTCCTGCTGGGAATTCTCACAGGTCACTGGTGTTCCTGGGTGGGACCAGCTGGAATCCTGCAGGGCATCTCTGTGGTTCCCACTGAACCCAGGCAAGGGCAGATCTCTTTTACCTGAGGATTTGTGAACCTTTTAGGATGATAGTGGAGATGCACAAACAGAGGATTCCTGTGAGATCTGAATTTCCATTTAAATTAAAAGGCAGTTTGTTGTCTGAGTTTCTGTGGCAATCCAATTTGAAGTGTTTTATAGAAACAATTTATAGGACTGTTGCTTCTCTGGACAGTGCACTGGGCTTTGGAGGCCAGGTTACTTATAAAAAAGGAAGGTGGAGACTGGAAAAAACTGTTTTGCTGGTGTCATGAATCTTTAGATTGGAATGAGAGAATGCCTTTAAAACTCTGAAGTGAAACCTTTTCACAGGAGAATGCTATTTTAAATGTATGTCTGGAATGGGGAAAAAAACCCCACTTCTGCAAATGATTTTTTTCAAGAATTAAACCCAACTGTTTAGAAATGATTAATTACTGTAACATGTGAGCACTGCAAAGTCTCATCTATTCACAGTAGTATTTCAAATGATTTAAAGTTGTTTGCTCAGGGTTTGCTTTTAGCATGTCATTAAATGTCATGGATTTATTCCAGCTGTCCTCCACCAATGTATCACTTGTGAGGGATTTTGCACGGGAACAGGCTGCCAGATTTGAGTTTTGATAGCAAAGCCCAATTTTATTTTATTTTTTCATCTAGTTTTGCTTTGCTAAGTGTGCTCCTGGCTTTCAGTGGAGTTGGCAGAGAAGATGGGCAGAGTTACTGGACCTGGTTTGCCCTGGTGGGCAGCTTGTGCAGGTCCCTGGGCTCCCTTAGCCCTGCCAGCCCTGTGCCCTGGCATGGGCTGAGCCTGGTCACTGCCTCCCATCCCTGGCACCGCAGAGTTCCCACGAGCACGCCCTCATTTGCTTTAGGCAAAACCCAGTGGATTATCTCAAGCCACTAATTGGACTGTTGAAGATGATTCTGCTGCCTTTTGGGTTTGTCTGTCTTTCCTGAGCTGGAGGAGGGAGGACTGAGGGAGGCTGCTGGGCCAGCCACACCTGCAGGGAGCTGGACCCTTGCTGGGTGTGAGGAGAGGAGCTGGAGGTGCCTCCCCAGCACAGCCACAGCCACAGGGGACTGTCCCCAAGGACTCCCCACCAGCCTGGGGAGTCAGTAGTGAAGAGACCTTCTTGGCCTGAGCTGCTGAGGCTTTGCCCAGTGCCTCTACCAGGGCTGTTGAGGGTTATTTTTTATTTATTTATGCTTTATTTATTCAGTTTTCATAACCGAAACACTTTGTCAGAGTTTCCTGTTCTAATCTGCTCTGTCACACAGTCAGTGCAGCACATGATCCTGAGAGCCTGGGCTTGGTTCATGTGTGAAACCTGGCTCTTTGGAAAGGATGCAGCCTGAGACTTGCAGAGCAGCTTGGTTTGGGGGGTTACCCCTCAATGCTGAACTGGTGAGTGGTGTAAGTGGTCCTGTCCAGGGAGAGGAGCTCAAAACACTCCAAAACATTTGTTTGCCTTCAGAGCAGAGCCAAAAAGGCCATTGCTCTCTGCCATGCTGGTTGGTTCCTGCAGCCTGTCCAGGAGGAAATGTCCCGTGCCAAGGGTTTGTAATAATTCATGGGCTTTTGTAGAATGCAGATGTTTAACAGCGAGGGCGCTTGATAAGCAATCTCTCTTTGCTTTTATTAACATGTTTGCATTCTTCTCAAGGTGTTGACATAGCACACTATACCCTGGGGTGCTGCAAGTGTCTGAATATTTAGGATGTGTAAAAGAGCAAGAACATTTAATAATGTCTCTCCAGTCTGGGAAAACAGGTTAACTTGAGTGCATCACTTTTCTTCCTGCATTTGAAGACTGAACCAAGGAGCTGCTAATCAAGAAGGAACACTCACTGGGGTGTACTTAAATGTACTAAAATCTCTCCCTCTGTAATGAGGGAAAAAATAAATCAGCTCTTTATGATGTTTGCCATGAAGATGAAGCAAATCTCTAGAGCAGGCAGCTCCTGTATGTAATTCTTGGTTCCATTGCTGCACTTGGGGGTTTTGGTGTGTTTGGGCACTGTGGCTCAGGTTCCTTGTGCTGCCACCACTGGGGTGTCTTTGCACTGGGAAGAATCCCACTAACTGGGAACTGGAACTAGATGGTCTGGGGTTGGATCTGGATGATCTTTAAGGTCCCTTCCAACCCAAACCATTCTGTGACCGTTCTATGAGAAAAGGCAGGGAATGTCTGTGTTTCAAATAACCTCCACTGGGCGGGGTTAAAATGAAATGTTTCCATTCGGTTTTAAGCCTACTTTTCTAAAACTCATTTAAAAAGCCTAAATAGTATCTGCCATCAGTAATATCCCTGTGTTTGGGCCTTAGCAAAGGACTAGGATGGGTGCAGAGCTGGGGGTTGCAGGAGCAGAGCCCAAGATTTGTGGAACTGGGAACAACTTCTCCTTGTTTCTCAATGGCATTTTTTTCCCGATGGATAAATTAAGTAGGTCTCGTTTCCTCATTGAAAAAAAAAAAGCTAAGTTAAAAAGAAAAATGCTTTCTGCAAACATCCTGTTTTCATCTTAATTTTGTTATCAGGTTTTAAGTTGTCATCTGTCTGACCTGCCTCCCCTCCCCTCCTTATTGACACTGATATTAGAAGTATGGGAAAACTTAGACTCTTGGCAAAATGGGTGGAAAATCAAATGTTTAATGTTTTGCTTGAACATTTTGTGGTTTCTCCTGAAATTCTTTGTCTGAAACAAAGGATGTTCTTTGTTCTTTATTGGGAGGTTTGCTTTTTTACTTGAAAAAATTATGCAATGTCATTGTGGATTGCAGAAGTTTCTACAGAAATGACATAAGTTCTCTACAAAAACAATTTTTTAAAACCTGGAAAAAAGGAAGACAGTTACAAACTGCAAAGACTTGTCTGGATTGATGGTTTGTTGGCACATTCTTACAAACACATTCAGAATCAAAATGTTAGTGATTTGGAAAAATCTTGAAGTAGAGTAATTTCACATGACCCCCTCCTGGAAGCTTCTAAGTTTTGCATTCTTTGCTCCAACACAATTCCCACTGAAGAAATACTTCAAAAAACAAGGTTATGGAGTCTTTTAAAAATGTCATTCCTTGCTCTTTGGGTACTGTTCTAAGTTGCATTTGTATATCTTAATCTTACCCTGATTTCTGTGATAAGAAGGAAGCAGTCATGGATTTGTTTGGAGTCTGGAAAAGAGATGAAGAGAACCACAAGGCTGGCAGTCACTGCCCTGCTGAACTTGCAGGCTGGGGCTGGGGGTGTCGTGGGGTGTCCCCTCACTGCAGGTCCCTGTCCCCTGCTTGTGTGGCACCTTGGGTGTCCCCTGGGCCTCCTGCCCATCTCCAGGTGTGAGGAGCAGCCGTGGGCACAAAGCAAGCACTGAGACAGGGGGTGATGGTGGTGGGCTGAAGCAGAAAGGAAAGGTGGCTTTGGGATGATGTGGGGGAAAGGACCTGATCCTCCTGCACCTCCTGCCCTTCCAGCCAGGCTGGTTCAGCTCAGCTGGGCAGAGCCTGGTGCTAATCATGCCAAGGTTGTGGGTTCAAGCCCTGGAAGTCAGACTTGAAGATCCTCGAGGGTCCCTTCCAGCTCAGAACATTCTGTGATTTTACTGGGATGCTCACGCTGTTGAGTCGCTGCTCGTTGTCACTCCAAAGTATTCCTTTGTTGTTTCAGAATTACTGGGGCACTTAATGGGCTGTTCATTAGCTGCCTTAGAGAAAAATAAATTTGATTAATCACCATTTCAGCAAATTACAGCGTGTTCTACAGGCTAATGAAACTAAGCAGTGAGGATCTGGCTTTGTGCAGTGAGTGTGCCCTGCCCTGGCTGTGCAGCCCCCACCTGGCATCACCTGGAGGGTTTGGGGGGCACAGAAACCAGGGGGACACTGACACAAATGAGGATGAGGCTCCTCGAGCCCCATGGTGGTGGGGTGAGGCCCACAGAGCAATGCTGGAGTGCAGTGGAGATGGTGCCTGTGCCTGGCAGAGGGGCAGGTTGTGGGTTCTTTACGCTGGAGCCCTGGCACAGGGTGCCCAGAGAAGCTGTGGCTGCCCCTGGATCCCTGGCAGTGTCCCAGGCCAGGTTGGACGGG
>JAWWEE010000021.1:19743686-19772166 GCA_035221455.1 Xenops minutus
CCAGGGCAGTGGGCACAGCCCCAAGGCTCCCAGAGCTGCAGGAGGGTTTGGATGATGCTCTGGGGCACAGGGGGGGACTCTTGGGGATGGTTGGACTGGATGATCCCTGGGGGTCCCTTCCAGCTCAGCGTTTTCCGTGGGTCTGTGCAGATGTGAAAGGTCCCAGCAGTTGTTTCTGCACCCCGACCTTGTCCCATCCCCTCAAGGATTTGCAGGACCCCGAGGAACAAACCCCTCCTCAGCCTCATGCCCAGCCCGTGAGGCACAGGGTGTTTAAATTCCCAAACTGAGAGTCACCCAACTCATCTCCAGGGCAATTCTGCACAGCCCTTGAGGATCTGAGAGGGATAAGCGAGGGTGGCAGATGGGGGGGTAGTGCAGTGGAACTTCTGGGAGCTCCAGCTGGCATTATTGTTGTCTCTGAATGCCAGCTCCGAGGTGGAAGAGCGTCTTTCCACAGCTTGGTATCCAACAAACCAAATTAATTCCATTATTTTTTTACGGAAAGTTTGTACAGGAACACTTTGGAGTGATGGAATGCATCTGCTGACTGATTAGCAGCATGATAGATGCAGCTTCATTTACAGGGATTTGCTTTCATTCAGGAGGAAAAATTGAAGGTTTCTTTCCAGCACGTTTTTTGCATTAAAACTTTTCAAACTGCTCCACAAATTGTAGGCTTTGATTTCCATTTGTTTAATGCCTATGGTAATTAACATTTCTATGAGAACATTTTAACCAAATGTTCTAGTTTTTCCTCCATTAAAATAATATTTTTTTGCTTTAGCTAAAGAATTTAATTGGTATATATAATAACCCTGATAGGGGCTTTCTTTTGTCACCATGTGAGAGGAAACTATTCCCAAGGAATGATCACTGCTGCTTTTTCTGGACTTTATTAATTTATAATTGGCAATAAGCCTCATGGTACATCCAGTCCATCTTACAGATACTCTCTTGTCTGCACTCCATGGAGTCTGTGGATGGAGAGAGGGGACGTGTGTGAGTGCTGAAAGAAACCCGAGTCCTTTTCTTCAGAATAAAGAATGCACGGGGCGATACTCAACTGGATTAATTAATTGGCTGGTTTTCAGTGCAGAATTACAAGGCTGGATCCCCTAACCCAGCCTGTCTTTGTGGTGTTTGTTTCTAAATCCTGCCTCCTTCCTGGCTTGTAGAAAACCACAGGACTGAGGAATCAAGAAACGAGGCTGAGAGGTGGCAAGGCAAAGGAGATGACTGTCAGTGATCCTGCTACCACTGCCTGGTGGGAGCTGCACCCACAGCTGTGTCCGTGGGCACAGACTGGCCTCTGACTGGAGGGCTCCTGTGCAACCTGTGCTGAGGGAAACCCAAAGCTTTGCTTCAGCCTTGCTTCCCACAAGCCTTGGAGGTACAAGCAGTTGTTTCTTCTTGTCCCTTCCTCCACCAGGATGACTGTCTGTCCAGAGCAGAGCACAGCAAGCTCTCAGGATCACTGCCAAGGGCACGACTGGGATTATTCCAGCAGTGCTGGAAAAAGCTGCTGAAAGGGCTTAAAATTTTGTAAATGAAAAGGGCTGAAAATTTTGTAAATGACAAATTCTGAGAACGCCTGTTGTAATGAAGAAGATGCAATCCCAGTGGCTCAAGACAGGTATTCCCTTGATGTATGAGGCAGTGGTGGAAATGACAGCAGAGTCCTCCAAAACCTGAGAGGTTTGGATGGATGGATGCATGGATGGATGGATCCAAGGGATGGGTGCATTTGTGCTAGGAGTTATAATAACCTAAGGGGTCTTCCTACTCCAGTTCTCCTCCCCCCCCAGCCTTTCTCCTGAAGAACAGTGCAGAGAATGCCCTCTGTGTATGGAACAAAGCCAGGGATGGCCTTTATTTATTTAAGAGCCAAGCACAGGCAGGACCGTGGGTGTGCAAAGTTCACCTGCTGTCACACAAGTCCCAGCCAGGTACCTTGTGCAGCTGGGAGGGCAGGGGATGTGTTTTCTCAGCTGTGGAGCAGCATACAGGTAATGAAAGGAGTTGGTTTGTTGCTACAGTTGGTTGCTGAGAGCACATTTATACTCTTGAGGGACAGATTTGGATCCTGTGGAGCCAAGAAGGGAAAGAGTTTGATCTTGGGCCCTTCTGGGGGCTTTGGTACATTGTGAAAAATCATTGTGCCTTGTGTCAAGAGTCACAGTCTCCTCCTAGAGAGATCTTGATTGTGGGCAGCAACTGCACGTGTTGTGGATCAAAGGAGGTACATTGACAGAGGTCTGTCGTGGAGAAACTGTGACCCAAATTAGCAGGATATGACAAAATACCCCCCGCACTGTACGTGTCGTTCTCTCCATGTCAGCAGACAGAATTCACCTTTAATCATGATAATGCCAAAGTCAGGACACATTTACTGAAAAATTATTTACTACAAACTTACTGCACTGAGGTTTTGTTTTGACAATCATTTGGAATGAATTGGCAGACTGAAGCAAACCCCTCTGAGTTATTCTGGAGAGTCTCAAATCCAATTCTTCAGTTCTGAGGCTGGAGTTGAGGTGATGAAGGAGCTGCTGCTCCTCTGGCTGGGAGTCTCACAGGTACCCTGTGGGAAAATGGGTTGCAGTTCCCTTCAGGCTTCCCTGAAGGAAAACTGTTGTTAATTATTTCAAAATTGGCACATGGCAGTGCACAGGGCAGGAAAGGCCATTGCTAAGCTGTCAAGTTAAATGGTAGGCTTTCTTTGCCTAATTTGGATTTTAGGGTGGGGGGGCGGGGGGGAATTTTCAGTTTCAACTGTTCCAAAAGAGCTGCCTGAAAAAGGTAGGGAGTGCCCAGATGTGCTTCTCTGTAATGCCCAGATGTTCCAACCAACATGTTTCCCAGCAAAAGATCTGTGTTACTGACTGTCACTGCATAGTAGAAGAATGGATTAAGAAAAAAACCCCAAACCCTAAACTTGAATCTGTTGCTTACAGAGAGTTCTAAATTATAGAACTGCATCATAGTTGTTTCACTGAGGAAATTAAAAATGGGGGGAGGGGATCGCGGGGGGATAGAAATGAGGTGCTCAGGTTTTCTGTGCCACTGTCCTTGAGGTTGCAGCGGGGTTTTTCCTTGGTGAGAGGCAACAGCAGCCCTGCAAATGGGAGCTCTGTGAGACAGTGGGAAGGGACAGGGGGCTGGAGCATCCTGGAGGAAAATCAGGGAAAGAAAGCAAGCAGGGAGAGAAGTGCAATGCAGGACCTTGAAAGGATGCATTTGGGGAGCACAGATATGAGATTGGACAGGGGGATGTTCTGCTTGAGTTACTTACGGTTTCCCACTGAAACGTAGCTAAGAAATGGGAAATATCATGGAAACTCATCCTGAGAGGGAAGAGAGGAGTGCAGCTCTGTAAGTAAATGAGAAAAAAATTCATTCCTTCCCTCCTCAGAGCAGCCTCCAGCAGGGACAGTGTCCAGCTGAGCCCGGAGCGCTGGGCTGGGGCTGGCACTGGGGCAGGCTCAGGAGCTGTGCTGCCCCATCCCAAGGGCTGCCTCCACATGTGTGCGGCTGCTCGAGGTGCTGTGGAGCTCAGGGACCTGCCTGCTGCCAAAAGAGCTCTCTCTGTGCAAATTAGTTCATAACTTATGAGCTTTGACAAGTTTTTGTTGGCTGCGCCTTGGGAAACGTTTTCGAGTGGCTGTTGCTGAGTTTGCTTTAATCTTTTCCCAGATTTCTTTGGCTGGCGTGGAAATAGCTGGATTATTTAATTGTGTTTCTGAGGAGTATATATAGTCACCTGAAACTTGGCCATGTAAGAAGGAGGGGCGGGGGGGGGAAGTATCACTAACAAACGCATTTATTTTCACTCAAAAGTAGGAGTTTGGCTCCTCGCGCAGCAGAGCAGCGACCCTGGCCTGGCTGGCAGGGTGTGCTGAGCCTCCTGGGCATCCTGTAGAGGAACCCAACGTGGCTGCCTTCTCAGGGCCCCCGTGGCAGAGCCCTTGGCACGTCCAGAGCTCTCAGTGCCAGCGTGTCGGAGCTGGGATGGGACTGGACCCCGCGCAGGGTGGGACGGCTCTGCCTCCTTCCCCCTGTGAGTCCTTCCCCTGCCACAGTCCCACCGAGTCCCTGCGGATCTGCTGCTGTGGCGACTCCCCATGACACAGGATTTTGGCCCTCAGTGAGCCCAGGACCTGCCCCGTCCCTTTGGGCTGAGCTGGGGCGAGGGGGAGCGCTGACACAACACACCCGAGCCATGGTTCTCCCCTCCTCGGCTCTGCCCTGTCATTCCCTTGGAAAAAGGCTCGCCAGGACTTCAAAGATGTCTTCAGAAGCTGCACCTTCTGCGAGAATACATCCCAGAGCTGCCTGGTCCCTCCTGCTAATGCTTGGCTTCTCCAGCTGAAATCCCTCAGGTGATGCTTTTCCACTCCCGCAGCATGCCAGGTTCCTGGATTTGAGCGTGGGGAATGTCCTGGAGAGCGTCGGGAGCATCTCTGCCTGGGGTTGCTTCTGCTGGGAAGGGAGGTCTTGCCGGAGCTGCTTTTGGGAGACAGTGTGAGTTTTGATCCCGTCCTGCTCGCTTCTTGTTTGCCCCACTCTTGCGCTCGCTGTCGAGTTAGGTAATAATCATCCTGACTCCCAAATGTCCAGTTTTTGAAGCTCTTCCTTGAAAAGGGGGTTGACGGTAACTGGTTTCTTATTGAAAATAAAGCTGAGGGAAACCGCCTGCAAAAGCTATGACTTCTGAACACAGGCTCGTTTTGCCAAGAACTGGAGTGTTGACAACTCCAGAGTGACTAAGCATCCCGTGCTTTGCTTTCGATAAGGAGGAGCAGCTCGTTGAGTTCGGATTTACACGGGGGTTTATCCCACCCCTCTGCTCCTTCTGCCCAGCGCAGCTGCCCCAAATGGGAAGGCTGGACTCAGCTCAGCTCCAGTGCCATTAATTAGCAGGCAGAGAAGATGACAGGCTTTGGGCACTGAATGTTGCAGAAGAGCAGTGAAGGAGACCCTTCTCCCCTTTTGATTCATCTGCCCAGGGACCAGCCCTGCAGTTCCCCCTGCGAGGAGAGGGCCTGGAGCAGCCACAGCAATCCCTTCCAGCCCGCTGAGATCACAAGTTTCCGGATTGAGAGGGTGTGAAAGGAAGATCTAATCCATGGGTTGGCACTCAGGAGTTACTGGGCTTAGGGTTTGGGTTTTTTTCTGTTTTTCATGCACGAAAGATCTCTCACAAATTTCCATTTTCTCTCGCGTTTACAAAGGATTGTTTTAAATTGTTGTTTCCTTCCATCCCCTCCCTTCTTCCTCCCTCAGTGTGAGCTGTGACTGCAGCCAGGGGAGAGCTGCTGGCAGCTGCAGCAGCCCCAGAGCTCTGGCTGGGAGAGGTGTGAAAATGCACAGACTGGGGAAATACGTTCTCCCTGCTCCTTGGGATGGGTGTGCATGTGGTGCTTCTGCCTTCTGCAGGGCTTTCACCGCTGGGAGAGGAGATTCAGCATCACCAAAAGCTTCACCATCACACAGCAGGGCTGTGTTTGCTCCCTGGTCGTGTCCAGCCTGTGCTGGACTGGGTGGCACTGGGAGACTGGACTGGGTGGCACTGGGAGACCAGGAGGATGGTTCAGAGCATCTCTGTGGGTTGGGGATCTGGCTTGGTGCAGGGGTGGTGAGTGCCACTCACTGCTGCTTTCCCACAGCTTCTTTCTTGGTGAGCAGGGAATTTGGGTGCAGGTTCATGGCCAAGCTCGGTGGCTGCCCCAGTTCCACCCAGCAGGGAGGGGGGTGCTCCCAGTGCCTGGCACAGGAGGGGTCACACAGGTGTCTGACCCCCTCTGCTCTCACTTCAGGCTGCCCCCTGGCCCTGCTCACTCTTCACAAGTAGGAGACACATATCAAACCAGAATTTCTACTATTGCCATCCTCAAAAATGGCAGTTTAGTGAGGGATTGAGAGGGAGGACAGAGAAAAGAGTTGTTCTCTCTGAACCTCTCCACAGGGATCTGCAGCTGGTAAAAAAACTGCAGGTACATCTTCAAAGCTGGAAGTGACTGGGTTGCCGTGCAGATGTCCTGTACAGTGCTGTGAATTTATTCTGTTTATGCTCTTCTGTTTATAAGTGGCTGCCTCTTTGTGTTCAGTGGCCATTTGATGGAACGCTGTTGCTGCTGCAGAATCCCTTCCACACCTGCACACCCTCTGCATGTCTCTGGGGCAACCTTTGCACAGAAAGGTGATGTTTGTGTGAAGCCTTTGAAGGAAAGTGCCTCCAGTCACCTCTGCCTACCTAGAATAAGCTTTCTGGTACAGAAGGCACTGAAACAAAACCATCTGGGAGAAGAATCTCCCAATAAAATGCTCCTCTTAATTTAAAGAAGTTGCACATTTAAAATGTCTCGATCTTCTGTGGGAACACACTGGTTTCATCAATGTTTTCGAGTAATATGACTGAAGAGTTTTAATGAAGTCAACATTCTTCCTTTTGGTTTTAAGTTATGGCTTTGATTGAAGTAAATCACTCCGAGTGTATTGTTTTGCAAAAACGTCAGAATTTATAAATTTTTGGCCCCAAATTGAATTGAAATAAGCATCTTGAAATCTTGTTTTATTCCCCTGCCAGGAGACAGGAATATGATGTTTTTCAGCCAGGACTAGTTATAATTTTGACAGCTGCTGCTGTTCAGTCCCATCACATAGATCCTGGTTTGGTCTGCAAAGTGAAGCACTGTCCTCTCCTTGTCCAGGAGGATGTTCCTCTGTAGTTCATGCTCATTTGGACTCTTTTTAAGCTGCTTTTCCATAGGGTGTCTTTGCTTTGTGTTTCCTGGGAATCGTTTTTAAAGAAGGACTCCAAGCCTAAGGAACTGTAGTGGTCTGACCATCCTCTCTTCAGTGCTGATTTCTCTCTCAGGTTTGCTTCTCTTGACTGTGAGGGACTCAGTCCCAATCCGGACCATTGCCCCTCCCTTGCACAGGCACTCAGTGCTTCCTCAGGAGGTGCTGTGTGCACAGGAATGGCAACAACTTATGTAAGAGCAGCCCAGTAAAGCCCAGTAAAGCCAAGAAGATTAGGTATTGAACCAAAGGAGAGCAGGATATACATGCATGGGAGCCTCCTGGGGCATGGAGCAGTGCATGAGGGCTGGCTGGGGCATGCTGGGGTTACCTTGCTGTCAAGCTGTCAGCAGAGCCTCTGAAAGACCTCTGTTTTGGGTGTTCAGGGCTTAATTTGTTGTGGTGTCTCCCTCAGCAGAGCAGCAGAAGTCAGTGACATTGGTAAGAGTGGGTGAAGGACATCGGTGAGAGTAGAAAGATCCAATTCTCTTCTCAGTGGAGCCCTTGTGTATTGCCCCAGTTGTGTAAAGGGTCATTAAGGAAAGCATTAAAATAGTTCATGGAAACAAATTATTGCAATAACATCTGCTGGTTTTAAACTCTCCTATCCTTCAGGGACAGTGTGTATTTTTTACCCTCTGGTTTAGACACCTTTATTTACAGCTCCAGCTTTTGGTGCCGTTACCAAGTGATGAGCTGCTGTCTCCAGAGTCATCCCAGCCCTGGGGATGGGCGTAGATCCAGAGGCACATCAATGTGCTGCACGGGCTGCAGGAGCACACACGCTCCCTTTGGAGGGCTGGGTTTTCTCAGGGGGGCTCAGCACTCCTGTCTCTGCTCTTCACTCAAAGCTGGTTTTCTCTGTGTCTGAAGTACAGGCTTGTTCCTTTGAAATGCAAGTTTATGGGTTGGGGGGAGCGATGGGTGTGGGGAACAGATGGAGAAAGCACGGTGGTTTAAAGGAATAAAAAGAGATGCTTTTGTTGGAGACGTGAGGCTGGAAACAAGGAGCCTCTGATGGAGGAAAGTGAGCCCGAGGGGAGGGAAGGTTGTGGTGTTATTGACAGAGAAAGGGTTTATGAGGATTTCAGCCTTATCAGTTTAGCTTGAAAACCCAAGTGCTGAGGGATGTGGAAGTGGTGGGAAGAGGAAGGGTGCAGGGGGACTGAGCAGAAAGTGTGGCAGGGGGGCAGCAGGGACAGGAACAGAGGAAAAGCTGGAGGTGACCTGGACAAGCAGACAAACCCTTGGACAGAGCAGGGTGTGGGTGAGGGACCAGGAGGTGGCTGTACAGGGGAGCCCAGTGGAGCAGCTCCTTTCACAAAGGCAGGGCTGTCCCATGTACACCCTCAGCTGTCCTTGACCGTGCTACAGAAAAGTTCTGACTGGCTTTCTGCCTCCTTCAGCACAGGATAGTTGAGGGTTTCTTGTTGAGAGTTCAAGTTTATGCCTGAGTAGTTTTGGGAAACCTGAATGCCCAAGCAGAGCAGACAAACAGAGCTCCCAGGGGTGTCCTGATGGTCCCACTGACCCCCTGGGCTGTGCTGCCCCAGGGCAGCAGGAGCTGGCTGGGCTGCAGTGGGTGATGCTCACCCTGTCCATGTCCCACAGGGGATGCTGTGCCTGCCTCTGTGCACACACAGACTGGCCAAACCTGGGGCAGGGGCACCCAGACAGGGAATCCTGGAGTGGGAGAGGGAATGTGGGCCAGGGGAGAGCTGAGCTCAGCTGCCCCCACCGTGGACTCTGACCAAGGGGTGTACATGGAGGACTAAAGCTGGGAGGGGATGATGACAAAATCCTGCTGGAAGACCCTTACAGAAATTACCTGTAATTGCCCTTCCTTTCACTATTTCCCAGCTAAAGTGATGTAACAATTACAAATTTAGCTTACCTGGAAAAGCTGCTGAAAGTAGGATAAATTATTATTTCCCAGGCTGGGTTCTGAAGAATTAATTTCAGCACCACATATTGAAAATTCTCCTTCATATGAAATAGGCTTGTTTTGAGAGCAGTTCTGGAACAGTGAGATTCTTCCAAGCCATTATTGTATTTTCTGACAATGTTATTTTTCCTTCAATCATCATCCTTTAGCACACTCAGCGAATATACTGAAATTAGTAGTAGTAGGAAACCTACATCTGTAAGAATCAAATGTCTGTACAACGTAGTGAAGTAATTGAAATTCCAGGGCAGAACTGTGGAAATTCTTAGCACAGTTTGTCCATATCTTATCAGAACAGGCACGCTTTCCCCACGGCCTGGCCACGTGCCAGCAGGGATGGAGCAGACTGGTTGGAAGCCCACTTTGAATGGGAGAAGAAATCTTTCTGAATGGATTTGCTGGCAGGATTCCTGTTGCGTGTGTGGTTTATTGTTCTTGGGGATGTGACTCTATTTTACCCCCTAGATAAGTGTTTTAGGGTCATTACTCTTTTGATGGTGGGAGGGGTTCTGGAAAAACAATCAGATCAGTAGTTCTGTAAAATTCTATAGGCATTTGTTTTTTCTGTTGTGTTTTTCCATGTTCATTTTGATCTGAGTGGCAACAACTGATTAACTCTCAAACTGTTCTAAGGTCAAAGGGTTTAGTCATTAAAAAGCAAAACATTTTCTGTTCTTCAAGGCATTTTAACAAAGTGATATTGTGCCAATTAATTTTTTTTATATGTATATATTCTGTTCATAGTTCACTAAAGTACTGATGGTGTTGTCAGTGCTAGAAGAAGTGGTTGCACATCCTCAGTTGGAGTCACTGTCCCCCCGTGACGTCGGAGTTGATCCCTCTGTGCACCACAGTCCTGCTGTGGAGCTGTGCCAGCTGCTGTGAGCAGAGAATCCAGCCCCTAACATGTATTACAGGATAGCTAATGCGATGTGTAACCACAAAGCAACCACAACACACAAAGAAGTTCTATTTTAGCACTGCTGGAGCAAAGAAATAACTGTTAGTGCTGGAGACTGAAGTGCAAAAGATTGCTCAGTGGGGGAAGGAGGCAGAAAAAAATCCTTATTTCGTATTAACATGTGTACAGGCAAATTCTCACATCCCAAGGCCAAGTTTTGTCTATAAAAATTCCTTAAGATTTGGGTATTTGTAATTAAAACATGAAGAGTAATTATCTCAAGCTTATATCTGCAGAGGAAGAGCTGTGTATTTACTTATTCTCTGCCAAAAAATCTTTTTAGTTAGAAAGATTAACAAAAAGGCATTGAAGTATAAAGGCCTTCTTTTTATTGAAATCTATATACATTTTGTCAACAGATTCAAACCAGAACAGTCACAACTGGTTTTTTTTTCTGCCTTTCTTTTTCAAAATAGGGGCGGGGGAATCATGCAGCTCCAAGCTTGGTGCCTACAATGCTTGGAAGACATTATGATTAATTTTGTCCTTCGGTTTCCAGATGTTGGATTTCGTCCCAACCCTTAAAGACCTCTAATGTTTAACAGGATGTGTGCCGAGCGGAGCCTTTAACAGAGTTTTCTTTCATAACTCCAGGATCCATGAGAAAAGGTAGCTGAGGAAACGGCCGCGGACTCGGAGCTGAACCTCCAGCCTTCGAGGAGAGCAGCCAAGCTGCGAGGCGCGCGGGCTTGGGCTGGAGCTGCCTGCGGGGAGACGATGGCGCGGCAGCGGAGCTGGTGGAAGGCCGTGCTGCTCGTGCTGCTGTGGGCTGGCGGCGGGCAGGCCCAGGGCGACTGCACGGGCGCCGAGTGCCAGCCCCTGGAGAGCTGCATCGAGGAGGTGCTGGAGCCCGGCGAGTGCTGCGCCACGTGCCTGCAGCACGGCTGCACCTGCGAGGGATACCAGTACTACGACTGCGTCAACGTGGGCTTCACCAACGGCAAGGTGCCCGAGGGACAGTCCTACTTCGTGGACTTCGGCAGCACGGAGTGCTCCTGCCCCAAAGGAGGGGGCAAGATCAGCTGCCAGTTCATGCTGTGCCCGGAGCTGCCCCCCAACTGCATCGACGCCGTGGTGCCGGCCGACGGCTGTCCCCAGTGCGGCCGCATCGGCTGCCTGCACGACGGGCACAAGTACGTGGCGGGGCACACCTTCCACATGCCGCCCTGCAAGGTGTGCCACTGCCCCAACGCCGGCGGGGAGCTCATGTGCTACCAGCTGCCCGACTGCGGCGCCTTCGCCCTGAACACGGCCAGCCCCGGCGACGCCGAGGACGGCGAGCCCGACAGGCACTACGACGATCCCTACAGCTACGACCAGGAGGCGGCCGAAGGCGACAACGCCCAGGTGGAGCCCCCCAAGAAGTACAGGAGCTACTCGTCCCAGCTGGAGCAGGAGAGCCAGGAGCAGGGCGAGGACTATGACTACGCCGTGGGCAGCGTGGCTCCCACGGGGCCCCCCAGCACGGTGACACCGCAGGGCCCCGCGGGTGCCACCGAGGGCAGCGACAGGCGCAGGGTGCCCCGCACCACCGCAGCATCCCTCCAGCCAGGGCCACGCAGGGAGCCGCCAGCAACCACCGGAGCTGCTCCGGAGCACACGACGGCCACCACGGAGACCCCCCGGCAGCTGGAGGAGCTGGAGAGGAGGGCGAAGGGGAAGCAAGGGGACAAAGAGAGGCACGAGCAAGAAAGAGCCCCCCACTCTAAAATGAAAAAGCACGTCAGGAAAGAAGAGCCAGGCAACAGCACGGACCGGGGCTTGAAAGAGGGGAATTTAACAGAGCCGAGCTGGGTGAAACCTTCCCAAGAAACCCTGGAGGGCAAGGATTTCCCCAAGGTGAAGTTCAGCGCCACGACCTCCCCTCCTGTTGCTCTGAAGGAAGACCGCAGCCAGTCGTCCCCAAAGCAGTCCCAGACGCTGTATCGCTACCACCCCGAGGAGGACGGCGACCCCAACTCTATCCACGCCAACCCCAGGCTGCCAGAAGGTAAGAACTGCTGCCAGGGTGGGTGCCTGGGGAACACCTCCCCCTAAGAACACTGGTGTGTTCTTCCTCCTGCTGCACATGGCCACGAAGCCAGCAGACCCCACTTACCTTCTCTGTCCCTTCAGGACATGGTTTGTGTTCCATTTCACATAACAGGTACCATTTCACTGTTGCCCACCTTGCTTTGATTTCACAGAGCGTGGGGATGGTGTTTCCTGGTATTTTAACTGTATTTCAGATGATGATGTATTAAACTCTGACCTTTTTCTTCAATTACTTGCTTTTAAGTCCTATTGTGATGTTAGAGAAACATCTTCCTCTAACAAGAGGGTTTAATTAGTTATCTCCAGTTAGCAACTCAATGTAATCACATTTGTAGCTTTGGCTGCTTCTGGGAAGAAAGTGAAACAGTTGTGTTTCCACTATGAAAATATTTACAGCACTTGTTGTAATATTTATCCCATGGTTGAAAGCTTGTCTAAGCTCATTAGTTCAAGAACTTCATAGATTCACTCAAATACCCCTGAGGACGAGTAGGGAGAAATAGAACTGCCTCTTGCTTTGTGTTTTTTGGGGCTGGAAGTTTATGGTGTTTATGATCCACCATGGCAAGTGTACGTATTTCCTCCCTGCCTCTGGATTCCTCCCGACATCTGCAGGGAATGTTGATTATATGCTTTATGCAGCACTCATTACTGTAATGAATGCCAACTTCATCGCTGGAAATTAGCAGATACAGCTCGTATTTCCAATTCATTTCTCATCAAATCAAGAGCAATACCTCTTTTTTCAGGATGTGGCACAAAATGTTCTCACGAGACTCAGCTGTAGAACACTTGCAGGAAATAGTGATTAGTCCCTACACACTGACACTTCTCCTGGGTTATCTAGGGAGCCCTTAAGCATTTCAAAACTAAGTTGCCTTTTTTTTTTTTTTTCCCCTTTCAGAAAGGAAAGATGAGTGGAACACCCTGAAATTTTCAATGAGAGGCTTTAAGGAAGGCTCTTAGTGTGAAAGGGCTCAGCAGCAGAGCCAAGCACTACATTTTAGAATCTCCCTGAGTGATTCCCAGTCTGTGATTCATGGGAACTGCTTGGCTGAGACAGGTCTGGTTGGGCACTGGATGAGGTTGGGATGCCTGGAGCAAAATGTGATGGATGTCATGTCAGGTATGGATTATTTACCTGACAGAAGCAGGCTTGGGAATCACTGGCTGCCATTTCCCCCTTAGCTGAGGTGTCTGTGATGTCCTTTAAATATTGTAAAAGTAGAAATGAAAATAAATATCCCTGGGGAGCACAGAACTCTGTCTGGCTGTGGATGATGCAGCTCTGAGGCTGCTGGGTCTCTGGCCAAGGAGTTGCTGCACATCTGGGAGCATCATCACACCCTGTCCATCACCCCCCCAGTCTCTGGCAAGTGGGACCTAGCCAGGCAGCCCCTGTCCCCCATCTGCTCCACCATTCCCATTAGGAATAGTGGTGGAAGCAGAACAGAACCTTCTCCAACACTCAGCAATCTCCCTTGCCGTGGCTGGCTCCAGTGCTCATGCCTGGGGATGGTGGTATTTCCACTTGTTGTTTTAATTGATGTGGTGGTGATTCATATGAGTAGGTCCAGACGTTTCAAGTGATAAAACACATACATCTTGTCTCTTCCTGAGCCAGTGGTCGAGGGGGAGTGAAGATATTAGTCAGACTTGAAAGAAAAATTCATCTCGCCTACAGATATGGAATGAAAACATAAATTCTGCACACGTATTTCTAGCTATAAAATGACAGAATCAACCAGAATTGCCAAATAACTTCTTTTCCCCCCTCAAGAATCATCAGCAGGATGGAAACTGCATCAATTCCCTAATTTTTAGAGCCTGCAAGGCTGTTGTGCTGTTTGCTGACGAGGCTGCAGCCACTGGCAGCGAGCACAGGTTGTGTTTGACAGCTCTCAGCAGAGTGCTGTGGGTACATTTCTGGGACTGGAGGGACATTCTAGGTATGTGTTCATGTTTTTATTTTTTCTCAGAATTTAGGAAAGTATAGGAGTCTCCACAGAGGCTTTTGCTGCACTAGTCATTCAGCCCAAGTTAGATGGCCACTGCATTTGTTCCTCCTGTTAGCTGCATCCTGTCTTCAGAACTCTGCTGTGGTTGGGTCCTGTTGCCTTTGGTTAAAAACTTGCCTTCATGACTTGCATTTTATGTATCTCACTTTGGTTTTACATGTAGCTGAGTTTTCATTTCCCACACTTCTTCTGGCTCAGATGTAACCTGATGTTGGAATCAACGTGGAGCACTTTGGTGCTCAGGAAAGGTTAATTTTGTGGTTTGATTTCTCCTTTTAAGCATCGTTTTTCATCTGTGTTTCATGTGAAACGCTGCACTGTATTCACATGATCTCTGTAGCATCTCCACTCATGGACTCCAATTCATTCCCACTTGTCTGGGGAATGTTTTCCTCTCTCCTTTGGCTGCTCTGAGCTTTGTTGGAGCAGCTTTCTGTGGATTTGCTGGGTGCTGTGCCCTTGCTGGTGGCTCTCTGGGGCAGCAGCAGCAGCAGCACTCACACGCCACAGAAATGCACTTTTTTGGGAGCTGCTTTCTCCAGGTGCAAGGTGGGAAGCTCTGCAGGGCTCTATGAGCCCAGGGCATGTTTTCCTGCCTCTCACGGGTCTGGTGGCTGTTCCACAGGGGTTTCTGTCATCCCACCAGCCCCCAGCACTCCCTGAAGGGCAGATATTTGTGTTCTACTCCATGCGTGAGTGCACTTGTCACAGACCCTGAGTAAGGAACAGCACACAGCCCCACTGGGCTTCCTGTGCAAATGCTGCTTACTCCATTCCTAAAGGAGCTGGAAGCAGAAAGCAGAGGTGATTACTCAGCTGAGAAAGTGCAAATTAGAAACTTTCACCATGGGAAGAGATGAGATTAATGGAGACTACTCTCTTTATAAAGTCTCTCTCCAAACATTGATCTTACCCTGTCACTTACTGCAAGAGCAGCAAAGAGAGGGAGTTTTAATTTCTGTGTTTCCTATTTCCTCATCCTAAAAATGCCCTGGTCAGGGGAGGCCTGACTAAAACATCTTTCAAGAAGTTACTTATGATACTAAGAAGCTCTCTTACAATTTTCCCTCTTTTTTCCCATTTCCCTGTGCTCTGGCAGTAGAGTGGTGTTCCTTGGATAAATGAAGCTCAGGCAGCAAGCAGCCTTGTAGTGAATGTTTCACGATTTGCATTCTGCTTTTGGCAGGCTGAGCAGCAGTTTGGGTCTGGCTGGAACTGTTGTCTTTCAGAATGGAGGAGTTTTTCCACTTAAGCTCCTCCACGACTGGTGATTTTTTTTTTTTATCGTGGCCATTTTTGGAGATAGGGATAATTGTTCTGCAGCTGAAGTGAATTGCACCAATCTGTGAGCTGAGATCAGTGGATGTGAGGGTGGCATTTATGGCAGGAGCTACTGGGAGGCTCTTGTGTGACTCCTGAGGATGTAGTTAAGGTTTCAGCCAACCCATCTGCTGCGTGTTTGTTGATACTGAAGCTCATGAGGAAAGATGACCTTGAATTCCCTAGGGACAAACAGGAGAGGAGATCCGTGTGCAGGGCCAGGGGTTGCACTCGATGATCCTTGTGGGTCCCTTCCAGCTCAGGATGTTTTATGACTCTGAAAACAGACCTGCAGGGAGGGTTTCTGAAGCACTCCCTGAGCACACACCCCCTTTGTCCCTCTTGCTGCCACCATAAAAAGCACAGGAGGTGGGAAAATGCCATGGATGTTCCTTTGGAAATAAACTTACAATTACTTTGTGTTTTCTGCTATCAGATGAAGATGCACTTGAATGACCTCAGGCTTAAATCTGTGTTCTCTGCTTTAGCCCGGTTCTCTCTGTAAGAGGAAGGAATCACCTTTGAGCCCTCAAACTAGGAAATCTGAGGAATAAAAAGAGACCTCAGGAGAGTGGTGTGTGAGGAGAAAAGGCCTCTGGGCCAGCCAGTGTAAGTCAGCATGAATTGCAGTGTTAGGTGGTTCATGGTAGCTGAAGTTCAGAGACAGAACCATTACAGAGAAGGAGAGTGTGGATGGGAATAAGGCAGGCTGAGATACCTGCACAAAGAGGAAGACTAAAATGCTCAAAAATTAAAGAGTGTTTGAAGAGAGAACCACAAAATAGATCTACCTGTCCTGCCAAAAATGGCATTTGTGCTCTTGTTAGTTTAGGAGGACAAGGACTAAGTTCAACCATTTCTATTAATTCCAAAATCCTGTGTATGGTATGTGTGGGGCTGGTTCCCTCCTGGCTGGGAGTGCCTTCCCTGCAGCCCTTCCCATGTCACCTCTGTGCTGTGACCCCAGGGCTGCCACCCCTCCTGGCCTGGGGCTGAGTCCATGACCAGCTCCTCCCTTGGTCCACCTGGTGGATTTTGGGCTGCTGAGCCTGGACCTGTCTGTGCTGGAGCAGAGCTTGGTGGAGACAAGCCCAGCTCGGTGTGTCCAGAGCACACAGGCTGGGAAGGAAACCTGCCCGAGGAGGGGGAGCCACCCCAGTTGTGTTTCCTTGTCTTTTTGTTTGTCTTCTTTCCAATATCCAAGTAGGTGCTGAGGCTGGACAGCAAAGTGAGCTCACTGTGGCCTTTAGCACTTAAAGGGAGCTTTTATAAAATATGCAGAGTGGCTTTTTACACATACAGATAGTGATGTACAGTGGGGAATGGCTTTAAACTAAACGAGGCCAGGGTTAGATGAGATATTGGGCAGAAATTCCCCCCTGGGAGGGTGGGCAGGCCCTGGCACAGGTTGGGCAGAGAAGCTGTGGCTGCCCCTGGATCCCTGGAAGTGTCCAAGGCCAGGTTGGAGCATCCTGGGCTGGTGGGAGGTGTCCCTGCCCATGGCAGGGGGTTACAACTAGAGGCTCTTTAAGGTCCCTTCCAACCCAAACCATCCCGGGATTCTGTCATGAAGGGAACCCCTTGTGTTGGACTGGGCCCATTGGCACTTCCCATTTGAACAAGAGCAGTCATCTGAAGTGTGTCTGTGCCAACACTGCTGGTGGCATCCATTTGTGAGCAGAGGGTGCCAGGAAAACCCAGAGCTGCCCCACTGACATGGAGGAGTGCACTCAGACTGCCTGCAGACTCATCTGAAACAAGCAGGGCCAAAGTCTCCCATCCCCAGGCACTGGAGGGCCAGATGTGACCGTGGATTTCGGTGTGGCCAGTGCTTTGAGCATTCCCCCACGAGGAACTGGGGCAGGGACAGGAGGGCTGCTCTGTCCCACGAGCCCAGGCATGCAGGGAGCAGCTGGATGGAGAGTGCACAGCTCTGGGGTCAGTGCTGCTGCCTTGCTTGGTGTCTGGGTGCTGTCTCTGGACGTGTTGGTGCGTGGCTGCTGCTTGTCTGTCTGTCTGTCTGTGTTTTGGGAACTGCTCTGGGTGAGACCTTGGCTGCCTTTCCAGCTGGCTGGGCTTCAGAACCTCTCGGAGCTGCAGGCTCTGGATTGGGAGGGTTGTTCTTTGCAGGAATCCCCCTGTGGAGCCCAAACCCTCCTCACCACAGACCTTCCCTTCCTCATGTGCATCTCCCAGCTCAAACCGAGCTACTAACCACAGGTCAGGAGCTCCCGGGTACTTTTGTGTCAGGCTTTTTTGGGGCTGATTTTGTCCTTATCTCTTAAAGGGTATTTTCAGTGCTATCTCTGTGTTGAACCAGGAGCTTGGGATTTTTAGTTAGAGAATATATAGTTTAGGGGATCTTTTCTTAAAGCTGCCAACATCTGTGTAGTGGTGCAGGCAGAAGCCTGGTATTCAGAATGCCAAGTTTCAGTGCCATGCTTTGCTGCATGGCCTGTCACAGTCAGCTGTATGTATCTTTTTGAGAGTCTAAACAACCTGCAGAAATGCTCAGCTCTCAAGTTCTTTTCTGATTAAAGCCCAGTACCTGCCAATCGTGTAGACAGAGACGTGTGAGAAGGTGGCTCTCTGCCTCCCTGTGTCACTCCCAGAATGAAGGTGACAGCTCCACACTGCAGTGTGATCACAGGGATGAGGCTGTGAGTCCCTGGGGACAGTGACAGGCAGGTCCAATAGGCAAGGAGGGACAGGGCTGTGTGTTCCTGCAGCTCCTGCTGCTCTTGCTTCATTAATGCCCCCGAAAGGCAGTTCTGGAGCGGTGCTGAGGTGCAGTCACAGCTCCCTGGTGGCAGTGCCTCTGCACACCCAGTTCGTGCTGCAGCACAGGCACTGCCACTCACCCCTGCCCTGAGCAGCTGGGTGGAAGGAATTCCATCGTGCTCAGTGTTGGCACGGAGGGAATGTGCAGGGAATGTGCAGGGAATGTTGGAAAGTGGCGCAGGGTGAAGCATCCACACCTGGCTGGGGGTGTATTTTGGCAGTGTGAGTGTCCCATCCTCCCTGGAGGACCATGGCACTGCAGGCACAAACCCAAAACCTGTGGGACAGGCTTTCCACAGTGACACTGACACAGGCAAAGGCTCTCAGATTTCCTTAACTTCATGGGATTTAGTTACCAGGATAGTTTCAATCTTATATGTTGCAGTAATACTGGAGTGGAGCACCTTCAATGGCATCACAGTACCTGTGGAAACCCATCCTTGTTCTCTAGAGGTAAACATCATCACATGCAAAGTTAGCTCCATCCATGGTTTGCAACAGGAACATTGATTCTCAATTCTGAAATTCAAACATGCTGTAGACAAACTATGGAAATAAGAGGGGCGTTTTCTTGTACAAATTAATTACCCACTTGAACAGACGAGGCTGTAGGGCTCACCAGGTTCCTCAGGAGGACTCCATTTGCTGGTTATTTATAGTAGGTATCTGAAAGTAATTTTTTTTCTGTATGCATGATTGATACTTCTCCATAAAGCACAATCTAAATGAGATTTCTTTGCAGTAGCATGTCTGTTATTCTAATCAATCACCAAGGAATTAAACCAACTCTGAATATAGCTCCTTGTCAGAGGAAGGCGAGTGTAAGTAGCAATTTCTGATCCAAATTTGGTGAGACAATAACCTTTTGAAGAGTTTCAGATATGCAGGCCAAACAAATGTCTCTCTCTAGCACATGCTTACTCATGAAAGGATCTGTAATTTCATTACCCCGGGCTCACAGAGAGCAGTATCTGTTACCTCATAGGGATTCTCAGGTAACAAGGCAGCAGTAACTGGAGTTTTATAAAGACCCCCTTATGTATGAGAAGGTTTTATGGTCTCTGGACTATTCCCAGTCTGTCTGGGCCATGCCTGAGATGACCAGTTCTCTTCCAAAGCCACCAAAAAGCTCTAAAGCACCATCCCAAGGTGGTGGTGATGCTGAGCCAAAGGTGGACAGTGATAGGGAAAGAAAGAATTGTGGTTTCTTTAGGACCAGCAAACCTCCTCAGCACATTTTCCCCTTCCCTGTCTATCCAGGGAGCTGCAGGGACCTGATCCCACCCCCCTTGCTCCCACCCTCCCTGGGGAGTGTCTGGGACCCCCATGCACCCTGTGGGGAATAGGGGTTGTGAGAGCAGCACCATTCCAGAGCCCCTGGGTCTGCAACTGGTCACTGCCTGCTGGAATTCCTGGTGTTGCTCCATCACTGGGATGCTCTGGTGGTGATGGAGGAGCTGAGGACGTGGGTCCCACACACAGCTCCACAGCCTGGCTGTGCTGGGGCAGTTCTGGCTTGCAGCTTAGCCAGCCCCTTCCTACACCAAGAAAAGGAGCCATGTAGGAAAACACACATTCCTTGTCAGCCCCTTCCTACACCAAGAAAAGGAGCCATGTAGGAAAACACACATTCCTTGTCCCTTGTTGCTCTGAGTGCTCGTTGCTTTCGTGCTGCTGTTGTGAACCACAGGGATGTCTGACTGCATTCAGAAGGGCCCAGAGTCGTTTGACCACAGTTTTGAATTACCAGGTATTAAAATAAATGTTTATGGCTTCAACAGGTCTGGGTTTGAAACCTTTTAACAGTATAAACAGTTGCCTGAAAGGGGAGGACTCGCATCAGTAACTTTTAAAAGGTGTTATAAAAGTCAATGCTCTTGTGAGCTGTTGCTCTGTGTATAATATACACCTTAAAAATAGTGAAAATCATCAAATGAGCCTTACTGCTACCACGCATAGGGCAAGTTCCTGCTTTGGCAGCTCCAGTGACCTGGACTGCCCAAGGAATGGTGTGTGTACAGTCCTTTTTGCCTTTAAGGTTCCTGGAATTGGGCACATGAGGATGGCTCCAGGGGAAGGAAGCTGAGTGCTTAGAATGAGCTTTCTTTTGTATGAGGTCACTATGTAGAAATGTTATTTCTAGAAGAAGAATTTGCATCTTCTCTCCTGTGTTGCCATCTGTGCTGCACCTTTACCTTCCCAGCTTTGGCTGCCACTGACCCTCAGTGTGGGTTTTCACCCTCCTGTGTGCCCTGTTCCCCTTCCCAGAGCCCTCCAACTTCTGTGGCTTTGAAATTCAGGAGTGTTCCCTCTCAGCTGGGTCAGGGCCCTGGGGGTGCTGTGGCAGCCCCTGTGCTGGCTGTGGGGACTCTGTGGTCGAGTAAAGGGACTTTGCAGCCTGGTGTTGGCCACCAGATATTGGGAGCCAGGACAGGAACTCTCCTGGGAGAGCTGCAGGAAAGAAACTGGAGGAAGACATGCCTCCAGTGGTGTAAGGGAAGCCAAGAGGTTACCAAAATCCCAATCATCTGAAAAAGCAAGTGTGTGCTCAGTGCAGGATCCTCAGTGAGTGCTGCTGACAAGGGCCAGGCTACCACATAGGATGAAATGGCATTTGCCACGGATATTGTACATAGCCCAAGAAATTCTAAGCCAATTTTATGCAATGTATTCCAGCCTTAGAATGCCACTGAGATGCTTTTGGTGTCTTTTTGTGAGCAATAAGTCCAATAGCACCGTGTGAGGGTTAGCCTGGCACTGAGCTGGAGCTGCACTCACCTCCTCCTTGGATTCCCTGGGAGCAGCAGCATCAGCTGTGTTTGGAGCAGGGAACTGGAGTCTGACTGGAGCTGGCTCGTGTATGGGGAAAGAACTGAGAAGAAAATTAATGAGCTCTTGCAACAGGAACATCTGGCTCTACCTCAGTTTCCTTTTCTTCTCACCTCTCACTATTTATAAGTTGGTTTCAGTCTGAGTTTTCAAAGACATTGTATGTGCTACTTACTGGAATCTCTTTCTGAGCACATCAGATTGATTAATAGTATAGAGTTATACATCTTGTTTGAAGTGAAGCATCAAAAGTGCTTCTTGTATTCATATTCTGATGGAAACATCCTACAGGGACTTAGGAACAGATTATATTTGCAGCCAGTGGTTTGTAACATAGAGTTTGTTATACTTGCTACCAAACCCAGTGTGTGCCGACAGCACGTGGCTCGTGCTGCAGAAATTCCAGAAACACAAATCTTGCTCCAGCAGGGAACAGAATTTCCTGAAAATCAAACACTGAAATGAAAAGCATGTCCTGTGCTGGGGCTGCTTTACAGCCCTGTGTGCCAGGGGCAGGCCTTGTGTTGGGGAGGATGGGTTTTGTAGAAGATTCCTGTTCAAATTTGTCTACTTTGCCATTGAAAAAGGTGAAGTTTATGGCTATGAAATAAAAGTGTAAGAAAACATAGCTTTTTAATGAAAATGGAGCTTATATAAAGGTCATTTCTTGTGGTCCTTTCCACGAGGTTAAAGAATTCTTTCATACTGAACAAGCAGAATGGGAAACTTTCAGCTGGTGTTTAAGGGGGTTGGATGTTTTTAGTAATGACTGTGAGAAATCACAAGGAGGAGGATGTTGCATGAGAGTGTGAAGTCAGTCCACTGTCTGCTGGGTGGCATGGAAAGCCTTACCCCCTGCCCACACCTCTGCCAAGCACTGGCAGTGCTTGGCTCTCAGGCTCTAAAGCTCAGATAGACCCCATTGCAATCCTGCAGCTACTGCTATAAAACATCTTGTTTATGGCCTATAAGCAGCTGAAGATTAGTACAGTTCTCCCTCTTACCCAGGAGTTCTTCCTCTGCAATGTTCATTAATTTTCCTGGCGTTGGAATTGCCTTGCATGGAACTACTCATAGTTTTCATTTCCAGATTCAAACCCACAGTGTTGGAGCCAAACGATTTTGTAGGAGATTTACTCCCAGGAACTGTTTTCCTTGAAGATAACATACACTTAAGTAATGTCTGGTGTAATAATGATAAAATTTGTACTTTTCCTGGTTCTGGATCAAAGTTGGTAAGTGTTGTCTGAACTCATGGCATTGAGGGCAAAAAGAAAAGCGTGGGGAACATCAGTGAGGGTGAGGTTTGATGTAGAAGGTTCCGTAAATGTTTAATTTCAGTCAGTTTGGATTGAGTTTGGTGGGTTTGTTTGTATCTTGAAGTGAAGCAGATGATAAATATGGAGACTTTCCAAAGTCTTGTGCCCTGCTCTCAGAAATTTGGGATGATGCATTAGAATAATGGATGTGCTTTACATGTGTTCTTGCTTGGCCTGTGACCCTGGGAAGGAGTTTCTTGGCAGGCTCTGTGCTCCTTCTCCTCCACCCATGGCCCCAGGGACAGGAGAAGCAGGTCTGGGCTGTGCTGTGGCCACGGATCTGCCGTGGGACAGACACCAGTTGTCAGGTGAAGGGAACCAGCTCAGGGAAAAAAAGAGTTTATTGCTGGTTTTCTTGTTCTTTCTGATATAACCAACCAGCTGAAGTGAAGGGGAGCTTATGGAGCCAGCCAGTTCCGTTTGCTTTGCAGTGTGAAGAATTTGGCATGCGGAGAAATTGTGGCATGTGGCAGGGAGGCCAGGTCAGGCTCAGTATTGATGGCCAGACTCCTGCACTGAGGATGAATGAGTTTAACACTCCAGGGCTGAGACTGAGCATCCTTTAACCTTCATTCCCGAAGGCTTGGACCGTGCAGAGTGCCAGTGCTTCCTCAGCACTCCTTTGAACCGTGGGATGTGACCTTTATTAGGGAATATTGAGGTCCTGGTTTGGTCTGGGGAACAGCTTTGCACAGCTTTGAAATCCGACCCTGGGATTTCAGAGAGATTGCTCACTGTTATTCAGCTTTCAAACGGAGTCAATAATATTTCTTGAAAAAGGACTTTGAAGGTCAAATCCTGTCCTGTCAATGCAGTGTTAACCCCATTAGTTTCAGAGGGGTGCACACTTGTTTTAGCTCTATTGCTCCTCTGATATTACTTTAAAATGGTGAAGGGCAACTGATAAGCACTAGAAATTCTAAAAATTAATCCCTTTCTTAAGAAAGAGCTCCTCGCATCCCAAGTGAACCTAAAGCAGTTGGTCTCACTTCACAAGGCTTTCTTTGCAGTCACAAAAAGCTTATTTGTTGCATTTTTCAGTGAGACTCAAATTCCTCTCCCAGCTCTTCCAGTTAATTTATAGTAAATGAATACCTCCTAAACATACGATCGTTACACAAATACTTTATTATAGTCATTTATCTCTTTGTTTGTAAGTTCCCCAAACTGAGTGTCTGGGAAATGGATGTTTATGGAGGTGCAGTTGACAGCACTGAGCCCCTGGCATGGGCAATGAGCCCTGTTCCCAGGACAGGCAGGAAAAGGCTCGATGCCTACTGATCCAGTGTCACCAGCCACATTCCTTTAGGGACAAAGAGCTGGTGGGGACTGATGAATGTGCTTCCCCCACCCGTGCCTGTAGCACAGAGCTGAGGTTCTCACTGCTCTGCTTCAAACGTGACACAGGCAAGTCCAGGCTCCCCCAGAGACTTCATCCAGCACTTGACCATAAATATCTGGATTATGGTCAGGGTTATACCATTTGGTCAGATTTAAAGAGAGCAATTGCACAGTTTTCTAAGTATTTCTAAGTATTTAGTGTGAGACTTGTCCCTGTGCACTGCCTTCAGCCTCAGTGCTGCTGGCCTTGGAGCCAGTCTTGGCTTAGCTTGGTGCAGAGCCTGGTGCTAGTGAAGAAATCTTCATACCACTTGCATATTTCATATTTTTAATGGCAAGAAGCAAGTCTATATCCTAGGATCAAAGAGTCATTAAGGTTAGAAGAGACCTCAGAGATCAGCAAGTCCAAGAGTCTCTCTCTCTGCTGCAAGATCCGGGACAGAGTCCATTTCTCAGGGGCCAAAGGACCACACTGCTGACGTGGTGATTGATGCTGTTCCCAAAGATGAAGTGGGAGGTTTTCCAACCCCCTCTCCTTTGTTTTGGCTGGCTGTTTGCTGCCACCTTGCTGAGATTTTCCTTTTGCTGTTTGAATCTGCTCCAGGCTTCAGAGCCCGAAAGCTGCCAAAGCTGATGACAAATAAGAAGGAGCGAGTGTTGGTGCAGTGCAGGTTAGCACTGGGTGTGGAGGAGGGATATTTTTGGTGTTGCAGCCCATGGCACTCTCAGAACTGTGGGTATGTGTTGCCCTGTGCGTGTCTTTTCCCAAATGAAAAGCAAATTATTTGCTTTCATAACCCATCCCTTCTCTCTGCTGCTCTGGCAGGGCTGGTGGTACAGTCCAGGTTTGTTCAGCTGTGACCTCTCCTGGGGCTGCAAAGGTGAAGTTTAACCTTTATCTATTCTATATTTTGGCCTAATTAGGAGAAGGTGCTGCGTGAGAGCTCCTGTGAAGCAGCTCCAGGAACTGCCTGGTGGAGAGTAAGGACACAGCTGGCCCCATAGGGGGGACAGGCTGAGTACTGGTACAGAATTTAGGGCTGCTGTCCAGTGCAGATGTCACACAGAGCATGCAGGGTGACGTGTAAAGACAACCAGCAGTGATGTGTGTCACTGCTGGGTATCAAATGCCTGAAACAAGGTGCAAAGTAACTCCCAGTCGTGTTGGGGAGCTGTGTGGGGACACTGGGAAAGGCCTTTGTCTTCTTTGCCCTCTTAGTCCCCGGTAATAAGACCTGGTTGTTAACTTTCAAACTGCTGAGCACTTTGAACTGCTTGTGTGCACTTAAAAACCCACCCTGGTCAGAAATGGCCCTTAACAGCTCCCTGTGCCAGCCTGTCAAGCAGAGGAGTTCAGTCCTCCAGCAGTGATGGCCATCGCCACAGTTTATGCAATTTAAACTCAAAGCTTCATAAGCAGGAGTTTAGAAGTGGCAGAATGAGTCCCCAGCGCTGTGGGAATGGCTGCTGGTTCAGTGTAAAGGTTTGGAATATTGGCAGATGGAAATGTTTGCATACCCCTTAAAAGTGATGTGCTGCAGAGCCCCGTGGGTTTGGTGGCTGCAGGTCAAGCCAAACTCCAAGGTGTCCCCAGTGAAACAGGGAACTTCACCTTGGGGAACCGAGCTGAGCCCCAGGGCTCAGAAAATCCTCAGAGGAATGCAAAGTAGGGTCTGCTTTGCAAAGCAAACAGAGCCCAGCAAGTGCATTTCTGACTGCAGCTGGATGACCAGGACGTGTAAACACACTGAACCTGGTTTCAGGTTTAGCTGCAACATTTGCCTGGATTTTGCTTCCATAACTTCCACTTGTGCAAACTGATGAATGTGACAGATTCCTGCCTTTTGTGGTGACTCATGTTCAGAACAAGGAAGAGCAGAAACCTGCTATGAGGTAAAAGTTGCTTGTCAAGTGTTGTGCTTGTAGAGGAGACTAAAGAACTCTTTCCAGCATGGAAATCTATGCCTTGGACATCACCTACAAAATTAAGGAAAGAGTGCCAAATCCTACAACATGTTTCAAATAATCTGATGTTTGAGGTTGTTTGTAAGGTTCCATCCCCTGGACTCGTGGCTGCCCAAAGCCATCACCTTTCACTCAGAAGATGTTTTTAAAAGCAGTAGGAGACCCACACAGTTTTTCCTCTAAGAGAAAAACCTAAATCTCAAGTGTTTAAAACCAAACAAAACCCACCTACCCTGAAAGCAGAGAGAAAATGAAAAGAATTCAGAACTGTTCATTAGTGTTTGGATGTGAGGAGCAAGTTCCTTCCTCAGAGGGTGGGCAGGCCCTGGCACAGGGTGCCCAGAGAAGCTGTGTCTGCCCCTGGATCCCTGGCAGTGTCCAAGGTCAGGCTGGATCAGCTTGGAGCACCCTGGGCTGGTGGAAGGTGTCCCTGCCCATGGCAGAGGGTGGCACTGGGTGGGCTTTGAGGTCCCTTCCAACCCAAACCAGTGTGTGGTGGTGTGATTCCTGTTTCAGCTCCACAGCACTTGCCCCACGGGCAGTGTGGGGTGCTGGCAGGTCCATGATGGGTGTCCCTGACCCTGGGGATCCCCTTTCCCAGCTCCTCTCCTGGTGTACACCTGCAGCACCTTAGTAGGACTGCGACGTGGAGGAACCAAAGAGGAGCTGGACAAGTTGAGGGCATGAGAGCCAGAGCAAGGCATTTCTCTTGCTGAGACCCTCAGAAATCAGTCCAGAGGGAGAACAAAGCCTTGCTGGAATTTTCAGCAAGAGCAGGTGGAGGAGCAGACAGGCATTGCTTTGTTGCACACTGAGCTGTTACAGCGCTGGGTGATGGGGTGGGCTTGGGGGTTTTTGCCTTTTTTTTACTGTCAACCTGGAGGTGGCTAAATAGGAGCAGTTTAAAATAGTCTCCTCGTTGCCATAGATACTTGTCTAAACTGAAAATAGAGGTCTGGCCCAAGCTTTTAGTGTGTTGGCCAGAGCCAAACTTGGACCAGAGCGCTGAAACCTGAGTGGGCTGGAGGAGCCCTGATGGAGCTCCGGAGCTTGGGGATGTGTTTGACGTCACCCAGCAGCTCCACCGAGGGTCCACATGGGCCTGGAGACCCTGGGAAGGGAAAAATCCTTCATGCTTCAAACTGGTTCCTCCTTTTTTTTCTTTTTTTTTTTTTTTCTTATTTTTTTGTCCCAGGAGGTCTGTAGAGCTCGACAAAACTGCCTTGGAATGCTGCTTTCCTGGCACTGGGCTTGGTTTTTATTTGTGAAATGTTTCTGTGCAACAAAGCAGCAGCAAATTTAAAGTAGTTCAGTTGCTTAAAAGCACCCTGTTAAGGTAAATTTGGTTTATTTATCCCAGGAATGTGTAGCAAAAGTGTGTCTAATTACAGATAAGACAACTAAGCCTTTCATCTTCTTTCAGTGCAAAAAAATCTGCAAATAATGTGGAAAATATTTTGGTGAAATGAATGAAGGTCTTGTCAAGGATTTGGTTATCACAAATGAGTCCCACTTAAGGGAATTGGGAACATTTCTCCCTGGCCTTCGGCTTTGTGGGTGGCATTGGGTGTTTTGGGACGATTTCAGCTGACTCTGGAAATGCCTCACTTTGAGATAACAATCTGTCTTGTGCCTTTGGAGATTTCTGGTTTCATCTGTCAGTTTTGGGATGGGGAGGGCAGATGCTGCAGTGAGGAGCATGGAGATTCCCGGGATACAGCACTGGAGTCTGGCTGAAAAGTGCACACTGAGCAATGTGCCATATTCCCTCTCCAATTTCTTGCTCTGTAGGTGGTAGAGAATTAGTGCTTAATTACTTACAGGCTATGGACAACAACCAGCCCCCTTAAACTGTTTACATTTCTGGATAAGGCTGGAGCTGCACGTTCTTTGAGGTTCAGTCTTTCTCAAAATCTATGGAAGGTTTTATTGTGCTTGTTTATCTGTTATACCATATACTGGGATAAATGTTTGTTCCCAAAGGGCTTTTATCTATGAAAAAAAACCCTGTTCATCCATGTCTACATCACATTATGTATGAAAAATCCCATTTATGCCATTCAGCTTCCCAGCCTGTGAAAAGGCACAATCCAGAGGCGTGTGCAGTTGGGGGAGATCAGAACTGAGCAGAGAATCAGATCCAAGGTGGAGCTGGAGTTCTAGGCTTGCTTGGATACAAGGAATTATATCTAGCAAACATCACTTGAATAAAACATTAATTTCCCATTATGAAACATGATGTTGCTCTGATAATGGTTCCTGTTTTGAGTAATTCTCATTTCCTGCGTCTCTCTGGTGACTCATCCCCGCAGAGTTCTCGGCCATCCTGCTTTGCAGATGCTCCCAGGCTGTGTGTTCCCCATCTGACTCAGCCCCTCCACCATCAGCTTCTCCTCTCATTGCTCTTGTGCTCTGGGAATGGGTGCCTGCTAAGGACTTCAGCCTCCTTCCAGCCTAGAAATAACTGCTGCTTCTGGCTACAAAACCCTCAAATTTTAAGAAAGTTTTCAGTTAAAAATTCACATTTCATATTTTCAGGTTGTCTCAACGCTCAAATCTGCAGTTGAGAAGCCCAGAATGCAAAAATACACATTTTTTAGTCCTTATGTCTATCTAGAATGGGAGCAAATCTTCCTTTCCGATTTCAGAGAGCGGATGCCTGTGTAACAAATTCCCAATGTGATCTGTGTGTCCTACAGTTTTAATTAAACTTCACTTCAAGGGGTTAAAAGTGACAGGGGTCTGTGTGGAGTCCGTGCCTGTCAGCTCTCACCTTTGGAACAAGGTCTGAGGTTCTTTTGCTGAGGTTTATAGGTAAATATAAAGTTTTAGGAAGGCTAATTGGTGCAGATGAACTAAGCAATAAACCCACAAAGAAATCCTTGATGGATATATGGCTCAGTGCTCTAAGATGTCACTGTGTGCTGGTTTAAAGGTAAACAGGCAGGAGAAATGAACCCAACCCAAGAGAGATTATAAGGCAGAGTTACAATTTACTAAAAAGATTCCAATAAATACAATGACACAGAGAAAAATCGGTTTTGACCCACAAACCCAGAGGTGCAACCCAGCCCCCTGGGGCATGGACAGAATGGTGTTCACTGGCCCCTGTGCTGAGCCCCACGGGGGCCCTGAGGGCAAAGGGAAAGGGAAGGAAACCTGT
>JAWWEE010000021.1:19773436-19787814 GCA_035221455.1 Xenops minutus
CCAAGGCCAGGCTGGACGGGGCTTGGAGCACCCTGGGCTGGTGGGAGGTGTCCCTGCCCATGGCAGGGGGTGGGATGAGATGAGCTTTGAGGTCCCTTCCAGCCCAAACCAGTCCATGATTCTATGAATGTTTTTTTTGTCACTGTTTTGCTGTATTGTGATAAACCTCCCCCACTTGAACATGTGTTGAGAGAAATGTGGAACAAGTAAATATGGTGCTGCTTTGCTAAGTGAGATGAAAGGTTTTACCAGTGCCCAAGTAGAGAGGGTTTGCACTGGGATGGCTCCACTGCTGTGCTGGGGTAACTCTGCCCTGAGTTCTTCTGAACTGAGGGAGGTTTGACACAAAATCCCACCAGTCTGAGACAGAATCCCACCAGTGTGAGGGGAGAAGAGGATGGCTCATGGCATTGCAATGCCTGGTTTTGGAAGGGCCAAGGCAGGCAGAGACATTTCCCATGTGAGAAGGATTTATGTGACTGAAGCAGAGGATGAGCCATGTGGTGTATCTGTGTGGGAAATACAAGTGGGTTTAGTGAACTGATGAACTAGCTGGGATTTAACTTAGTTATCTGGAAGGAAGGAAGGGAACTGATCAGGATAGCACAGGGTGAATTTGGTGCTTGGGCTGTCAGTGCCTGATCTCTCCAAGCAGCACCTCAGTGTTGGATGCCTGCAGGTTCTCCTGCACACCCACAGTATCACCTCCCTTCTAGAGGAAATGGCCCCAGGCTGCACTAGGGGAGGTTTAGGTTGGAAATTAGGAAAAAATTCTTCATGGAAAGAGTTGTCAAGCATTGGCACAGGTTGCCCAGGGCAGTGGTGGAGTCACCAAACCTGAAAGTGCTCCAAAGCACGTGTGATTGTGGTACTGGGGACAGCGATGAACATGGTGGTGCTGGGTTGGTGGTTGGATTTAATGATCTTAGAAGGCTTTTCCAGTATTTCTGCTGTGATTCCTTTTGTCAGAGCCTGGAAGCTGCTCTGTGGCACAGCATTTCAAGCTGATTTTCCTCTTCCAGGCCCTCAGCTGAAAACAACGGGACTGGAGGGTATTGCAGAGACATGCAATGTGCAGGTCTGTGGGGCATTTCTCTTTGACATGAGGTGTGGAAGTGAAAGAGCCAAAAGAGGAGAGGAGAACCTGTGTGCTAATCCAGTGGGGTCCCCTAACAGCACGTGGGGTTTTTCTTTTGCTTTTTCTAATCAGGTACTGAAAATAAAAGGAGCAGTGAGTAACAGGAAGGCCAGCAAGGGGCTCTGTGAGTTGCTTGCGCTGCAGCATGGTCAGATGAAAGGTCTTCACCCAGGCTCCTGAGCCAGGAAACAAAAGGACCAAGCTAATTCTGTCACCTTACAGTCTGGCAAAGCCAACAGCTTTGCATCACACAGGGCTTAGAGCTGCCCTGAGGCTCCTGGAGTAGAGACTGGAGTGATGGAAGATGTCCTTGGCATCCCTAAGCCAGTTTTAAGGCTCGTCTTCCTACAAGCAATCAGTGCACTCAGAATGACTTACTTTGGGTCCTATCCTACAATGAGCAGCATCAATCCCTATGGTAAAAAGCCATTTGCAGTTTGTGGGATCCTAAGGAAAACAGAAAAGGGGAACAGAAAAAAATGGAGTATTGGGTCAGGGAGATAGAAGTGGGTAAGTAATTGCAGCTTCCTCTCTGTTTTCCAGGGCATATTTGGCACAGGGAGTTGTCAGATATTTTTTAAGAAACACAAAATAGTAAGCAAGGTGTGGGGAATTGTTGGTAAATACTCATATCCTTTTTTAAGGAACTCAGAAAGAAATGTAGTAGTACATGTAGTTCTTACTTTTTGTTGGCTTCCTGTCAGGGCATCGCTTTTTTCCTGACCTGTCTCCTTTAGTTTACCCCAATTATAATTTATTTCCAAATGGATTCTGTGGGAATGTCACTCAAAAGCCACGCACTGTGGGATGAGGCAGATTTTCATTTTTCACAGCACCGGGTTAAGCCGTAGGAGGTCGATCCAACAGGACACGTGGCTGGCCTCTTTTTTTATTTTATTTTTTCTTCTCTGCTGAAATAAACTTGTGTGTGGAAGGACTTGCAGTGCTCGTACCTGGGAGCTGGTTGAGCTCTCCTGGGGAGAGGTAGAGATGGTGACACCGTAGAGGCAAACCCAGTCTGCAGGAGCAGCAGCTGGGCACAGCTGGAAAGGGATAACCAGCCCAGGGAGGGCATCTCTTGGCTCCCTCCCACCTGGAGGAGCAGTGGGGCTGCTCTGGAGCCCCTGGGTGCCCCCAGCCTGGCATTCAGCCGGGCTCTGCCCCTGAGGAGCAGCTCCCAGAGCTGCCCTTCCCTGCTGGAGGGTCATCCCAGGCCCTGGATGTATCAGACCATCCATCCAGCTCCAGGGGATTTGCTGGCACCTCTGTGCAGGGCTGTGCCCGCAGCCTTCCCTTGGCTTGGCAGCTCATGGCACTTGGCACCGGGGAGGCTTTTGGCACAAGGACTGGCAGGCTTGGAGAGAGTGACGTGGGGCAGGAGCTCAGCTGGGATGTTTTGCAGTGTTGCCTGGAGGAGTCTGTCCCTCCCTGCTGTTCTCAGAGCCCAGGGGACATTAACTCCACCACAGCTTTCTCCTTTGTCATCAGCCCTGTACCCTCCTTCCCTCAAATCCAGCTAGTTACAAAACCAAAATGAATGTGGTTTTTAGGTCAGTGGTTGGACTTGCTGATCTGAAAGGTCTTTTCCAACCTAAACAATTCTCTGAGTCTGTAAAATGTGACCAATTACATCAGTTTTTCTTGCACGGGGAAGAAGGATCACAAGGGGGGATTTTTCCACCAGCTCTGGTAAGTGAAGATTACCACTACTGAGGGAAAAGTGTCTTGATAAGATGGTTAAAAATATACAAACATTGCATGCTGGCTTGGGTCCTACTTTAAAAAGCATTCTGTAAAGGTGTTGTGTGATGGAGCCATCCATTTTGCTGAGGTGGAAAAGGAAGGAAGAAGTCATGTGAGAAGAGATCTGTGTGACATGAAGATGACCTCAGCCAGACTGTACATATCTTTATAGATGGAAATGATACCTCTTGCCAGCAGCCAAAACAGTTCTTGAGGCATTGAGGAGATTTGGAAGATTAAGAGAGATTATTGTGAGTTAGACTGCTGGGATTTAAATTATGGCCATGTTGAAGGGAAAGCATCCTCAGCTTGAAGCCATTCTGATTGGTGTCAGGTCAGTTTGTCCTCAGAATTTAGAGGAATAAAATAGTTGATAAAAAAGCAGATGCATTGCAATGGGGAGAAATCAGGCCAGGCTGAGCTTTTGGGAGCTGTGACTGGAGTTATAATAATAAGGCAACAACAATTGTTTTAATTGCTGATTGTAGGTGCATCTTTGTGAGATGCAGATCACCTGCATTCCTCCCCAGAGCTGGTGTTGGATGGGGCTGGGTACACAGTTCATGAGTTCAATTGGTGACCTGTTTTCGTATCCTGGACTGGATTGTGAAAATATTACATCAAGAGTTAAAAATGTGGAGTCTTTCTTTTTAGCAAATATCGCTGGATGTCAAGCAAACATATCAAATTTAATTGACTTCTTAAACATATGAAGTGTTTTGGAACTATTCCATGGAAATAGGATTTCGAAAGTCTTACCTGTCGGTGGTGTTTCTGTTTGAGTTGGATCATTGCTGGCAGAGAACTGGGCAATTGGGGCTTTGGGGCTGCTTTGTTTGAAGCCAGTTGACTCTTGGGAGCTGATGTAACCTTCAGTGCTTAAATGCCAATGTATTTTCCTCATTTGCAGCTGGTTTTCATGTACCAACCCCACTGTACAGAGGTTTGCAGGATAACTTTTTCAATACCCACTCTCAGTGACAACTGATGCCATTGAACTTTTTTGTGTCATAGATGTAAATGAACATAAAGCCTTGGAAAGCTGGAAGTGGCCAGGCAGTTTCCCCACCCTTCCCTTAGGTCATTAACTATGACAGAGGGGACATCTGTAGAGAGAAGAGGATGTGGAAAGCAGAATTGTGTGTAGGAGGCTTTGTTGCACTCTGGTTGGTATTAACTATCGCTTGCTAGTGCAGTAACTTCATGAATCAAGTGCACAGAGTTGTGCTAATCATTACTTTAGCAGATGATGGTGAGGAAAAGGAATTAGCCTTCAATCAGCAGTGCAGGGGTGCTTGACACTTCACCCACTGTAAATGTGATATCGTTGGGAATTGCTGGAGCTGTTACCTCAGGTTTCCATGTTCTCTCAGGTTCTTGACTGGGTTGCAGTGCCAGTCAGTGCTGGAGATTAAAAGCCCTATAAAAGGCAATGAGCCACTGCACAGGGAGGAAATCTCTTCCCATTGTGTGGATTCAGTGCAAGCACCACTTTACTTTGATTTCACCCGCTGGCTCCGGGTGCTGCAGGCGGGGATTGTGCAGCAGGGTGGGCATCGTGCTGGTGCTGCCAGCAGGGTAATTAATGGGTCTGCTCTGCCAGCCCTTGATACCTGGGATGCCAGCTCAGGGCTGGTGGCCCTTGGGAAGGCACTTGGAATACCCTGAGCACTGACTGGAATCAGGAGATCTGCTGAGTCAGGCAGTGAATGTGCAAAGAGGACGGATAAAGGGCAGGGGAACACCAGACTGAATGAGCAGTGCAGAGGCTGGGAAATCAGTCGTGGGGGACTTGCTGGAGGGTTGGTTTGTGAGCTGACTTGGAGGAAAGGGATAGTTTTGGGATTGTTTTGGGTTTTGTTTGTTTGCTTGTTTGTTTGTTGGAGGGTTTCCAGAAAGACGTGGAAAAAGAGGTAGCATTTAGGGGAAGATAAGGAAAAATGGTCAGGAAAAATAGGACTAAAGCATGCAGGTAGGAAAGGGAGAAGACTAAGGGGTTCTTGAAACAAAATCCAGTAGTGAAACAGGAAAACCTTCCGGGGTCAGAGCTCCAGGGCTCCAGCTGGACACAGATGACACTGCTCAGTGTTGGAAGGGGCTGTGGCTGCTGTAGTTGCTCCTGGCTGTCCCAGCAGCTGGGTCCCTGCTGCCTTTGTCACTGTGGTTCAGTGCCCCTGGACACAGCTGGGTGACAGCACTGCCTTTGGCCCCGGCATGAGACAAGGACATTAAAGAGAGAGGTCCTCACCTAAGACACGTGGATGGCACTTCTGTGTGGTTGAAAACTGAATATTCATATTTGACTATGAAAGTTTTTGTAACAGATTGCCTAGAAAGCCTGTGATCCCAAGAGGGTTTATATTGTCTTTTGCCAGATAGCCAATCTTTCATTCTAATGTGGTTGCAGTGCATTTAACTTGAATTTAAAAACAAACAACTCCTCCCTAAAAGCAGCCTTGCCAATAAGCTCTGTTGGTGGTCCTAACCCGTGCTCAGAGTGGGACTTCCCCCAGCAGCTTTGGAGCTGCCCCTGCCAGGGCAGCTTTAACCTTGAGCTGCTCTGCCCTTCCAGAAGAGCCTCTCCCATGACCCTGAACTGAAATCAGAGCTGGAGGGACAGTGCCAGGTCTCAGAAAGCTTTACCTCCTCTGTGGGAAGGACTGGAAAATCCTTCAACTCAAAATGCACCTGAGATACCTCCAGCTTGGGCTGGTTAGGTCAGTGGCCTTCCAGAGCACTCCTGTGTTGGGAACACGGATATTTTACTTCCAGTTTTAATAAGGACTCACCTCTCTGACATGAGAAGAGTTTCAGGCTTTCCTTTTGGTTTGCAGACACTGGGAAGGTATGTGTTGATATGCTGTTACCATCATATATCTCCCATCTTCCCTCCATCCTTCTCCTTGCAGGTTTACACAGTGGCAAAGAAGTCACGTTTTGACTTCTCTGTGGTAGAGGGGAACAATTCTTCACGTCTCCCCCCTGCCTGCCCCCTGTCCGATGTGAAAGCTGATGTCTCGCAGTGCTTGGGAAACAGCTGACAATTGACAAGGAGTGTTTGTTGACTGGGAGAAGCAGCAAGTTCAAAGTTGACCCTGTCCCTTGATGAAGAACGAAGCATTCCTGTCTGGGGGAGGGATCTGCCAAGAACACGCTGTCCCGTTCCCGGGGGTCCCACACGTTGCTCCCCATCCCCTTCCCAGGAGGTCTTTCCCAGCTCATGGTGATGGGGGCCGTGGAGGGTGGGAAGTGGTGTGGGAGTTCTGGACCTTGGGGAGCTCAGCATGGCTGAGCACAGACGTGTCACCTCGCAGGTGTCACGGGAAAGCCCCTTGTGTGGAGCCCGTGTGTGTCACAGAGGGGTCACTCTGAGCTCTGGAACACACGGGAGGTTCAGTGCTCTGAGGGACGACATCTCCCCTCTCCTGAGGTCCTGAGATCATGAGCTGGTGGGTTTAAGCAGGACCTGGAGCCTGGCACAGCTAAGGAGGGTCCTTCCCACAGGAAATTGCTTCCTTTCCGCCTCCAAGGCTGGGCTATGTGGGATGTGCTGCTTGGTTTGTCAGGCGCCTCTCTTGGGATGGGGGGATTTTTTGGAGGTTAACAGGAGAAATTGCATCTGATGAGGGAAACCAGGAGATGCCACTGGCACTTTCCTGGAATCTCTGAGTGGCCTGTGGGTGCTCCCCAGTGCTCTGTCCTGCATTTAGAGCTCCATTTGTCATCCCTTTGAGGTCACAGATACAGCAGAGATAAGTGTAGGTGCCAAACCCAAATGAAAACAAAATAGATCTCAGCAGCAAGAAGTGAAATTTTTAAAATTGCTGGAGAGATCAAACATTATGCAGAGTCCTGCTCCTATAGAGTAGTTTAAAAATGAGCTAGTTTGTGCTGACTTACCTTTATGTACACAAATAACAAAATAAATTAGCTTAAATTAGCTCCAGAGTTAAAAATCTACATTTTCCCAGAATGATGTCAGTGTTCATAAAACACTTCTCCTCTTGGCCTGGCTGTAAAGAGGGGTTGAGTTTATCTTGCACTCATCTTAATGCTCTCTCACCTTATTTAAAGCATCTATTTTTCCTGAGCTGTACTGACACAGGAAGAAAAAGGCACAAAAAATTAAAATCTTCCCAGTGATTTTGGTCTCTGGGGGAGATATAAATGTATTCCTTTGATCTAACACTCCCACATCCCTGGAAGTGTCCAAGGCCAGCTTGGACAGCCTGGTCTAGTGGAAGGTGTCCTTGGCAGGGGATGGAATGAGATGGCCTTTAAAGTCCCTTCCAAGCCAAACCAGTCCATGATTCTGTGATTTCAGGGGTGGAAGTGCAGCTGGGTTATTGAAACACAGCTGAGGTGGGACCCACACACTGGAGGCTGTGAAGCCACTCTGGACCTGATGCAGACCATAAATGATGCTTTTAACGATGTGTCAGGAGCTACCAGCATTGTGCTGGTGCTTGTAGCTCTTCAGCACGAAAGCAGCTCCGTAGGAAATAGTTACCCAATATGTGAAGATAAAAATTATGCTTTGTTGGGCTGTGAATGTATTTTTCCATTCTCCAGAAAAAAATGGGCAGTTCCCTCCTCAGCGAAGATGCAAAGCCTGTGCTCATTTTCCATCGAAATGAGCTGAGAACTCAAAAGGGATGTGAGAAAACCTTTTATTTTAAACACATGTGAACATTTAAAAGCTTGATTCTGCATCAACATTGGTAGCCCAAGACTGTGGACAAATACTGGCCCGATGGAAGCTGTTGGGTGACTCAGCTAGGGGAGCACAATTTTTGAGTTAACAACTAAAATTCTGAGGATAATAGGAAGGACTGTGGCTTTCCTGAGTGTTGTGCTCATCTGTACAACTTGGGGCTCCAAGACCCCCTCAGCCAGCCAGAGCCCCATGTCCCAACCACTCCATGGCTGATGACTCAGGGAGTTATTTTCTTTTCACAGCCATGTCCAGACTTTGCTGGCTTTAAGCATCTACACACTTTGTTCCTTTCTTATGTGCTCTGTCACCACAAAGTGCCTCGTAGGGATCTTGTTTTCAGCAGCCTCCAGTGCAGCACACTTGCCATGAGCTCTTAATGGGCTGACCTGAACTAGAAACCTGGAGAAGAAGCTCCAAAATTCCACCATCCTGATATTTTGATCATTCGGTTATAATTTGTACAGGTGCTCTGTGGGGATGGACATTGTTTTCCCCGTGTGTGGTTGAATATTAAAAAAAGAAACTGAGCAGTGGACTATTTACTTATTTGCATACAAACAATAGAGCCTGTTTTTATGGAAAAGTACTGATGAAGTGATATGTAAAGTTTTAATATTTTCTTTTCCTCTGGGTTAGTTGTCTCCTGCAGTAACTGTGAGGAATCTTTGTGGGAGACATGAAGAGACTCCTCCACCCTTCATTTATCCCAAATGCTCCAAAACACATTTAAATCACATCCTTGGAGCTTTTCACAAGTCAGTCCCCTTTCTCTCTCTTCGTCCCTGATTCCAAAGTTAAATAGGGTGGGGAATGTAAACGCCTTTAAAAGTGGCTGCCGTGTTTTCCAAGTGGGAAGTGTAAGCCAGAGTGTGCCGTGGGAGATCCACTTCCAGCTCAGCTGGAGCTTGTGCCTGTTTTGGGTGCTGCATGTGGGGTGATGGACCCACATCCCCTTCCTCTGCCTGCTTGGGATCAGAAGGATAAAGCTGCTTCCCCCTGTGTGAGGCTGAGCTGGGTCTCGGCTCTGCCTCTGCAGTCCCTTTTGTTCCTGTCCCAGTGGTGGAAGAGCTTGGGAAGGGAAAGCATCGTGAGTGTCTGTGCAGCTCACACAGGGCATTAAACGCTGGGGGGGCTGAAGAGTTTCTGTAGAGACAGACACAAGCTGTCAGTGAGTGAATTGCTGATCTATCCACAACATCCTTAGGGTTATTCCATACTTTGCTGGAGACAGATGGTCCTTGTTGGCTGTTCCCTGTAGTGACTGTGGTGTCCCTGTTCTCCTTCGAACAGGGCTGGAGCCAGCAGCTCCTCTCTGAGTTTCATCAGTGCTGCTGCATGGCCTGAATATAGATAAACATGTATAAATATATGTTCGTAGTTATTCTATGTATAAACAACCCCAGGCTGAACTGGAGGTGTTTGGCCTGGAGAAGAGGAGGCTCAGGGAGGACCTTCTTGCTCTTTCCAACTCCCTGACGGGGTGGGGGGAGCCAGGTCAGTCTCTTTTTCCAGGGAACAAGTGATAGTACAAGAGGAAACGGCCTCCAGTTGCACCAGGAATGGTTTAGATTGGATATTAGGGAGAATTTCTTCATGGTAAGGGTTGTCAAGCACTGGCACAGCTGCCCAGGGCAGTGGTGGAGTCACCATCCCTGGAAGTGCTCAAAACACGTGTGGATGTGGCACTTGGGGACATGGTTTAGTGATGAACACAATGATGGTGCTGGATTGACAATTGGACTCGATCTGAATGGTCTTTTCCAACCACAGGGTTGATTCAAGGGCTTTGTGCTTTAATTTTTACTCAAGGAGCAGCCAGGGCCCCCAGCCCTCCACGGGCATGGGGTCAATCCCCAGCTTTAGGTGAGAACAGCCCCTTCTGCCACGGTTTGCAACCATTTGCAAAGGTTGCTTTGTGTGAAGGGGACTTCATACCAGTAGTGTCATTTATCTTGATGAACACGCCCCAGAGGGACTCTCTAGGCTTAATTAGGGAGCTAGAGTTGAAACAACACCCAGGAATTCTGTGTGTGATCTGAGTGGGGCAGGGTTTTGCCAGGAAGGGCTTAAGGGATTTAACAGCTCTTGTCACTGTTTTTCTCTGGTGGCCAAAGGGTCCCGTGGGGTCACACTGAGCTGCACCTCCAGAGTGGGCTGGAGGCAAAGTCTGAAGTGGGAAAGAGCAAAAGGAGTCACCCAGCCCCTCCTGATACCACAGTAACAGCATCAAACAAGCTGCTTCGTTTAGGAGTTAAAAACTCCCACTTCCCTAATTTCTACCCCAAGTAATTACTTTCTTAGAGAACTGAAAACCCTTGTTTCCAAAGAGCTGGGGTTCTGAACCAAACTGTATGGGAAAGGAGAGAGTTCCTGCTGTGCTTCCTGCTAGGGCTGCTAAATTCCCCTGGAACAATCTAAACATCATTATCAGCCCATTCAAATCAATATTTCCTCCTACTTTTGTGAGGGATGAAAGGAAGTTTGTTTTGTTGCTGTTGACTTAAGCATCCCCCTGAAATTCCTTCCCAATAACAGCTCTGGCAGTGGGTGCATCCTGGAGAATTGAGACTCCTTGGGGTTACTGGGTCAAGGCACAGCTCCTGCAGCCTGTCATTCACCCGGGAAGTGCCCTGGGCCACAGTCATTGCTGCTGAAATCCCTGCCCGCACCCTGATTGCAGAACTTCATCAAGAACAGCCTGAGGAAACGAGAGAGCTCTTCAGCACATCATAAAATAAAGAAACCTTGTCATTTATGATTATAAACCTGACAAGGACTAGTGAGGAGTAAGGGAAGATTCCCAAATAAGGAGATGGAGCCCTGCCACAACTTTTCTGCTTAACCATCCCTACGCACTAATTAGAAACTCAATGACGCGCAGAAGTTCCTTCCTTTGATATTCAGAATTTTTTTGGCCAACCATCCTCAGCCCAAGCAGAGCTGGAGGGCACATATTTCACCAGCATCGGGCTCCTGGGGCGTGTCCAGGTCACTGGCTGGTGCTGTTGTGTCATGTTCTCTCTCCTTACCTTCCCAAGGTATGCAGGAGCAGCCAGGGCTGCTGCTGCTGCTGCCAGACCCTGTGCAGGTCCTTTGGGAGCTGCTCTGAGCAATGGAGCAGAGAAAACAAGCTGACACCAGCAGCTGGGGATGAGTCAGGGAGTGAATCTGCTCGGTTTGTTTGGTAAAGTTCTGAATAGACATGAGTGTTCAATTCACAGTGAATAACTCCTCTGATGAATTTGACTGGTTTTCTGCTTGGCATGAATTGGCCATGAGGAAAAGGACGATCTTGGCTTCTTTTTTCCCCCCCTGAATTGATTCAAGAGTTTCTCTGTGCACAGTTTCTGGATGGGCTCTCCTGGAGTGCAGCTCTGGGGGTGTATTTTGAGCCTTTGCTCTGTGTGGGTTGCACTGGTGGAAGTGGGTCGAGCACTGGTGGAAGTGGGTCGAGCACTGGGCAGCTGCTGGGGATTTTTGTTTTAGGGTGCCAAAGTTGCAAAATTTAAGTACCTGAAGGCTGACATTGTCAGCCTGGAAGATGTTTGAACTTGGGGTTGGCTTCATGTGAGTGTTCATAACCAGCTCCCATCATGGGTTAGCTCTGTGGTGTGTGCAGTGTGAGCTGAGCCCCAGGGAATCAGGTACAGTTCAGGTACAGATGTACAATCCTCCTTCCTGACTTTAACCAAAAATGCAATTTCTATGCTATGAGATTAATTTTTGTATTTATATGGATTGCCTGATGAAAGTGTGTCTAGTGTTTCTAAGCAGCTGAACTCTAAAACGGCACAGTAGCTTGGCTTGTCCTTGATCAACATTCCCAGTCCAAAACAAAGACCTTTTTGACTTCTACACTCTTAAAATTTACAGCAGCAACATGTCTTACTGCTCAGCTGTCCCTTCCACTGCAGTGTGTGATTTGAGCATGGTGAAATAAATGCACTTTTTTCTGTAGATAAACACACAGAAGCAGAGGGAGCACATAAGCTTAATGAAGGCCTTACACACCCATCTATTCACCTCTTTGTTTGCCTTTATTTTTTAGGAAAAAGGCATATTATTTCTGTAATTTAGTTACCATTAGAACCTCAGCTCAAATTGTAGCTGGTTAAGAACATACTCCAAGTGTGTGTTACAGCAGATTCAGTGATCCCAAGTGCTCTGACAGGCAGTCCCTGACTGCATGGCCTGATAAACACCATTCCTCTGCATTTTAACTTTCAAATGAAACAGGGCTGGTGGAAATGCTTTGAAGAAAGGAGCCTACCTAGCCACAAAACGGAGCCTGCAAGGAGCATGCTCTGCCCCAAGATAAAATGCTTTAGACAGGAATTACAAGGATAATCGGAACCAGGCTTCCCAAAGCCTCAGCTCTTTTGAAAGTTAATAGCCAGCATAAATATGCTCTGTGCAATATCTGGGGAAGGAAGGCTGAGGGGGAAAACGCAGCCAAGCCTGTGCTGAAGGGCAAGAAAGGCTCTGCTCTGAGTTATTATTGCAGCCAGTGGAAGGGGGATTGTGCAGGAACTGCTCCGCTTCCAACTCAGGGACAGAAGATACAGCAAAATGAGCCCCTTTTTTAAAAGGCAGGAAGAAGAATTGCTTGGGTTTTTAGCGGGTGAAAAAGGTGAAAGAATTTATTTAGTTCCCCCCCTCCCTTCTTCTCTCAGCCTGGAGCTAATAAAGGATGTTGTCATGGAAATATTGAAGACCAAACATTGTCTAAATTATCTGACCTCTGGCACAGGTAATACAAGTTTTGACTTACAGGGATTATCCAGAACTCAAGCCAGAGGGAATATAAAGTTGCTATTCATTCACACTTTGAACAAAATCTGCCAAACAACCCTGGCTGAGGTTCTGTTGATGGATGTCTCTGTTGTCCAGCGTGTAGTAAAATGAGAATCTTGGGTTTGGTTTATCCAGTTTTTCATTGTGCCTTTGGGCAGACACAACTCTCTGTGGTTTGCCAAGGAAGCCAGCAGAAGGAATTGGTGAAAAAAGAATAATGTAGGAAACAGAATGTTTTCAGGTTGAAATAGAAAGCAGATGCCTCCTGAGGAGCGAAGGCAATGGAAGAGGAACTTGTCCTGGGTGAATGGTGGAGGGATTCCCAAAGAGCCACAGGTGACATCAGGGGACATAGCAGAGCTCAGGCAAACACTTTGCTGGACAGAGTTCAAAATGAAGGCAGATTGGTGCCAGTGTGACAGACCTGCCTTCCACTGCTGTGGTGATGGAGGGGGAGATTGAATCCAGCAGGAGTGGAAGGGGATGGTGGAAGAGAGGAGGGAAGGATGAGGGGCTGGGAGATTGAATCCAGCAGGAGTGGAAGGAGATGGTGGAAGAGAGGAGGGAAGGATGAGGGGCTGGACTGAGGCCATGAGATGTGTGCTGAACGCCCAGCCCAGCCTGTGTTTCTCCTGCAATCTGCTTTTTGCTGTTTCCAAGGAGAGGAGCCTCCCAGCCTAAGGAGGGTCTGTGGCTGAAAGCCCCGTCCCCAGCACTGAGCTAAGGGGCTTTGCTCATGGAAACACTGCTGCCCTTTCGGGGAGGTTTGCAGTCAGACACGCTGCTGAGCACCGAGGCACTCGGAGGAGCCTGCACACAGTAAACCCTCCCTCATTGCTCTGGGAACAGGTCCTGGGGAGAGCTTAACCAGCCCTCCTGACGTAAGTGAGAGCTCAGTCTGGAGTGAAAGCAGCTGCCTTTGGGGCTGTGTTGTCATTCTCCCCTCCCCTGCCTTTGCCAAGATAAATGTTCTTCTTGTCTTTACCTTACTCATTAAAATGTCTTCCCAGCCATCTCAGATAAATCGAGTTAAGAACATGTTACCCTGCACACCTAAATGGTGAAATTCAGTGAGGGAATTTAATAAAGCCTCTCAGAGGGTTGATAAGATAAGAAATGACAACCTATTAAGGGGTGAAGATCCACTACTCTGCTATTTATTTATTAAAGCTTTAAATGATGAAGAGATTGGAGCAGGAAAAAGACCCACTGGAAACAGTTATTTTTCAGAATTTGAAGAACTCCCTCCAGTTGTTCTGTGAGGTTCTTTTTCATTATTTTTCATAATATATGGCTTTATGTTCTCAGGCGGGTATTTGATAAGGAAATACAATTCCTGGTTCTCCAGTGTGAGCCAACAATTCTTATGAAATGTATGTGTTGGGTGCATTGCTGGTTTAGATACCTTTTCCTTTGGAAGGGAAGATGGATGTTTGTAAACCTATAAACATGTTTCAAGGTACATTTGCTGTTTGTTTGTTTTTTTTAATAAAGGAATGGGAAGCAAGTCATGAGCCCTGACTAGACAGGAAAAGGAGGACTCTGCTTTGATCCCTTCCTTGACCATGTGTGCTCATGGAAAGCGATGGAAACTGTTCTGCTCTGTACCATTCCTGTTCTTTCTTCACTCATTTCTGCTGGGTGAGGGTGGGTGCAGCAGGTGAAAGGAACCTACTCCTCTGGATCATCTTCTGTCCCAAAGAACAGCTTTGTTCCAAGGTGTGGGAAGGTGCTGGTGCCTCCCAGCACCCCAGGAGGGTGTTTTTCTCCCGGGGAAGGCACAACATTCCCCACGTGTTGACTCAGGACCTGCTCTATGAGCCTGGTTCTGTAGAGAGAATCCCAGAATCTGCTGGGTTGGAAGGGACCCACAGGGATCATCCAGTCCAACACTCAGCCCTGCACAGCCCCATCCCCAAGAGTCACCCCCTGTGCCCCAGAGCATCATCCAAACCCTCCCGGAGCTCTGGCAGCCTTGGGGCTGTG
>JAWWEE010000021.1:19791753-19822542 GCA_035221455.1 Xenops minutus
GGCAGCCTTGGGGCTGTGCCCACTGCCCTGGGGAGCCTGGGCAGTGCCCACCACCCTCTGGGGGAAGAAGAACCTTTGCTGAGATCCCCCCTGACCCTGCCCTGCCACAGCTCCAGCCATTCCTGGGTGCTGTCCCTGGTCCCCACAGAGCAGTGAAGCCTCCCCTGTGTCTGCTGTAAGTTGTTGATACAGACTGTTTATGCAGACTGAGGTGTCTGTTGTTTCCAAGTATCATTTGGGGAAGTTCAAGAGGCAAAAACGTCAATGTTCAAGCTACTTGTTGATGTATCTTGGTGTCTCTGGACATTCATGCACCACCTTGGCCTCTCTCTATGTAGAGACCACAACATGGGCTGCAGGATGGACACTGGGACTGGGATCACGGGCAGGAACTTGATGACTAAAGCAAGTTACAGGAAGTCTTTAGATAATCAGTTGATAGTCAGATGTAGAAATATTCCAGAGCTTGTGCTCTGGTGCCCACAGAGCAGGGACAGTTGTCAGAGACCCCAGCCCCACGGAAGGTGCCAGCAGCCGTGGGGTTTGCTTGCATGCCATGCTGCCGTGCCCTGCTGTGCCCTGCAGGGTTGCCCAGAAGCAGTGCTGCGTGGCCACGGAGAGGGAGAACAGCTGCCTGGCTGGGATGGTCGCCGCCAAGGAGGGGGACACCTGCGGGCCCGAGGACAGCGACCCCTGCGCCGGCTCGTCCTACAAGGTGAGCTGCTCCCCGTGCTCGCTCCCTGCCTTCAGCACCCAGCCTTCCACGCCTTGTTACGGAGCACGGCAAGGAGGAGGTTGCAGGAACGTGGTGGGGGATGTGACACTCTCTGTTTTAAGGTTTACAGCCCCTTTGAAACCTTCACGGTAATGTTGGTTTGAATTATTTCCATCTCTATTTCGTGGACTTAACTGGCTGTGTTGCTTTTGCTTCCTCGCTTTGGAAGTAGCTGAATAGTCCATTTTAGTTTTCATATATGTGGCACAGAAGAACTTAGAAAACGATGGGGCAACACTTAATTGAAGATATAATGCAAAACCCATTAGTGGACAGTTTACTTGGCCCCAGTGTTGAGTGGTGACCCCATTTCTCAGTTAAACACAACACTGACTGGAGGAACAAACATTTAGATGGTGATGGAAGCTTTTGCTCATAAATAAAGGCAGACCATTAAGGAACAGTGCAAATCACAAACCCTGAGCCACAGCCCCCGCTTAGATAAATGAGATTTGCTTTATGAGAGTCAGTGGAGCCCAACCAATTTAAACCAGTTTGAAGATTCAGCAGCTTGCCTGCTCACTTGTCTTGTTCTCACCAGAAGGGTGCATCTTGGAATTCATTTCCCTCTGATAATAATTTGCATAGCTAGAGCTGAGCTTAAGTGCAGCTTCCATTGTCTCAGCAGGAACCTGATTAGCTCTCTCTGTTCTTGTACATGGGTGATTCTCACAGATAATTGTTCTCTGGGAAAGCAAAATCCATGGCCATCTACTGGGGAGTTTAAAGTTTAATTAGGTATGTTGATTTGGCGTCTTCAGAACCACTATTTATTTGGGTCTGAAGTCTATCATTAGAGTGAAAAGAATTTGTGCTTTTGGGAGAAAACAGTAACGTTTGAAATGGGACAGAATTGTTATTCTCAGGTTTTGCCCACGGGTCTTTTACATGCCAGGCAGATCCCAGGCTGTCAAATAATTCTGATTACACATGTCATTGCTCAGAAAGGGGTGGAGAGGGATAACTCCATCATTCGTGTCCAGCCTGAAACAAGGGACAAAATACTCCCTGGAATGGTTCCTCATGCCAGTTCCAATGTGATGTTTTTCTTCAAGAGAAACCTCTTGAAATGGTAAAATTCCTGAAGGAACAGCTTTGCTCACCTATTTAGCTTGTTTTGCTCTTTAGTCATTGCAGCTACTGCTTAAAAAAGAAAGAATTCAAATTGATAAATATTGAGACTGTTGAGACTTTGTATTTATTTGTATTGTAATGTGTACTGTTGTCATACAGAATACAAAATCCTCACACTTTGTGTTGCTTTGTATCACAAGAAAGGTTTTCTAAATTTACACAAAAAGTACATGCTTAGGGAATTTTTCCTGGAGGATGGAGACACCACCATGGGAAATCCAGTTACGCTGGATTCCAGCAAAGGGAGTTTTGAGGGGAACACAGAAAGTTGTGAACCACAGAATGGTTCTCAAGGTATGTTTCTCAATTGGAAGGTAAAATTAGTCATATTTGCTGTTAAATCAGTTGTGGAATTCCTGTGAAGTTTAGAAAGTAGCTAAGAGAAGATAAAGGCATTTTAGTAGGAATTTTTGCACTGGAAATTCAGACCATTTTATTCACCTGGAAAATATGTGGACCCAAAGGTGTATGACTGGTTTAACACTCCCTGTCACACCTGCACATGGGATGGATTGTGACTCAAACTGTGACTGAAAGAAGCCAGGTTCTTCAAGGCAAATATTATATATTTTACAGGACTTCTACAATAACACCTATTTTCCTGAACTACTTCTATTGAAGCTGAAAAAAATTTAGCCAAAACTAAAAAAAAATTAGAGAAAATAGAATCTTCTTTACATAAAGCTTTACATTTGAGAATTCTGGATATGTGGAGGATCAAACAGGAATTTTCCCTTTTCTAGCATGACCACAATAACTTGGTTGGGTTTTTTTGTAATACTTCTTTTGAAAAGATTATTTAGCCTTTTTAGTATCCAAAATAATTCATGTTCCTCAGGACCTGTGCTGTAAATTTTTCACAAATATGTTTTTGGGCACATAAAGGCAACTCCTTGTGGCTGTGCATGTTTGCAAATGTGAGTAATGTCTGCTATTTGGGATATTTGGGATTTTTCAAGTTGGAAAGCAGGGAGATAAAACAAGAGCTGTGGCCATAAGTACTGGCTGAACATGCAAGGCTGTGCATTGTGTGTGAGATGCTCAGGAACCCCCAGAGCTGAAAAAAGTGACTCTGTGGAAGAGTTTCTGCAGGTTGAGCTGTCAGTGGATGAGTATCCCGTTTCCCTACTGGAGGCAGGCTCTGGTTTAATGGGAATACCCACCTGGGATTGCTCATCATGAAATGTGATCCCTTCCCATTTCCACACTCCTCCAGCCATTGCTGTTTGCCCTCCTCAGATGGGGGATCTCCCTCCTGGGAAGTGGGAACTGAGTTAAATTTGGTGCTGCCCCATCCCTGGGCTTTGTGTTGGCAGAGCTCAGCAGTGCCAGTCCCAGTCATGCCCTTCAGTTGCTGAGTCTGATCCTTTCCATAGGCTGAGACTTTGGGTAGACCAAAGTCCCCTCTCTGGGTTCAGAGAGGCTGTTCCAGTGCAGCTGCAATCTGGGAGTTACTGGAGTGGAATGAGTATCCAAGGAGTTGCAGGGGGAAATATAACAAATCGGTCAGTTATATATAAAGCATCTAAATATATATATATATATACATAAAAATATAGGGGTGAGAGGAGACTTAAATTTAAGTCCAGACAAGCATCTTCAACTCACACATTGTCTCTGCAGCAGAGACTCACAGCTCCTCACCCTCCCTGCCTGGTTAGGTGTCCACTGTGCATGCCCAGAGTGGACTTTTTGAATTTGCTGTCATTTATCTGATGTGCATTTGTGGCCTGTCTGTGCAGTAGGTTTGTGTGGGGCTCAGTAAGGCACCCCACAGGTTTTGTGTGCCACCTGCAGCAGAGCAAAGTGCAAGAGGTGGGAGGCCCCATGGCATCAACCTGTCAGTGAAGGTGCTTTCAGGAAGGGAAAGGAGGGCAAATAGCTCATCAAATACACCCTGACCTTCCCCTGGCTGCTGTCTCAGCAGGATGTGCCCGGGAGCTCCTTCCCTGCATGTGGAGCTGCTGAAGTCCCTGGCACAGCCAGACTTTGTGCTTGTCGTGGCTGCAGCTGACCTGCTCGTGCAGAGTGGCAAAAACAAGCACGAGCAAAGCTTTGATGTTTGCAACTGGCTAAACCCAAAGTGCTTTACCAGATGCTGCCCCAAGTGCAGATCAGTTCCAGGTGTATGGAGTTGTATTAAATCCCAATTACAGAAGTGTTAAGGTTGGAAAAGGCCTGTAAGATCCAACCATCAGCTCAGCACCACCATGTTCACCACTAAACCACATCCTCATGTTGCCTGGATTTAGGGAGGAAAGAACTCTCCAAGACAGTATTATCAGGGTAGAAGGTAGAAAATAGCTCTTTACTAAGAGCTGTTAGGTGAACAAATATAATGACACGTGCGTGCCATATAGGGATTCTACAAATAATGCTATTTAATTATCCTATCTGAGGGTTACATCCAATCTAATAATTGTCCATCCCCAGAAACTCCCCAGATCTGCCCCCCAACACACCTTCTCTGCAATTGAGTCGGAGTTCTCAGGACACCTTGTACTTCATCATCTTCATCTTCTTCCCATTACATCTTCTTTTTGGAGCTTCTCCAAGGTTTCTGGACCTCCTTATGCTATGGCTAAAATGGTACCATATTTTGACTACAATATGTTCTATTTGCTATCTGGGTACAAGTATCTTATACGAGATGTTCTTACCTCCCACCTTCCCCTTTACACAGAGGTTCAGGAATGTGGCACAGAGGTTGGAAGCTGTTAGCTACTACTTTAAATGTAAGCAACTCCATAACCACATAAAACCTCCAAATATAGGAAATCCTAAGGTAACTCAAGCACCACATCCACACGTTTTTTGCACATTTCCAGGGGTGGTGACTCCCCCACTGCCCTGGCAGCCTGTGCCCCCAGACCCCTGTTCCTGACAGCCCCCTTCCTTTGCAGCAATGCTGTGACTGCTGTACCCTGGGGCTACGCCTGAGGAGTGAGGGCAATCCCTGTGAGTCCAACATCAACCTGGGCTACCCCTGCAGCCATGTGATGCTGTCCTGCTGTGAGGGGGGCGACCACTTCATCCACCCCGAAATCAAGCGGCACCCGGAGCCTTTGCCAACGGTGACACCTGAGAAGGGTAAGTGTCCCTTTGTCACTTGGAGGAGTCACAGATGAGGTCTCTGTCTCACACAGACGAGGTCTCTGTCTCACACAGACACACAGGGAGGTGCTGGCAGGAGCAAAGTGGCCAGAGCACAGTTGCTTTCCCTCTCAGATCAAGAATAGGCCTGTTCTTCAAACAGTTTTGAAAAAGTAAAGGATATGTGGATGTTTCTGATCCTCAGCTGTACCTTCCTTAGCACTTGGGTGTTTTGTTTGCTTCCCCCCCACCCCAAGTCAGGCAGTCCAGAGCTCTGACCCTCCATAAGGAGCTCATTGAAGCTGCCTTTTCAGCAGGAGCAATCCTGAAGGATTCTGCATAAAGCAAGGATGACTTTTGTCTACTGAGAGTAATCCCATGGACTGTGATATCAGTGAAACATCCTGGGAATAGATGTCATCCTGTTCTGCTGAACATCACGGCAGATTTCTCACAGCACACTCTGCAGCAGCCCCAGAGCACTGCAAGTTTGTTTTCACTCCTTAAATGTATAAACATAGTGATGCTGAAGAGCTAAGCCAAACCCAGCAGCCAGAGAGGCCTGACATGTGAACTAAATGTGTATTTTCTCTCACCAGCAAGTGGGTTTATTTCAACCCAGCAGAGAGCTCACCGAGCAAGGACACTTTGCATGTGCTTATTTAAGAAAAGCTGGCTGAGAGCCTTGCTGAACAATCCATTTTAGTGTCACAGAAGGTCTTGTCAGACTTGGTCAGGGATGGAGAAGGCTGTGTTCAAAAGCAGTAGGTCCATGTCACTTCTGGTGGCTCCCAGGCTGCTGGTGATGCTGGTACAGAAGGAGCCAATAAACTGTGGTGCTGAAAAGAGTTTCCAAATCAACTGGGTAAGTTTTTCTCCTGAAATTTGCAGTTCCATGTGGTTCTTCAGTGGGGCCAGTTTCAGATGAGGCTTCAGTGTGATGGTTCAAATATTGGTAGCAGTGGTGCTGACAGTCAGTGTGATAGGGTAGCTTGTGACCCCCCCAGGGTCTCCCTGTTTCTCAGTGGCTCCTGTAAACTCTCTGTCCCCCCAGCCTTGCAGAGGGACCTTCAGCACAGTGGTGGTATCCTCAGGATGGCTTCATTTGCTCTATTCCTTGCAGTGACTGTTTTAGGTAGATCTGACTTCATCTGGAGTCTGTGTGACCAAACACTCCCTTCCCTCCAGTCCCGATGCAAAAACACCATCAGAGAACCAACAGGTGTTGTTCTGCTGTAGTTTCAGAGAGGGAGGATCACAATGAAGCCTTGTCCATCAGCAATGAGGCTGAGCTGTCCAACAACCTGCCTGGAGATGACCTGGATGAGTGTCTCCTCTACGGTGGGGAGCTCTGTCAGCATTTGTGTATCAACACCGTGGGCTCCTACAAGTGCTCGTGTTTCCCAGATTTCACCTTGCAGGAGGATGGGACCAGCTGCTCTCCAGGTGAGGAGATGGCCAGGGAACACCGTGACTGGCAGCATCTTTGTGCCTCCTGCATTGATCTGCCAAGCTTTCCTTTCTGCAGTTCCTGTGAGGTTTTATCTGGGTGTCGATGCATGGACATGTTCTGTAGAACTTATAAAATGTAAAGAAAAATAATAATTTGGGAAACTCAAGTATGCTGTATTTTTGTGTTTTCCTGGCATGAGATCAGGTTGGTATTTCATATGTTCAAATCAATAGTGTTTGTGCTTTTTAGAGGAGGATTTGTAAAGATTTTTAATGAAATACCTTTTTTTCTCAGAGTAATTTTGTATTTCACAGTTAGGTTTCCTTTAGATAAACTTAAGTCTGTTCAGACAGACAGCATTGCTTCCTGAGCTTTGATTTTTATCTCAAATCATTAACATGTTTCAGTGATAACAAGCTCTAAATTTATCTAGTGTGGTGGAAGTCTGGAAAAGAAAGTCTATTGTGTAGTAATTGTTTTGATGTCTGGAGTTCTCCAATGGCAAGATTTCAAATCAGATAACCCGAAAAGCTGAAACCTTATATTAGTTACAAGTGCTTTCAGTTATTTAACGAGAAAATCCAGTGTTTCCATCCAATGACAGAATTCCTAAGGCTTCTCATACTCCCTGCCTGAGCCAAACAATGTGCATTTGTTATGTCATCCTTCTCAACGTGGTGTTACATCAACATCAAGGTGTTTGACTGGTCCTGTGGCAGCTGCCTGCCCTGTTTGAATTAAAGTGCTGGGGAAGGAACTAATCCGAAAGGGGCAGAGAAAAAGGTTCTTATTTTAGCACTGCAAACTTTGGCTCGATGGCTCACCTGGAACTTGTGTGTGCTTTTGCTTTGCTTTGCTTTGCTTCCCCCACCAGCAGCTGGGCTGCTGTGCAGCTTTGGGTGAGGACTTGCTGGTTTGTGGGTGCCAGGGTTCTGCAGGACTGTGGTGCCTGTGGCTGTGCCAAGCAGTGTGGGGGGGTTTGCAAAGCTCAGCTGGGGTAGAGACTTGTGGTGCGTGGGACATCAGAGATGGACAGGGGGAGGGAGGGGAGAAGGGTTGGTCATTCCCATGTCAAATCAAGGGCTGGGTGAGGGAGATCTCAGGAGAAGGTTCTTCTTCCCCCAGAGGGTGGTGGGCACTGCCCAGGCTCCCCAGGGCAGTGGGCACAGCCCCAAGGCTGCCAGAGCTGCAGGAGGGTTTGGATGGTGCTCTGGGGCACAGGGGGTGACTCTTGGGGATGGGGCTGGGCAGGGCCAGGAGTTGGTCCCCTCCAGCTCAGGACATTCTGTGATTCTGTGCCTTGTGAACCTCACTGGCTACACTTGGCTCAACCACTGGTGGGCCTGGCCTCTGGTTTCTTGTTTTATCCCTGTTTGTGCACATCTCTGGCATTTCTGGGGAAATCAGTCAGGCTGTGCTGCAAACAGGTGACTTTTCATTGTCTCTGTGTCATAGCCCATTTTATATCTGTGATGGCTTTGTTTTTTTCCTGAAATCACTCTTCCCATGCCCCAAACCTGCACTGCAATCACCCTTAGTCATTTGATGTTGTTATTGTTTGGTGGCTCACACTTTGCTTGGATGACACTTGAACTTGAGTCAGTGGGAACAGAACACATCCCTCTTAAGGAAGAATTTTCTCTTGTGGATTTAGGCTTCTGTTTTGATGATATTGATAAACTGGATTACTCTCATTGATGTAACAAAGATCTTTCTTTTTTTCCTGATACCTTTAACATTACTGTCTGTTGGAAATCTTAATGTCAGACAGCAGCTGTCATATTTTCCCCTGGGCTGTACAAAAGTCATTCCAAAGTATCTTGTGCTTGTAAAGGTGAGTGTCTGCTGTTCATCTGTGTTGAAATAGGATGGACAGAATAAGGTCAAAGGCTTGTTTTGGCTCTGGATTGTTTTTTCCATTGAACACCGAGTGAAAGGCAGCCACTGTGTTTACGGCAGAGCAGATTTTTTAAAAACAGAATTGTCACATTCTGATTTACTCAGGTACTGCAATATTTGTCTCCAGAGAAGTTACTTTCAGCCAGGCTCCCTGACGTTTCCTCCTCCAAACAGTGATGGGGGGGATGAGTGGGACCAGGGCCCTTGCTGTGGGGTGGGGATGCTGCTGTCCCTGATCCTCTCTGCCTGCCTTGCCTTACAGACCCTGACAGGGCACAGGGGACAGGGCTGGAAGCCGAAGCCACCATTCCTCCAGTAGCCTCTCCCTCGCAGCCCATTCTGGTGGTGTCCTTGCAGGAGGAGGAGGACAAGTGCAAAGGTATGTTGGAGTGTGACCTGCTCATGCAGGAGAGTGAGGGATGTCTAGAGACGGAATAAAATCCCACTCATCCCTCCCCCAGTCTTATGTCAGTGCACATCCCTAATTTGTTACCTCTGCCACGAGGCTGAGGAACTGTCAGGGGAACCCTGAGCAAGGAATTCGGGGCTACCCTCTGCTTCCAGGGCATTACCCAGAGTTAGGGGGAGCTGAGCAGTGCAGGGAGGGTGGCCCAGGTGTGTTTGTGTGCAGCAGGAGGGTGGGCAGCAGTGAGGAGGGCTGGGGGACAGCTTGTTCCCAAACTGCATTCCTCATAAACTGGGATTGCATTTGGCTGAGCTGGGGGGTGGCATTGCAGCTGCCCCGAGCTGTGGGTCCTGATGTGGTTGGCACTTTTGCTCTGTGCAGACAATGGCCCCTGCAAGCACCTGTGCAACGTCGTGGGAGGAGAGGCCGTGTGCTCCTGCCTGGCTGGGTACACCCTCATGGCTGATGGGGTGTCCTGTGAAGGTAAGTGCTTTGGGCTCACCACTCTTCTATCCCTCACACCCCCGGCTGTCTCTCTAAGGGTCTCTCATTTTCAGTGCCGTGAACTGCAATAGCAGAAGGAATCCCAGGTCTGCTCCCCAGGGATCTCCTGAAGCACAGTGTGCTGTTACCTGGCTGCTTCAGGTGAAGGCAAGACTGGCTTTTTGCTCTTTTCTCCAGACGTTCCAGGTTTTCTTCCAGCCCTCTTGGTTTCTCTTCCCACTGCCATTCCTCCCCTGGTGTGTCTGCCCAGCTGTGGGTACAAAGCTCTTCATCCTGGCAGTAGTGAGCAGGACATGGGCAGGTTTGCTGTCCTGGGAACCCCCCAGAGCCAAGCTCTGTCTGACAACTGATTTATTTGGGTTTATTTCCTCTTGCCTTGAAAACCTGAACTCAGCCATGGCAGCTGCTCCAGCTCCAATTGTTCCACTTGCCACTGGAGCTCAGCCCTGCACAGGGATGAGCAGTGAGTTCCAAAGCTGCATCGTGACCATTCACGTTATATAAATTTTAAATGGACATGTTGGAGTAGTGACGAGGGACATGTTTGCCCAGGGAAGATTTGGGGGTCAGAAGCAATGCCCTTTGACATGCCTTAATTATAAATCTCTGAATATGGGAGCAATAGCAGTGAAATGCAAGTAGAAGCTTCCGATGCTCAGAATTGCTCACAAATGACCCACATCCCTCTTAATCTCAGGTCTTATTGAATAGCAAATCATTTTCATGAAATTCTGGACAGTCTGTGAAGAAAATGGGATTTTAATATCGCCAGATTAAATATTCACAGTGCAGTGCTTACTCAAGTGTGGTGGAAGCTAATTTGATTAATTAATGTCAGAATCAAAAGGGGCATTTCAAGGCAATCATTTTCCTACAGGAAATGAAAAAATTTATAAAGGTCAGTGGGAGCAGTGAGTTAAAATTGTAGCAAGGGGCATTTCTAACCTGTATTACAGTATGGTGGTGCCCTGGGACTGCCTGCCTGGTTCTGAGGGTGTTTCCTGCTGGCATGACAGAGGTGTAGGGGTGTGAGCAAGGACTGGATGATCTCTGAGGGTTTATTCCTTCTCCCAGCCCTGCCTTCAGTGTAACACCGCATCTGTTCCAGCGTGGTGCTGATGTGGAGGCTCCAGCACACCTCATTTGGACATCTCCAGCGTGAAAGAAATGTTGTTCCCTTTCAGCAATTGTTCTAATGGAGTTCTGTTTTTCCCTTTTGGCTGCCACGTGCTGGTGTAGATTTGGATGAGTGCCTCACAGGTGCTTGTTCCAGCGGACAGTTCTGTGAGAACACCCTGGGATCGTTCTCCTGTGTCAGCCACAGTGGGATGTGTGCAGAGGGCTTTATACTCAACAGGCATAGGAAATGTGTTGGTAAGATGAGAGGTATAAGCCGTTCACCACACCCTCATAACTCCTCATGCTCCACACCGCATTTCAGCCATCCTTGCATATGACATTTCAGTCCTGGTTAGTAAAAACACATGTGCACCATTCGCTCAGCCTCTCCACCTCATGGTCCTGTGCTGTCTGGCTCCTTCCCCAGCAATGCATCCTCGGCTTACAGGGAGCTGTGCACAGCCCTGGCAGCCCGGAGGGTGATGGCACAGCAGCACTGGGGGCTGCTCAGCCCCACTGAGAAACAGGGAATGGATCTCTCTGGACGCTGTCGGTGCTTCCCAGACACCACGGGACAGCCAAACCTCAGGAACACGGCTCGGGGGATCCGTGTGAGTGCAGGCACTGGAAAAGATCCGCTCCAAAGGGGTGGGATTCTAAAATTCCCATTAGTCCTTTGCTGATTCAGGCAGCAGTTTCTTTGTGGAGAAGTCAAAGACGCATCGTGGTTCTGCTGTATCATCCCTGCTGTTCAAGTCTGTGTGAGAATCCAGTCGATGTCTACGAGTGTAATTGCGAGGATTTAATTTCCAAGGCCTGAGCTTATGGAAGAGTTTCTTTGTTGGGTACTTTTCTAGAGGCTGGTTTAGGAGGCCCCTGAGCTGCAGCAGTGATGCCTGGAGAAACAGAGCACCTGGAGACCTCAAGTCAGTTGTAAAGCAGCGGTGCCTGTGACTGTAATGTCATGTGTGAATGCATGTGCCTTCTTCCACCCCTGTCCTCCTCCCTGCAGGGTTTTTCTGACCCCACAGCTTTGGTTTTGTGCTGTCTTTAAAGCTCTGTGACCTCATCTTATTAATGAGCACCATGTGGCCTGTGGGCATGAGCAGGAAAACTTCTGCAGCGTCGGGGTCTAGAGAAGAAATGTGGTTTGCTACCACCTGGGCTTTCCTTATATTGCCAAAATTGGATTTTAAATTTTTTTTTTATTGATATTTATTTTGAAATCAGAGCTACTGGTAAGCATGGCAAACTACTGAAGTGGTTTAGTTAAACTGAAATGGCTGGGAGCACAGCACTGGAAGGCCTGTCAGACACAAAATCAGGCTGAGGGCTGGAGGTGCCCATGCTGTGAGTGCTCCCAGGCACTCACAGCATCCACCTCGCCCCAGTGTGAGCTCTGCCAGACGAGCAGCTCCCTGTGTTCTGAGTCTCGCCACTTCATCCCCCGGGGTTCTCCCAGGACTTTGCAGGAAGGACAGAGCTGTCCTTTTCCACATCTCCCAGGAGCCTTTTGAAACTGAAGCAGCTCCTGTGTGTCTGCAGCTTTGGCAGGAGCTGCTGTGGCAGGTGCCCAGGGCTGTCCTTTATTCACTGCCTTCCTCTGCCCCATGGCATTATGACAGAGGTTTATCATGAGTGATACAGGATAAACCTCAGGCACTGATGAAAGGAAGACACAACTCTCATTTGTGAGGCTGAAAGACCCTCTTCTCTCACTAAATTCCAAACCTCTGTGCTCCTCTGATGCAAGTCAGTTCTTACAGGTATCCTTTTAAATAATCCAGAGAACTTTGAAATGTCTCTTCCTTTTTTTGATAGATACACCCTGTGTGCTCCCTGCTGGTATCCAGCTCTGCGCTGTGTGTGGGGCCAGGAGAATATTTGCAGTATTTAACATTTTTTCCTGCTTTTCTAGTCCCAGGGGAAAGCCACAAGCACACTGTGCTTTGTGTTTTGTTCCCTGCCTCATTCTCCTAAGGTGTCCTTTTCCAGCCTTTTGTGCTCCACCTTGAGCTGTCACCAGGAGGAAACCTTCGGTAATTTGTTTGCAAATTCTTGTTGGTTTAATGATGATACTCTTTGCATATTTTAGGGATGGGGAGGAACAATCTTTGCACAACAAGAAAGCAGCTGATAACCTTTTATCTGTTGAATTTCCTTTAGTCAAACTGTGGAATTCCAGATATCCAGGATTCCTGAAAGCCAACCATGCACAACGAGGAGTCACCAGCTGTTTAAACAGCTCTCCCACACCACCTTTGTGTCACTCTGGGAGCAGATATTAAAATGTCTTTAGGCTGGAAAGCTCCGTGTTCTCCAGAGATAAGAGCCAGGCTGGAGGTTGTTAATGGGAATTGCTTTTCCTGGTGACTTTCAGGCAAAGTCATTACACACTTTCCTCCTTTATTTGCTGCTCCCGTCTCGGTTTCCCCTCCTGACAGAGGCAGCAGGAGGGCCACTTTATCCCTGAGCTGTAGGGACTGTGCTGGAACACAGGGTGGGTGTTGCAAAATAACCACGTGCCTACATCTCACAAACAGATCCCATGAGACAAATAGAGCAATTTGAAGAGGGAAAAAGTAATGAGAAACTACAAGCTCGAGATGAGAAAAGTCTGCATTTCACATTTTTATAGCACGGGCATAAAAATTAATTTTCAGTGTCAAAGCACATATTGGAACAAATAGCACCAGATAAATATTGATATTCCCTGGCAGAAATATCAGCAGCAGATGTGCTCAGGGATCATGGCTAAGGTGGTGTTTTCATCAGCGAATCCTGGGAAAAAGATATTGCCTGATTGCATTTCATTCTGGGTTTTGCTGCCATAAAGTGAGGAATGTTGCTGCCACACACGTAGACTGAGGAGATTTCTCAAAAATTAACTGTGTGACTTGTTTTTAATATAGTACTGAATTATTTTTCCTCTTATTTCTGTTTTTGGTCGTTTTGGTTTTGTTTTTTTTTTAATAAATATCAACTTGCCCCACTTACCTCACAGTCTTAATTGGGTGGGATGAAACCTACAGCTGGTCCAGTGCTGGAATTAACTGTGTTTCAGACTGAAAACATAACTCCTGTTATTCCTCATGCTCTGTCAAACATCTTACTGACTTGTTGGGTTACTTTCCAGGGCTGAAGGTCATGAGCACGCTGGATTTTATGGAGCATTTGGGAATTTGATCCGAAAAATTAACAAAAAAGGGCATGTATGTTTAATTAACTGGAAAGGGAACTTTGGTGGGCTGGCAGCTGGTCTGATGTCAGAGGTGGAGGGTCATGCCCTGACACTGGACAGGGCATGCCCAAGGCTCAAGTTGAAGCCTTGCACCTTTGTTAGTTTATCACTTGTGCACAAAACTGTCCTTGAAAGCAAAAGTTCTCTTTGCCATCTGCCAGTTTCCATCCTTGTAACTTCCTCACATGCGTTCCAGCCAGTTCTACGTGTTGTCTCAAGTACTCAGAAATTTGAAAATTGAATCAAAAATTGAGACAAAACATGAAACTATATTAGATTTTTTTTTTCTCTGTGAAAAAACCTTCTTTTTCCCTGTTTACACCTGCCTGTCAGGTGGAATATTTCCTCCCATTTGGCTATATTTCAGACAAGCACACTGTCCTCCTGGTGGCTGTTTGGACATCGTGCTGGACTGACTGAAGGTCATCAGGTGCAGTGTAGTGTTGAAATTTGTTTGTATGAGAGGCCTTTTTCTGGTTTGCATGAAAAGATCATCTCCTATCTGTGGTATAACCAGGAGAGAGGCTTGCACTGGTTTGGGTGCTGTCAGATGTTTTGCTCAACAATTAAGAGAAGAAACACTCTCAAATTTATTAAAGAATGAAGTCTAGGTAGGTGGGAGAGTTCTGCCACAGCACCTGATATTCTTCTGCCAATGTGAGAAATTTCTTTGTTTGCTTTGAGAGTGCTTTGTTTCCTCCCACCTCACAATGAGAACATTGCTCCTTCCTCTCTGTTCTAATGTATAGAAACTGCACAAGCACTGAGAGAACAGAACCTCTAGGAACTTTGGGGGAGGCAGAACCTGCCCCTCCGTGGGAGCATCAAGCATTGCGTGGGACAGGAGGAAGATCCAAGTGATGGTGGGGATTAACCAGCTGGCTTTGGGAAGCAAGTCCACAGCATGTAAAGAACAGAAATAACAAACAAAGAGAAAACACAAGTAAATGAGAAGTGAAATGGCACCAAGTTAATGTGCTGGCCTTGCAAAACTCAGTGCAGTCCCCAGGTAGTCCATCAGGAACTAAAATTTCTTGTTTCCCCTCTTCGTGTCTTTGGTAGAAAACAAACTGACATGTTTTTTAAGACCCAGAGCTTCTAAAAATGGCTTTTCCTGTGTTCATGCACCACAGGGGAAGCCACATATCTGATGTGCTTGTCTGAGAGTGAGGTCCTACAGCCAAAATGAAAATCTGATCTCAACAATACTCGCTTTATTGTGTCGAATGAAAACAGCCTCATGCACGGAGCAGCCAAATGCCTGGTAATGGCTCTGGCCACATTTGGCTTTTGTTAGCTCTACAAATATTCCTCAGCTTTATATAGAGCTGGGAACGTGGGACATTCTCTGGAGATTGGCAAGAAAGTTTCTCTTCCCAGTCTCTGCCCCTTTTTGTTGCTTCTAAGTACTTGCTCATCGTGCTGTTCTAGCTTTTATTATGAACATCAGCAAAACCTGGATTCGAGATGATTTCATCCCAGCCTATCAAAGGTGTTTCATATTCCTCTCCTAGTTGTCCTGCACTCAGCAATCTTGTGTTGAAGTGATTCTTTGAAAAAGAACTTTTCCCCTACTCCACCTGCTGAAATGTAAAGATTTAAATACAAATTTACAAACTTGATTGAGCGCTCCGGGCTCCTCTCTCTGTGTGTTCTTGTGTATCCAGTTCTGATGACATTCCTTAGGGAATAGGTGCCATTTGGATGTCCCCACCTCAGGGACAGGCGCTTTCAGAGCCCATCTCCTGCAGCAGCTCCTGCCTGGCCTGGAGCAGCAGGACTGATAAACAGCCTGGGCTTTGAAAAGCTGGTGGTGAGCAGAAAGCATTAATCACCTTCTCATTCCATTGCCCAGGGGGTTCCCATCCAGGAACCCGGGGCTGATCATCAATCCTCTGCCCACCCTGCATTCAGTCAGTTCTGTCCATCCCTGTCCCCAGCACCTGCACCATCCATTTGGGAAGAGGGGAGGAGGAGGAGGAGAAACCTCTGTGTGATTTGTGTCTCTCCAGTTCCTCCCAAGATGTGGAGTCACTCATCAGCTCACTGTAACAGCGCAGATATTGACTATCTTTTGGAAGAAATGCTTTCACCTGAGCTTTGGCTCCTTCCAAAAGAGCTTGAAGAGGGATGGATGGGTAGCACTGACTGGTTCCCCTCTTTCTTGCAGACATCAATGAGTGTGTGACAGAGAGACACACCTGCCAGCGCCGAGAGCACTGTGTCAACACCATGGGCTCCTTCAGGTGCCTCCAGGAGCTGAGCTGCCAGCCAGGCCACGAGCTCAGGGATGGCGACTGTGTTGGTAAGACAAGTGGCTTTCAGCTGCTGCAAAGAATTTTGTTGTTGCTGCTCTGTGATCTCAGGGTTGTAGCTGAAAAAGGCATGGTGGAAGTGCTGGGCTTTGTAGACCCCTCCTGTACATTCATTTATTTGAATGTATTTATTTATTTATTTCATTTATTTGAAATAGTTTCCAGTGATAACTGTGAATTATTTAGAAAATAGATGAAACCTTAGGAATTAGGATTTGCCCCGTTTTTAAGTCCTTAGAGAGAGAATCCCCCAATGGAGGAATTCCCCTTAGCTCTGCTGTTCTCAGGAGGGGCTGGTGCTGTTTGCTGTGCTCATGGGCTGACAGCCCCAGCCTTCCCGTGTTTAGGAGGGCTCTCTGCATTATTTACATTTGGAATGGCCACGGGGTTAAGAATTTATTCTCCATCTGCCCCTTCTTGGGCTCCGCTGGGGGGTGGCAGGGAAGGGACTGCCAGCCCTCTGGCAGCAGGGGCTGTGCAGGACAGGAGTGTGAGGACACACTGCCCTCCCTTCAGGGCACAGCTCAGTGCTGTTTACTCCTGAATTCCTTACACAGTGTCCTGACAGCCAGAGTAAGAGGTGCCTAAGGAAAGAGCTTAGCCTTTGACACAGAGCATAAGGTTATAGCATAGGAATTATCAGCCATCTCCCTTTATATACAGCTGTCATAAGTAAAGCTGGGTTTGCTTAAAGAGGCTGTATCTTGTTCTGATGTCTCATTCTAGAGCATTTCTGTCATTTGTTACTGATCTAATTTATTTTCTAGTCTTAAAGTTAGATTATAGCGGGTTATAAAATTTACAAACTGTTTTTAAGTGGCCTGTAAATTTATGACTTATAGGAAAGACTAGAATTTCAGAACTACTCTGTAAACTTCCCTACAGATAGCTATTGAATTTACAGGGGTTTATGAAATACTCAAGTCCACATTTTTCTTTGTCTCAGCCTGTAACTATGGTAGGCAGATTTATTAATATAATGCCTTGTGGGACACTGGTGATGTTCCTTTGTGACCATAACATTTAAGGAGGAGATGGAGTAGAAAGACAAGTGCCAGCAGTTGTCCCCATGTCTGCCTGGAGGAGTGGGGACTCCTCCATTGTGGACTTCTTTCCATTTGTCTTTATCTTCTAGTGAAGATACTTGGGAACCAGCGTGTGGTAAAGCACATTGGAAAATATTCACAGGAGCTGAATTTTGAACATCTTTATAGCTGAGTCTGCTCCAAGGTGGGGCATCTTCCACTGGAAAATGGAAGCAATGCCTCTACACCACAGTTACTCATCCCAGAGCAGTTGTTTGTGAATTTATAAGTTTGAAACTTGCAGGAAGTGTTTGCAATGTCTCTAGAAAGCAAACACTGAGTTGGTGAATAGAATTTGAGGAATAATGTCATAATAAAAAATGAGAAGTTGTGTTGGCCTCTGGCTGCAGAGTAAGAAAAAAGAGCAGAATTTGTTACTAGGATTCCTGCCTCTTTGGGATTTTTTTTAGCACAGTTTTCAGAGTTTTGTGTGTACATAAGTGTGTATATATATATATATATATATATATACACACACCCCTACATGACTGCATGTCTGTGTGTACACTGTGAAATCCCAGCCCTATTCAAACAAGGTGCCCTATTAAAATCAAATTCAGTGCAGGGAGGTTCCTACATCCCTGAATTCCTGAGGTATATAAGGAATAAGACACCATTTTGCTTAGGAAAGGCCATGGTCCATATTTTATTCCTAGTTTTAATGTGGATCTTTAGGAATTTCAAACTGCAGGTATTTGTGGGTTACAAGAGATGCTGTGAATGAGACAGTGGGGACCTGAGTCAAATTTGCTTCAGGATCTGCCAAATCCTGAAGCTTGTGCTGAGGTGGATGTCCAAGAGCAAACACACCTAAACCTTGGGTTTCCCACTGGCAACACGTGGCTGGTTGAAACAGCACCTCCAAATTTCCTTCCTGGAAGTTAAATAGTCAGGAAGATTGCTGCAAGGGAGAGCTTAACTAATCCCAGTTTGCTGTGGTCTGATTACCAGATATCGATGAGTGTGAGAGAGGAACTCACAGCTGCAAAGTGAACTTTGTGTGTCAGAACACGGCAGGGTCCTTCTACTGCGAGTCAAAGCAACGCTGCATGGATGGCTTTCTGCAAGACCCTGAGGGAAACTGTGTTGGTAGGTGTGACCAGAGTGTGCTTGTAATGGGGCCTTTCAGCCTGTCCAAGGGGGTAGGCTGTGTGTGTATATCTATATATATACATATATATATATATCTCCTTGTATATGGAGTTTTCCTCAAACCCTGCTGTGAATTTAATGTGAGCATTGCTGTCCTTTTGAAGTTATTTCATATTGCATTTGAAAGTCTTCCTGCAGCAGACCTTCATCTTTGGAGCACAAGAAGCTGAAATGAAGAAAAAGAAGTGACAGCTGGGAAGAAAACAGACCAGAAAGGTTAAACAGCACCGCTCACGATTCTCGTTTTTGTCACCAGATATTAATGAATGCACGTCCCTCCCTGAGCCCTGTAAACCAGGATTCAACTGCATCAACACAGTCGGGTCCTACACGTGCCAGAGGAACATGCTGAGCTGCAGCAGAGGATACCACTCCAACGAGGAGGGCACCCGCTGCATCGGTGAGGGGCTCAGGCTCTGCTCAGGGCCCTCCCAGGGGGAAAAGGACATTTCAGTCCTAACAAGAGGCTTTGAGTTCCCTCCAGATTCCTCCATGTGTTTGAGGAACGGGAATTTGCTGTCCCAGCAGCTCTCAGGGATTTGTTTGCACTGATGTGTGGTTGCTCCATGGATCCCTCCTGGCACACTCAGAGCAACACTGGTTCTGGCTGCAGATGGGATTCACTGGCTTCCATTCTGGGATTGAGTTACTTGTTAGGCTCATGCTGTCAGTCAAAACCCCGACCCCTTGGTATTTTTTACATGTGTCACTGTAAGTGATGTGATCTGCAGCAAACACTGAGTTTGGGGGCTCACAAGTGATGTTCTTTGGAGGGCTGTGAATGGTGTTCCCCATTAGATCCACTTGTGGGGATGTTGAAGATAAATTCCTGCTTTGTGAAAAGAATTCTGAGAAGAATGAATATATGAAATATTCATATAGGCTGGCATGCAGCTTGATCCTGATTTGTATTTGTTCCAGTGTATTTAGGGAGCTACTGACTCAGAATAGCAGATTTTGGCTGTTACTAGCATTTGTTCTGTAAATGAGCACACAAGGCATGAAGGAAAGCTCAGTCCCTGGTGCCCCAGGCAAGGCTGGCTGTGCCTTCTCTAATTCTCTGTGTTCTGAGTTACACGAGGTAGGAAATCCAAAAATTACAACAGAGGAGGGAAAAAAAAAATGACAAATCAGCAGTTTGGTCAGTGAGGATATCCAGTGATTTCTACCAGCCTTCCCTTTCAACAAAAGGAAGGATGGCAGTAAAGAAGATGTGCTTTGTGATGGTGCAGGTGGGTGGGAGCCGTGTTGGCAGCCGTGGATTTGGTCATGGCTGCAGTGAAAAGCAATGGTACAGCTGGACCCCATTTCCACAGGAATTTCTGTATCCACGTCTTTGCTCTCTGTTATGGTCTGTGTCCCCTCGTGCTTTTGCCCCCAGGACTATCCAGCCCATGCTCAGCCAGTGAGAAGGTGGGGAAGGTTTGGAAATGGCAGAAGACAGGGAGAGTTTGTGTCTGTAACGGAGGAAATTGAGAAACCTTCCTAACACAGCTCTGGGGGTTGTGTTTCATAAGTCTGGGGCAATGTGGTGCAGTCTCCTTTGCTGTCCCATGAGAGAGCAGCCCCACATATTTCAGTAGGTCCAAAGGTCCTGTCTCAGTTGCTGTGAACACACAACTCTTCAGCTGATTTCAGTCAGTCCTTTTTCAGCCAAGCCAGCGGGGCCACATACATTGCACCACTTGGATGTGTAGTGACCCTGACATTGTTTTTACTGGGATCACCGTGCCCGTGCCATTCTGCTCACTGCCTTGTCAGCCTTGAGCAGCACAGAAGTCCTGGCTGCAGTGGGACAGCCCTTTGCACACCCTGCCAAAGAGGGCAGACTGCCCAGGGCAGGGGAGGAGTCACCATCCCTGGAAATGTTCAAAAACATGTGGCTGTGGCAGGTGGGGACATGGTTTGGTGGTGCTGGGTTAGCGCTGGACTTGGTGATCTTAGAGGTGTTTTCCACCCTTAACGGTTCTATAATGACTGGGGCAAATTACATTCCTAAATTCCAAAATGATGGTAGGGAAAGAATGCAGCTTTTCTCCCCAGTTGTTCCTAAACCAGAGTGACTGTGTGCAAATATGTGACAGAGGAGGAAATTGTCACTATTCCTACAGCACCTCTGTCTTTAAAGCAGGAGGAGACAAGACAACGCAATGTGATTACTGATGGCCCTTTGCTTTAAATGGGTGACAAGGCTGTTAAGGAGCAGGTATAAGGAAGCTTCTGTAGCTTGATTTTGGCAAAACATTTAATGTTAATTGGCAATTTCTCTGACTTTGCTGTGTGCACTCTGTCCTTCTTGCTGGTCTGTATCTTTTGGTATTTTATTGGAATGGCTTTTTTTTAGTAGGCAGAGAGCACAGAGAAGAAGAAAGGGAAGCATATGGTCCCAATTTCCCCTCTCTCTGATAAAGACTAGTTTCTTTGAGGCATTACAATAGCTAATTAGATTCCTGATTCAGATTTATTCACAGTAGTAAAAACATCATCTGCACGTGTTTATCCAGCAGAACGACACTTGTAGGGTCATCTCCTCTTTTAGAGGATTCATCTGTCTAAAATGTTCAGATTTTCTGATTTAGGAAATGAGTTATTAAAAACTACCTCTTAGATTTAAGAAACTTAGATTTTGGAAACTGCTGCAAGTATTGTGAAATAAGGCACACTGCTGGTGGGGTTATGCCCTAGAACTAATTAAAGTCAGAATGCAATGGAATAGATAATTTTGGATGAACTAACAAAATGGTTGCACACATGAATTCATGGCAAATAAGCTGCTACTTCACAAATTTGTATCTGTACCAGAGACTTCCCTGTGCTGGTGCCACTTCTGATCCTACAAGAAGATGAGGAGTCAGTGTTTCAGCAGAAATCCCAGGGCCTGTGAGGAATTCCTTGGCTTGGCATTCCCTGCCATCCCTGATCCACGTCCAGCAGGGACTGTGAGATGGGAACCTGCTGAAATACTGAACTAAGTATTTGCCATCAGGGTTGATATAATCTCCACTTCACATCCAAGTTTCTGCTCTCACTTCCCTGTCATTCCCTCAGCAAGTGTCTGCTTCCCAGAGCACTCTCCAAGGCTGCTGTTTGATGGAGAACTGCCCAGGAACCCTTTGAAATGATTTATGCTCAAATTTAGGCCTTCAAATAGGGCAGTAGGGAGAACCTCCAGCCTTAAGATTTCCATTCTAATTAATATTACATGAGCAAGGAATTGCGTTGTAAAAGTAGTTGAAGATGTGAATAGTGGGAAGAAAGCAGATCTGATGGTTTAGGAAATGGCAGAACTTTGAATATGTGAAGAAATACCCAATTCTGAGGGTTAATCAGACTTTTTGATGCTTCTTGTCACAGATGGTAAGAGGGATTTGTCAGAGACTGATGAGCTATTTAGTCATGTTGCAAGTCTTGTAAATCAGTGTGTATTGAAAACTCTCATCTTCATCCGAGGATGTTTAAATGAAATTGGAAGTGATGCATGTGAGTGGAGAAGCAACTAATTTGTTGGTATTGGATTTTGGATGAGAGGCCACGAGGAATGTCTAAATGGGAGTTGATTGAGAAAAGAAAAAAGATCAACATAGGGAAAGAGCAAAAGTTAGACAGCAGGAGCAAGACTGAAAGGGCAACTGGAGATGAAAATAGCAATTGCTTTAATTGAAGGGATGAGCAGAATTTCTGGCTGGTTCTTGCTTTGCTTGAAATGGCCTGGTGTGACTCACAGAAAGGCAGAACATCACACCGGGGTGTTTAAATATCAGGGTCTGATCAGCATCCAAATGTGTTTACATTGAAATGCAGAATATAGTGGGAGAGCTCCATTGCAGTGCCAGTTACCATTTGCACTTTGAAGATAATGGTCTACTTTTCAGAGTTTGACTTACACATACACAGAGCTGGCTCTGAGAAGAGCAGGGTGGGAAAAGCTGGTGACAGTCCTGCTGTCCAGGGGACAACCATAACAGTTCCTATTCCTGTCATTTCATGAATTTATATTTTTTGTCTCTTTGTAAAGATTGATTTTGAGCAAACTGTCTTTAAGCAAACTGCTCTGTCTGGCTCTGCAGATGTGGATGAGTGTCAGACTGGTGTGCACCGCTGTGGGGAGGGGCAGATCTGCCACAACCTCCCCGGGGCTTATCGCTGTGACTGCAAGATGGGATTCCAGTACGACTCCTTCAGCAGGAGCTGCATCGGTATGTGAGGCACGGGAGGGATGGAAGGGCTGCCTGGCGGAGCCTCGGACCTCAAGGCACTGTTGAGCACCACTGCAGTGTGCGGGCATCAGTTCTGCAATGCAGTGCCTCGGGAGAGGATGGAATCACCTCCAGAGCTGGTGTTGTGCAGCCCAGAGCTCTGTCCCTCTGTGCTGGGATTTCTGACCAGGTGCCCTTGGCTTGGTTGGACTGCAGGTTATCAGTTAAAGTCATCTCCAAAGTAATTCCCTATGGGCTGTTCTGCTGCTGCTGTAGAAACCTGTCTGTCTGGACCTTTCCCCACTTTCTCCCTGAGAGCCATGACCAGCCCTCTGTATTTTGGCCCCACTGTACCCCAGCAGGAGCACAGGGGCAGCCAGCATCACACCTGAGGCTGCAGCACTTCACACGCTGCAAATCCGTCTCTGACACCTTAAAAATATCCTCCTGCATCTCGCTTGCTGCTTGTGTGCCTCAGCTGATTGTATATATTGGTGCTGATGGTGTGTGTGCTTGTTGTGCTGGCAGATATAAACGAGTGCTGGAATTACCCCGGGCGCCTGTGTCAGCACACGTGTGAGAACACCCCTGGCTCCTACCACTGCACTTGTTCCTCTGGTTTCCGCTTGTCCTACGATGGGAAACACTGTGAAGGTACCAGACAATTCTTTTTCCATGAAGAAGAAATTGTAGTGGGAATTCAGGGGCTTTAGAGAAGGAGTTGAGGTGAAATATAAACACGGTAAACCTTTTGTGCTCAGGTTTGCACGTGTTCATTCAAACTGTCAGATGAGCGCTGACAAATTTCTGCTCTTTCTTCCTTTCCCTCACATACTTTTTGCTTTGCTTTCAGATGAGGGAAATGGAGAACAGAACACAGACAGAATAGGAGACTCTTCATTCAAATTTTGATAAAGATGAAATGTGGTAGTGACAAAACTTACAAAAAATGATTTTGAATTGAATGGAAATTTCTTGAGTTCTCCATGACTTTTGTAAGGCAACGATTACATTTTTCTAGTCAACTGTAACCCATAATGTCTGCATGTGTGTGTGTGTTTTCATTGGCATCTACAGAAATGAAATTCAGGTGCCACAGGCATCCTGAGGCTTCTTGGCATTCTGCCTAGGGAGCAGAGACAAATTGGGACAAATGAGTCCATCCTTAGTCACTCTGACCAGACAGTAGCTGTTTCCAGGGGCAGGGAAAGGTGGAAGACACTGCTGTGAGCCCCTGTGGCCATATGTGTGGGTTTGTTTTTGCCTACAGATGTGAACGAATGTGACAACAGTCCCTGCAGCCAGGAGTGTGCCAACGTTTATGGCTCCTACCAGTGTTACTGCAGGCAAGGTTTCCAGCTGGCAGAAGATGGGCATTCCTGTAAAGGTAAGGCTGTTGCTCCAGCAGGTCAGGGTAAATGTGGTTGTTCTCTGGAGCAGGAAGTGCTGGCTGGCTCTCAGCAGCATCTCATGCTGCACGTGATGCTGAGGGTGATGGAGTTACAGCTGCCACAGGAGCTGCTAAAGGTACCTCCAGCTCTGGGACAATGGCAATGGATGGAACACACCTGTGTGACCAGAGAACGGAGGTTATTGTAGTAACTATGGGGCCAGAGCTTATGATTGAAAAAAGGAGGTGGGAAAATATGTTTTACCTCTATTGTGTCAATTAAAGTCCCCATTCAGCCATGGCTGAGACAAGGTTTGCTCTTGCTGCTGCTCGTGGTGGGTGAATGAGGAGCAGAGTGGTCAGAATGGAGAAAGGAAGGGCTTTACCTGTTTATTTGAAGTTACCAACACTGACATATTGGAGAGTCTCTGTTAAGAAATGGTGAAGAAGCTCACACTCTTCCTAGCACGAGGAAGCCCCTGCAAGAAATCCTAGAAGAATTCTTTGCTATAGAACCTGGCATGGATTACCCAGAGAGGTTGTGGACTGCCCATCCCTGGAAGCGTCCAAGGCCAGGTTGGAGGAGACTTGGAGCAACCTGGGCTAGTGGAAGGTGTCCCTGCCCATGGCAGGGGTGGAACCAGATGAGCTTTAAGCTCCCTTCCAACCCCCAAACCATCCTGAGTTCTGTGATTCTATGAATTATGGAGGTATCAGTGAGTTTTGCACTCAGACATGTCCCAGGCTCGTTAGTCTTTTCCAGGAGTCCATACTAATTGCAACCAGTATTTCTGGGAGCAGTCTTGTCTTCAGCACTTCAGAAAGCACCATGAGCAGTCCTACAGCAACACCAAACTCCAGTGGCTGTGTCCCTGTTTAGCAATATATCATGAATGTGTCAGATGGGAATTCCCTTGTGTTCTCCAGCATCCCCTCCCAGATTTCTGTTTTCCCTGGTTTCAAATGCTGGTACCTGTGTTTTCTCCTCAGATATCGATGAGTGCACACAGAGTGCAGGCATCCTCTGTACCTTTCGCTGCGTCAACGTTCCTGGCAGCTACCAGTGTGCCTGTCCTGAGCAGGGATACACCATGGCAGCCAACGGGAGGACCTGTCGAGGTAAGGAGGGGTTTAGGAACTGGAAGGATTGTCACTGTGCTGCTTTAAAGGGAAACCAGCAGGAGAAATGAACCCAACTCAAAAAGAGATTGCAAGTCAGAGTTACAATTTACTAAAAAGATCACAACAAATACAATGATAGAGAGAAAAAGGTGGGTTTGACCCACAAAACCCAGATGTGTGATGCAGCACCCTGGGACATGAACAGGATGGTGTTCATTGGCCCCTTTGGGCCCCCTGAGTGCAAAGTAGAAGGAAAGGAAAACCTGAAGGAGAGGATGATGGTCACAGTCTGGTCCAGAGTGGCAGTCACAGTCCTATTGAGTTTCTGCTCCTCCTCTGGATTCCACGAGTGGTGCCAGAAGTCCCCAAACCCCAAGATTAAATATGCTCAGATTCAGGTGGGAATGCCCAGCACCTCCCCCAGGGCAGGGAATTCCACAATGAGTGATTGAGTCACAGGATATTTTTGGAATCTTTGATGGCCCAGGAGCAGACATGGGCCCTCAGGTGGGTGTGAAAGTGCTGATGCCTCCCCAGAGGGGAGTTATCCCAGCTCAGTCCCTGGGGTGAGCACAGAAACACTCCCCTGTCCCACAGGGCTCTTTAACACCCCCCTGTCCCCCGAGGGGTGCCCTGGGCAGCTGCTGCCAATCATCCATTATTGACAGTCCATCAGGAATGACACAGAGGGTGTAGAATACACAGTTTGGTTGTATCCACACAGTGACAAATTGGTCCCAGCCACTATATCTAGGACAATCATGAATCTTTAATCCTTCGAATGAGCCATTATGGTTATTCAATCCAACCTCCATGTTTTATATTAGTGACTGTTAAAAAGCCAGTGTTTGACAAAGTTGCCAAATGCTGGTACCTGCAAAGCCAGCTTCCTGCTGTGTTAGGAGACCGTGCTGTGGCAGCTGGACTGTCAGCGTGAGCTGATTGCTCCAATGAATTCCCAGGGGAGCCCACGTCATCCTTCCAGCTGGGGCACTTGACTGCTCGTGTGAGCTGTGTGTGCACCATGGCACGGCACTCACTGAGCTGGGCTTGTAGAGGTGCCAGATGTAGAGATCTGTGGCTTCCTTATGAGCTGCAGTTTTCTGCCCCGGAAAACTGGGAGATGAAATGCTGGAGCTGTAACGGGAACTTTGCCATCCAGCAGTCTGTCACCTAGGCTTAATGATGTTGGCATTGGTAAATGTTAGTGCAATGACAAATAGCATCCCCTCACACACCCCTCATCTCCAGAACCACGGAAATGTCTGTGGAGCATGGTGGTTTTCATCTGGTGCACAGCTGTCTGGGTGTGAGCTGGACCCCATTTCCAAAGGATGCCCTGCCCGTGTAATGATGATGGAAGATCTGATTACCTTTGCACACTCTGCACACATTCCTGCAGTGGTTACACAAACTGCCAGGCATTTCCTGCCCTTGGGTTTTCATGTAACTTCGTGTAACTCCTAGGCTTGAACTCTCAGGGGTCATGGCAGTGAGTCTGCAGTGTGTAAATCGTGAGCAGCATGAGCATGCTTACTCCTGACTTTGGAGCAGGGAAGCAGATTACATGACAATTAAAAGACTTTAAAAATTTTAAAATATTTTTTAAAATGTGCTTTTAGGTATGAATGCAGTGATATCCACATGCATTTAAATTCTTACATAAGAATTCACCTTAAGAAAACTGCAGCTGTAACTCCCCACAGGCTTGGTTTGTTTTTCCCTGCTAACTTTGAGTGCTGGCAGGTTAGTTGCCACCTCTGCCAGCAGTGAGCTTTGGGCTGAGGGCACTGCAGAGTTAACAGTGTGAGTCACTGTGTGTTCATGGGCCAGCACAGCTCTCCCAAGCCCAGCCAGAGGCACCCACTGTGCTCCCAGTGCTGGAGGCACAGCACAGGGACATCCACCCACACCTTGGGATGGTGTTGTTTGGGTGGGGTGGAACCTTCCCTGCACAACACTCACCTCTGAGGCTTCCCAGGACATGTACTTGCCCAAACAGTAACGCTGGGAAGAGCCTTTCCAAGTGTCTCTGGTGCCTGGAACAGGCACCTTCCTTGGAGGGCAAAGTCCCTCTAGGTGCAAAATGCAGCAGCTCTTGAGTCAGGCACTGGAAGGAGCCCCCTGGACACATTCCCTTTTCCTGAGCTCTGCAAGTCTGTGTTACAAGTTAGGGCAGGCTTAGGAACTGAGGTCTGTCTGAGAACGTGGTCGGAGAAACACTGAATTGACGTTGTCTGTGCTGAGCTCAAGAAGATGATCTTGGTTTCCACCAGCTAAAGGTCTGGCTCCAGTTCCTCATCATCTGCCCAGCTCTTCAGAGTTGCTGGTGGTACATTCTTTGTACCTTTTGTTTCGAGCAGACGGGCTGTATCTCAGGGAACAGTGTCTCAACATATGGATCTTTTTTGGAGGAACTGCCTGTGGTATTTTGCGACACAGCCAAAGTGGTGGAGGGAGGGAGTTGCTTTCATGACAACGATTGCAATATGGAAGAAATTTTCTTTTCACCTTAGGGGCACTGCTCAGAATCAGCGAGGGATTTACTTTGCTTTGATTCTCTCCTACTTCCTATTGTATACTTTTCTTTGCAAGACTTTTAAACCAGCCAGTTCACTGTATAAGATCAGTTCTCATCCCAGGGGAACGGAGGGAGTGGGAGGTTGTATTTTCCCTCTAGGAGTCCCTCTCTTCTGTGACAATTGGCAGAGCTGCAGGGCCCTACACAGTCCACATGCCTTCTCTGTTAGCATTTATTTCATTTTAAAGCCTCCGTGCGTTGTCTAGACATTTGGGAGTACACAGTGTGACTGGGAGATCCTTGCCAATGTTTTCTGCTCAGGCTGGATCCTTGATACTGCATCTGGTTTGCAGCATTTTAAGGCCCATGGCTTGGGCTTGTGGTTATGTGTTATTTAGGTAACCACGTTTATGCTCTGGGCCATAAAGTATCTTTGAGCTTTAAATGCTCTTTATTGTCTTCTATAATTACATCTCGTTATGGGAAGATATTTATATATCTCTTAAATTTTCAGAACTGTGTGCCTTGTTCTGGATTGTTCTTCCTGAGTCCCCATGTTTCACAATGCCCTGGTGGAGCTCCCATCTCCTGGACTGTGCAGTACAGCCGTGATCACTTTGCTTTGCATTTGATTGCTTTAAATCCAGCTTTAATTTGGTTGCTCTGCTTTAATCCAGAGCAACCCTCATGCACAGATACATTCTGCTGACACAGCCCAGCTTTCTCCATTTTAAAAAGTCACTGAGAAGGTCCTGTTGGCTTCAGCATGGGTTGGTTGTATCCTGATGGGATCTGTTTATTCCTGAGGGATAGCTTTTGTGCAACAGGCTGGGAATGTTAATGTGTAGTTAGACACAGGGTATGCCTCCATCCCTTTATCCACACCAGCACAGTGTGTGTGCCCTGGGCAGGGAAGGTCCCTCTGCCACCTGGGTGATGGGGGGTGTTTGTTTCCTTGTGGACATTGTACAGCCCCATCCATGAGAAGGAGCCATTGTGCTCACACAGGTTGCACAGTGAATGAGCCATTTGCAGACATGGCCTCCTTCCATCAAGGGCTGTCCCTCGTGCTCCAGGGCTTGCACAGAGTGTCCCCACCATGGCCAAGTCCATGGCCCTGCTGTTGGAAACCATCTGGATGCTTCCCCAGCCCTGGAGCTGACTGCACTGTGCTCACCTGCTGAGCAGAGCAGGAGCACCACACTGGCTTAGAAACCCTCATGTGACCCAGGCGAGCTCTGAGCGTGAAGCTGGGCTGGTTCAGGGAGTACCACTGACCTGTGAAGCTGTAAAAATTGGCCCATCACTTTCAGGAAACTGTTTAAAAACTGTCTTCCATCAGAACAGCTTTGAGAAGCTTTTACAGCTGTGGGCTGGACACGTGGGCTGGGCTGGGACCACTGCCTTAGACTACTGCAACCTAGTCACTTAATTCTGTTTGCTGTCAGCCTGACACATCTCTGACACCTCAGGAGCAGGGAGAACATGGCTACACAGGCAGCTCTGTCTGGATGTGCTTGCTTTGAACCAAACAAGTTCATGCTTGCTCTTTATTGCAGTGGGATCTCTGGGTTTGAGAACTTTTTGAACTTCTCATGTTTATTCTCCACTGAAGGTAAAGCGCTGCGTTCCTCAGGTGTGTGTGGATGAGGACAGCTGGGTTACAGGAGTGTGCAGGGCTTCTAAAGTACAGGTGAAGAAACTCAGTTCCCCTGCAGGGGTTCTAAAGTACAGGTGAAGAAACTCAGTTCCCCTGCAGTAGAAGGCCAGCCTGGCCACATGCTGGGTGGCTGCAGCTGGACTCTCTCCCTGCCAGGCAGGGCAGGGACTCTCAGACACCATGGAAAGAGTCACAAGCTGCTTGTAGGGAAGAGAGGGCTCCCTTTTTTATTGCACACCCTGCCAGGTGGGTCCCTCATCTCTTATTGACTGGTAAGGGCAAGGAAGGAATTTTTTTTCCATGGAAGACGTTTCAGACGTGGCAGAATTGGAGTCATCGTGGCTTACTCTGTCACTCCAAGTGTCAATGAGTGTCTGTGCACAGAGATGGATCTGACACTCCTCACCTGGCTGTGTGTTTCCCAGCCCAGGGCTTTCGTGGGGGGTTCCCACAGCCCTGCTCTGGGGGCTCAGGTACTGAGGAGGGAACACTGCATGCACAGAGTCTCATAAGCATACCACAGCCCATAAACTGGGATTAATTCCTACTTTTGAACTGAGAATGTCTTCTTCTTGTGTTTCTTCTTAGATGTTGATGAGTGTGCAATAGGAACCCACAACTGTTCAGCTACAGAGACTTGCTACAACATCCAGGGCAGCTTCCGCTGCTTGTCCTTCGAGTGCCCTTCCAACTACAGAAAGGTGTCTGACATGTGAGTATGGTCTGTGGGAAGCCCCAGCAGCCAGGCCAGTGCTGTGGTGCTACCAGTGCCTGCTTTGGGGGTGGCTGTAGGTGCTCAGAGCTCTGAGAAGCTGCTCTGCTACCTGGAGCACATGCAGGGTTTGTGTTTGGTTACCCCTCCTTCTTCCAAGCCCCTCTTTGCTCTGCAGCTGCTGCTGGAGGAGCAGGACTCAGAGCCTGCAGCTCTCAAAGGGCTCTGTTTGTCATTAAACTTTTAAAAAGTGAGATCTTCTGTGCTGCCTCTATCACAGCAGTAGCTGCCAGGCTGCTCAGAGCTCCACTTTTACAGCGGGTTTGGGGCTCCCTGGTTAATATTTAGATTGCAGTTCGTCAGGGGCTGCTGAAACACTGAAGGGGAGCAGGACACCTGTCCAGGCCACAGGTTCTGGGAAGGGCACACCCCCATAGCTGGGGCCCAGGAGCCCCAAAATCCCCCTCCCCTTTTCCTGCCTCAGTGGCTGCCAGTGCTTTGGGAACCTGTATTTAGTTGCTTATGACTCAAAACATACTTTTCCTGCCTTATAGGATTGAGCTGCTTTGTCAGTTGAGGAGTTTCTTTCCCAGTGCCATGTTTTAGCTACCTTTTCAGGGGCTTTTAGTCTTATTTTCTTGGAGCACTGTCCCAGCCCTCTGCTGTCAGTGATGAACCCCTGACTCCTCTTCCAAGCTCGTGCTTGCAGCACAACTCTGGCTCTTTCTTTGCTGTGGAGCTTCCCAACAGAACTCCCCATGTCTGTGATGTTTCCCTGACACTGCAGTACTCTGACAATTATATCATTTACGAGTGCTTTATGGGCTCTGGGAAAGCACAACAAGAATAATCACAGAATCCAAAATATGCTGAGCTGGAAGGGACCCCCAGGGATCATCCAGTCCAACCCTCAGCCCTGCACAGCCCCATCCCCAAGAGTCCCCCCCTGTGCCCCAGAGCATCATCCAAACCCTCCTGCAGCTCTGGCAGCCTTGGGGCTGTGCCCACTGCC
>JAWWEE010000021.1:19822658-19834703 GCA_035221455.1 Xenops minutus
TCCAAACCCTCCTGCAGCTCTGGCAGCCTTGGGGCTGTGCCCACTGCCCTGGGGAGCCTGGGCAGTGCCCACCACCCCCTGGGGGAAGAAGAACCTTCTGCTGAGATCCCCCCTGACCCTGCCCTGCCACAGCTCCAGCCATCCCCTGGGTGCTGTCCCTGGTCACACACTGCTTTGTCTATTATATTTCAACACTCTGAAGTAAATGCATTTCCCCTGCTGCTCACGGACACTGAAGGTGCCTCCTGTCTCGTTCCTCAGGAGGTGTGAACGCATCAGCTGTTTCAACTACCTGGAGTGCCAGAACACCCCGGTGAGAATCACCTACTACCAGCTGAACTTCCAGACCAACATTGTGGTGCCAGCTCACATCTTCCGCATCGGCCCCTCTCCTGCCTACGCTGGAGACAACATCATCCTCACCATCACCAAGGGCAACGAGGAGAGCTACTTCAGCACCCGCAGGCTGAACTCCTACACGGGCATCGTGTACCTCCAGCGGCAGGTCAAGGAGCCCAAAGACTTCTTGTTGGATGTGGAGATGAAACTGTGGCGGCAGGGAACGTACACTACTTTTCTTGCCAAAATTTACATTTTCATCACAGCTCATGCCTACTGAAGCCTGTGCTGACATTGGATTTTATTGGTGCTATGCTCTTTCCCTGTTCTACCAAAGCTTAATACTGTTGAACTGGCATTTAATGTATCTAGCCTTTATATTATTTTTCTATCATCGCTTTAAACTTTTTTATTGGTTGTGTAAATTAAGTTAATTTTTATCTTTTTATGTTTTGTTTCCTTATGCAGTTCTGTGCATTGTCATTTGCCAGCGAATGAAGGAAGGGTTGGGAGGCAGCACAGAATGTTGTGCTGAGTGCTGGAACCCTTTCCTAGCCATTGTTTTTAGGTGTAGTCACCTCTGCAGGTATTGCACTAGAGAGGGAAGATGTTCATGGGGGAGTCTTGGGGAAAAAACTTTTGAGTGATTTCTCTTTCTGACACAAAGCCATGGTTTGGCTCAGCCAGTGCCTTCTCTGAGATGCTGTATCAGGGCCCTACGTGGACACTGATGGCCAACCCACCTCCTGGGACTGGGTTATTCTTCTCCTTCCAACCTTCATAATATGTTGCCTTAAAATATGTATAAATAAAAGAAAACTCCACCAGTGAAAAAGCCTATGGATGAGTCTTGCTTTAGTGGGAACTACTCATATGCTAAATATTTGCAAGACTGAGGCCTTAACAAAGTGTTGCACTTTAGGGCAAAAGCTCATATTGCCGTGTTTAGGAGCTGTCTTTATAGGTGCTGGGGTTCCTCTGCTCCTCAGTCTGTTATATATAAGTGCAGATTTAAAGCTTTATACTTTAAGGAATGTCCAAATGGAAATAATGAAACAATCATTGCTATTCCTTATTATAAAGCTGAGGAATCAGGTGCAATTTTAAATAGACAAAAAGGGGAGTTGTTTCTCTGCTGCAGGAAAATTCCATCAGTTGTGTTGCTGAATGACACAGAGGGAAAGGCCAGTGAAAATAGTGTATTTTGCATTTAGAAAAGAGCACAACCGAAGTTCTGAGCTGGATTTCCTGTGGTTCTTCAGGAAACTGGATGAAGGCCAAAGTTGGAGGCCAGATCTGGCAAAGTGTAGTATAATCAAAGTATTTGTTAGAACTTAGAAATGAATGTCAGAACTTCCTTGCAGCTCTTTTCCTTTTTTTTTACCCCCTCCTACAAAACCAAAAAAGCTCCAGTGTTGCAATTTTCTGAGCTCCCCTTGTTCCAGCTATAATTATTCTGCAAAATATTTTAAAGGAAAAGCACAGCTACAGTCTATTGATGTCAACTCCACTGCAGATGAATAATCCTGCAATCCCAGGTTGGATGGCACCTCAACATCAGCTGACCCAGCCTTTCTTGGCAGAATGGTAATCTCTTCTTTTCTACAGACAGTCTTATTTTGACCAGTGTCTACAGAAAAAAAAAATGGAGAAATTAAATCTTATGGCTTTTTCTGCCATAATCAACAATTTTATTGTATTGTAAGAGAACTGCCTCTACAAATCATGTAAACATACCTATATGGTGAGAGGAAATGTTCTGTATTCACCCTATCCCCAGGCCAGGCTCTACCACTTCAAGTCACTTCTTTAATTTGGACTTTCTTATTGACAATAAAGTGCAAATCTTTCTGTATCTGAGATCATGAAGTTTCCCATTTAGCAGGGAAAAATTATGGCTATTCCCCAGCTGCAAAATAAGGGATATCAGTGAGCTTGAAACATCAAGGTTTTCTTTAGTGTTTTTTTGCTATAAAAATACTTTTGTAAGAGTTCTTCTATCTTTTGTTTTCCAAGTTTCATGAGTATGTAGCAGGGAAGTGCCAACTGGGAAATGCATGTTTATGCAATTTGTCATTTCAGTTAATTCATATCTTACAGCTCCAGGCCTGGCCAGGAGTTCAAGAGCCTCTCAGATCCATTATCCATGGACACGTTAAGCAGGGATACATTTCTGCAAGCCCCAGTGGGGCACATCAAGAGTCAACAAAACCCAGAGTTTTCCATCAGCATTAGGATTTGATTGAGCATAAATGATATTCAGGCCTCGACAGTCCTTCTTGTCAGAGAACAAATGGACAAGTCATTTGTTACTTGGAGACCTTTTGCTGACTAAAAGCAGCCACAGTCAATCATATTAAGGATCTGGCAGTTTGCAACACCAACTCTTCATTTTCTAGACAGGTAATTGATAAAGAAAGTTTTAGGGAAGGCTTTGCATCCTGTTGTAAGGAAAATGCTGTGTTAGGAAAAAAAAGGTGTCTTCATCAGCATCGTGCACAGTAGCTGCTTGGAAAGGCTGGGAAGGGTGGCTTGGAGCAACTGGGCAAAACAAAGGAAAGGATTGCAGGAGGTAATTTCACACTTTCTGCTTCCCAGATAACCAGAGGAATGTTCTTTGCCCCTTCCCAACCCCAAGTGTCCTGTCAGTAGCAGCCACCCTGTGCTTTGTCTCGGGCAGTGCTCGTGCTTGAGCTTGAGCAGATGCACCAGCACAGCCCCACTGCCCAGCAAGGAGGTGCTTTCATCGGGTCACAGAGACTTTGGGCTGGAATTTTAGTCTCCTACAACTGGCCTAGGCCCTGGCAGGCCCAGTTCCCACCCCCAGGAATGCTCCTTCCACTCGATTTGGCCGAGGAGCCTGGACAGAGAATGAGTGTGTGTGTTCACGTGCAAAACAGGTCCCAGTGGAACGAGCTCAGGCCTGGGCTGTACCTTTATGGCTTCTTACACTTTCTTAAAACAGCAATAACTCTCCTGAATTCCCTCTTGAACACTCTCTCTTTTTGTTCTTGTAATATTTTTACTTTTCCTTCTCTGTTTCTAACAACTGAGTTGAGCAGCTTGTGTTTATTCCCTTTGCTTCCTTGGGGCCACCCCACCCCTTGCCTGGTTGAGGTGAATTAAGAGCAGCTACCCAAGAGCTGTGCAAGCAATAAACTCCCAAGGAAGACAACAGCTGCAAACCTCATAAGGAATTACAACAGGCTTGGGGTATCTCATTCTGCATGTGTTCCCCAAGATGGAAATGGCCTTGCTGTGACCTGCCTGAACAATGTGTGTCCTGCCTGGCTTTGCAGGTCACTCATTGCTGCTCTGTGAAATCTGACCTCTCTGCACTCTGCTCTTGTATTCCTTGGGAGATCCAGTGATCCCAGAGACTGAGCAAGATCAAATGAGCCATGGGAAGGAAGAAGGAATGCTATTCTGTGTGTTTGCTTGAAATTTGAATGGGTCTGTTACAGAGAGAAGCATCAGGTTTTCTTTTGGCTGGAATGTGCATAACATAAAGTGGAAATGGAGGTGGATGAGAGTGATGTTTTTATCTAATATTTTAAATGATTCCCTTTCTGCACCAGGGAGGAGGCATTTTACAGTGTCTTTGTATGTAGAAAGTACATGTCTGTGGCTCAGTGCAGGTGCTGGTCCATGCCAGCATTCCTCTGAGCCTCATGGAGGGAACAGCCATCACTCCCCTGTCCTGGCAGAGTGAGCTGTTAACTGCAATGGGCCAAACTTTTCACTTGGCCTCCAAGACACCACAATCAGACCTTCACTCACTTCTGTTTCTCTCTCTTTAATCAGTTATTCGGTCTAGTGGTTCAGGACAGAAGCAGATTTCAGACATATTTTATGGTTTGGATCATCCCTTGAGGTTAAAGCTGGAATAAGGGCCATGCTCCAATAATGCAGAGGTCCTGGTCGTGGGGCCTGTGTCAGGAGAGGTGTTGGCATGTCAGAGAGTGAGGGAGGAGCTGAGCCATCCCCTCCTCACCCTGAGCCCTGGGGAGGGTCTGCTCCAGGAGGCAGCTCCCTGGACCTGCCTCCCACCTGGGGAGCTGCTTTTCCCGTCCATTTGCCTTTATTTTCTTCATCCTTCCATTGATCCCACCCCTGCTGGCAGCAAGAGAAAGTTCCAGCAGTGGAGAATTAGGATTCTGGAGTGAAAATAGATTTTGAGGTTAAAGTATATTCACACTTTCAGTGTTCTCCACATCCCGGAGATGTTAATTGTTCAACTGAACATCTATTGAAAATCAGGATTTGATTATATCCAGTTTCAGTGATGTGAAACTGAAGCCACAAACTTGAGTCTTTTGTCCTCTAAAGCACAGTTCTTTCTCTTGCACGTTCTCTACAAAGAGCAGCCAGTTTGTGGGACAATTCCAGAGCTTTGGAGCCCTTCAGAGGAGCTTCCCCCTTCAAGGGCTCCTGCCTGATGTCCCCTGGCATGTGCAGCTGGACGAGCTGCCTGGTGGCACTGGGCCACCTTGGTGTCACTCCCTGTCCCCACCTGCCCCATGGGCTGCTCCCATCCCTGTGGCACTGTGGGAAGGATGGGTTTTTCCACTTGCACCCCAGTGCAGAGGCTCGTTTGGCCCAGTGGGCTTTTCCAGGGAAACCAGTGGCATTGTCTTCCCATGAGCTTCCCACAACCCCACTCCTGTTGTGGTGGGGTTAAACATTCCAACATCTGCTGTGCATTTTCCTTTTTTAGCTGGGGTTGGAGAGGAAGAGGATGCCAGTGTGGAGCCCTACATGCTGTGACAGGAGGGGTGGGAGGAGAGCCTTTGTACATCAGCGAGGCCTCTGTGTGGTAGCCAAGGATTGTGTTAAGTGCATGAATTCACAGCAGGGTGTTTTAATTGCTTGGGGCGTGGGATGGGGTGATGGTGGGATGTTAGGGCTGAACTGGGGATGCTGGGTGGGGGATGTGCTGCAGCAAAAGGGGTATCTGGTACCGGAGACAGAGTCCAGCCCGATGGGACAGTAACCCTGGGCTCATCTGGGTAAAAAACTGCCCTCAGGTGAGGTGCCTTGTGCTTACAGGTGATGCAGGGTCAGGTTAGTCAACAGGGAATGTGTGAGAAGGGAAATGGAAATTACTTCTGTGCCAAGTTCGTGAGATGTGGCTCATTGGTAGGAGTGTGTAAGTGAAGCATTAAAGCAAATCTCAGAGAGAAAGGCTGAGTTCCTGAAGAGAAACTGATTGTGGGAAGGGCCATGGGAAGGAGTCGGAGTTTAACCAAGTGTTCCCAATGGAACAAGTGAGGAATGCTGTCCTTTTTGGGGGGAGAAGGTCTAAAATCTAATTTTATTTAGGAATAATTGTCCAACGTGCGGAATACTAAGCTCTCCTCTGTGTCACCATTTCTAGAAAGAACTTTTGAAACCTGTTAGTAACACCAGCTGACCCAGTTTAAGGAAAACACATCCCAAATGGAGACATAGATGCCAGGAGAGAATGGGAAGGGGGAGATGCCTCTCTCTGTCCATGAGGTGTCTTATGGCAACACAGAATCCACAGGGCTACTCTCCAGAGAGGGGTTTTGGCTCACTCTCCTTACAGAATTACTGGTTGCAACCATAGGAGGCATAGATAGCATTGATAGCCAGAAGAAAAATGTATGTGGAGTACTTTCAGTAGAGGAAAAAGACCTGATAATGTTCAGTGAAGGGGCCCTGAGGTGGAACACTGGCATTTTTGGAGTTTGAGTGAACCACATAAACCAGTGGGATGGGACTGATGAACACCAAGTTATCTTTGGAATGTAACACACTGTGTTGAAGAGTTTGGGGTTTGGGGGTGATGAGAAAGCAAACACTCTAACCAGAGGAGAGAGAAGCCCTTGGTGGGGCTGGGAGACCAAACAGGCCATTTCCCACATCCAACTGTGCCTGGAATATCAAATGACCTTGGATGTGGAGGAGGTGCCCTGTGGCCTCCTTGTGTTGGGATGGCACAGCCCTGGTCCCAAATTCCTTTTGGGGTAGATGAAACTCTTGGAGTCTTAAATATAAGTGTGTGGCTTAGGACTGGTGCTTTGCACTAATGTGGAAGTGTAACTCTGGAGCAGTGCTACAACAGAGTGTAGGATTGCTGCTGTGAGTAGGGAAGGGCTGGGTCTGGCCATGGGTGTAGTCACCAGGGACAGGCCATAATAACAGAACTGTGTGTTGTGGGTACTTACCCGAAATAGGTTTAGGGCACACGTGCAGTATTGGGTCATGTCTTGTGATGCTCAGCCCCACTCAGAAGGCCATGAAGGTGCAATGGCACTGGGGACAGCAAATGACAGTCCTGTCCTGACTTGTACTTGACTATCTCTGGAGCTGGGAGGGCACAAGTGTGGTGGAGTTCAGTCACAAAGTTTAGGGCTTCCCAAAGTCAGCACAACACTTGTTGTGTTTGCAGACCTGGGGCATGCAGGGATTTGGAAACTTCTCCAGAGCTTTTCTCCTGTACTTTCCTGTGACAACACTGCTCTGAACTATGATCTACACAGGCAAGAGTCTGCACTTGCTGTACAAAACCAATATTGATGAGTAATCCCATTAAGTGGGAAGGCTTGAGAACTTGGCTGGGATCTGGGAGAGCTGCTGTGTGTGCTGGGCTCTGTCCAGGCAGATGGCTGGGTGCAGAGCAGTTGTGATGCACACCATGGTTACAACCCCTATGTGTCCTTGCATCCACTGTGAGAGATAGAAAATAAAGCCTCTACTTCACCCTGTAAGGGTATTTGTGGCTGTGTATCTGTTGTTACCAAGCAAGGGACTGGAACAAACCCTGCTGATTGTTGGTTCCTCCACCCGAGGATTTCCCACCCTGGACACTGGAGGTGGTGCCAGTGGCTGCTGGGTGAGGCCAAGTGTGTTCTCAGGAGCCACAAACATTCAGCTCTGGTGGGCTCTGCTGGACACACCAGACAGCTCCTGCTAACTCAGGTAGCACTAAAACCAAACAACAAAACCCCCAGCCTCAATGACCTTGGAAAGAATGAATTCCTGAATTCCTGAGAAAAAAACCACTTCATATTCTCCAGCAAGAGTTTTCCACAGGTTCCCAACAGCTGTTGGCATGGAGTTCCATTGAAGTGGATGGGCTGAGAGAATTGAAGGCACAGCTTTAATCATAACCTGATTTTCCTCTGGGGAGAGGAACAAAGACACAAATGACATGTGCTTGTAACGTTGCCTGAACCACATCTGGAAGATGCTGACACATATAATGATGAAGGCCATTTAAAAATGTGATTACTCCATGTAGGCACCTCTGCTTTTGTTCTAAAACATATGTTTCCACTAGTAAATCAAGTGATCACAAGAGGGAAGAGGGTGAAGGCCAGGGCTCTGTTTGGGAGGACACTCAAAGCTCCTGGGCAGCGTTAGAGGCTCCCCCACCTTCTGTCAGCCCTGCACCCTGTGGGAAGGGGCTGTAGGAAGACTTTGGTCATCAGTGGTTGAGCTTTGGGAGATTTTCTTTGGGGGTTTAGTGGTTTGGAGTCGTGAGTGTCCAGAGAAGGAGGCCGTGGGTGTTCACCCCTCTGCCGTGGGTGTGCTGAGCAGGTGACCTGCACCTCACTAAGTGCCCTGGCAGGCGTGCAGAGCTGGTTTTCACACGTGGAACTGACCTTTTCAGGATTCTGAAAGGCCTCAGCAGCCTCCCCCCACAGCTTTCCCATCCTTGGCAACCCCTGGAGCTCTCTTTGGTAACTTTGGCACCACTGACCCCCCAAAAACCTCCACCTCTCCCTGTTGGGAATCCCACTTGGAGCCCCCTCTGTCCTGCAGCTCCCTCCTGCAGGGCACTGGTCAAAGAGGGAAACATCCAAAAATCCATCAGCCCTTTTCCACGGGTGCCTGAGAGGCTGCACCAGTGCTGGGAGCTGGCAGGGCCTCTGAGCTGCCAGGCAGAACCTCAGGAATAATATTATTCCAAATTACAGCATGGCTTTAAACTGCAGCACTGCAGGTTTGGAAGGCAGCTGCTCTGTGCACCTCTGGGCTTCGGAGTGTGGTTTTGAATGAGCACCCTGGGAAATCACTAATAAAGCAGGATTTATATTTTTCCAAATTCCACTCTTTGTTTATAGTTGTGGGGTTTGTTTTTTATTTTTGTTTATTATGGCATTCTGTTTCATTCTTTCTTGGAGTGCTTTTGCAGAAACGTCGAGTTTAATGTTAAATATTTGGTTGCACTTGTTCATCATGTAATTTTTTTCTTTTTTTTTTTTTTTTTGAGGGGCTTTTGGAATTTGCAGTTTCTGTCCCTTGAGCATCATCTTCCCTCTGGGAAACAGTGTGGGGCAGGGTGGGGGGCACTGCTGTGACCGTGTCTGGCCTGGGGTTGAAGCAGTTCAGTCACTTTGGCCCATTGTGCCTGCAGGCTCTCTTGGGTTTATTCTGGGGGTTTTGGTGGTGCTACACCTCGCTGTCTAGAACAGTGGAAATGGAGATGCTCATGGAGGGCAGGGTGTAATAAGAGCTGGTTCATAAGCTGGGTACAAAAAGGAGAGAAATGGCAGAGAGAGATTTCATCTCCTCTTCCACGTGCTGGCACTGGAAGACTGTGAAGAGCAGAGTACAGGACCCCTTGTTCCCTGCACATGTTATTTCCCCACATGAGCCCATCGTCAGGGATGTATTTATGTTTATCCTCCCACTCCCAGGACTACCCTGTTTTGTAGGTCACTCTATTCCCCTGTCCAGGCAGGACAAGCCACTTTTGAATGCAAATCCCAGTGTTTCATTATCTCTGCTGTATATTGCAGCTTCCTCTTCAGAATCAATAATGCAGAGATTTGCAGGCTCATTTTCTTTCCGTGCTGATCTAATTAGTTAATAAAATAATAGTCTCCCCCCTACCTCCTCCTACTTGTTTTCTCCCCATTCTTCATCTTAGCCACTGAAGAACTATTTCCTCTGTTCTCACAGAAAGTAAAGCATTTACACTTGCCACAGCAGTTCAAAGATACCACGAATATATTTTTCTTATGCTGGTAATTGCTTTTCTTGGTCATTAGTTGATCAAAGTGGAGGAAATAGAGCGGGGGCAGTCAGACTAAATAATAGATGTTTGGAGTAGAGCTGCGACCGGAGCTTTCTTTTTATTTTCCAAATTATTCAGTCTGCATTGGGGTGTCTCTCTGGCAGGTGTGGAGTAAGTGTGAAGGTGGTATACAGTAGGGTAGCTCCTCCATGGTGTAAAACAAGGTGTGTGCAGCTCTGCTGCCTCCACCAGCTGCTCCTCTGGGACCACCTTGTTTCTCCAAACCCTAAATCAAGGCTTTGGCCATGCTGGGATCTGAAGGAGCTCGTAGCTCTAACACAGCTCTGTCTCACAACCAAGCCAAGCATTTTTATCCCAGCATTTTTTATTTTTCTTTTTTTAACCTGTGCTGCAAAATCCCGAGGCTGTGAGTTAAAACTGGGCATCTGGGGCTGGGGTGCTTGTGGGTTTTGTTTGTTATTTTGTTGTGTGTTGGGGTTTTTTAAAGGTAAAGGTTAAGGCCATTCTTCCATGTTTTCTGGCACTGGTCTTGTTTGGAAAGCTTGGATGGAATGTGAAAATGAAACTTTGGTTTAGCATAAACATTTTCAGGTCTTTCATCAAGTCTGTTGCACTTTCTGTCAATGTATTTCATCCTCGTTGCTCTTTAATGAGATTTGGCTGGTACTGGAGAGACAGACAGTCAGAAGTTCACTCTTGCTTCATTTGGGGGTTTTTGTGGGTGTTTCCCCCCCCTCCCATGTCCGGCTCCAGGAGCTTTGGCGGATTTGCTTGGCTCCAAGAGCTCCGAGACAAACCAGTTTCTAGATTTCTCCTTATTTGGAACAAGTGCCTTTATCCCCTGTTGCCAAGAATATCCTGCACGGAGTGGCGAGGGGCCAGGAGCTCCCTGTGATGCCTGCAGGGCTGACATTCCCAAAGGAAGCTGGGGCTGGGATGAGCAGAGCAGCAGGACAGCCTCTGGGGGAAGGTGTTGGATGGTCTACGTGCAGACACCTTCCTTGCCCTCTCATAAACATCATTTTCACAGAAACGCTGGTATCTTTGATAATCCTCACTTTTTAATTGGATGCTGAGATGAAAGACAACTTTTTATCTTTGGTAGAAGCCTCCCTGCTTACTTAGTGGCATTTAGTCATCTCAAGAGCCATGGTAGATGTAAAGACTCCAAGACATGTGGGAGGTGCTCTAATTTGCTTTTTATTTCTTGGAATAGTGTTCTGGAAATGCTCTGAAAGAGGATTTTTATGAGCTTCCTGGGGAAATGGCTACTGTCCTGTATTCTTGTACTGGAGGGCGATCTTGGAAACAACCAACTCCTTGACTCACAGTAAGAGAGGAAAAGTGAAAGTGCTAGCATGCATTTATTTGGAAGAGAAGGTGGCATTAAAATAGCCTTAAGGATTCAAGGTGGCTCAGTGTTTTGCTTTGAGTATGGAGGAAGTTAGTCTTGATGTCCTGAGTTGGTTTCAGTTGGGTTTAGCCTGTCTGTGACCTGCGTTTCCATGTATGAACAAGAATATTTCTCTGTGGATATTCCGGGAAAGCACAGGGTAAAATCACTGCTGATGTCAACAAACTCATGACAGGAATGAGAGCAATGCAGTATTTCCACTTTTAAAAGAGGAAAAGCAGAAACACCTGGGAATAGGTTGGTTCTCTGGGCACTCTTTATATTGGCTTTCCTTGGGGTATGATAAAATGGCAGGGGAATAAAAAATGCCCCCTGGGTTTGTTTAGCTAATCATTATCATTTTGCCAGAGAGGAGCACCATAAATGTAGGAACCACATAGAAAGGCGAACAAATGGTGCAGAGGGAGAGGATGAGGAGTGTCACCCATAGAAAAATTACATCTTTCTCTTAGGTGCAGTTGGCAAAAACAACAACTGAACAAGTTGCAGTGATGCCAGCCCTGCTGCCAGCGAATGCCCAGCTAGCAGGCAGCAGAAATGTCGAAAACGAGCCTTAACAGGGCAAAATTTTAAGGACTCTGCACCCATAAACTGGATAGTTCATAACCTCCTTTTAATTAGTACCTGCCAGGGAAGGAGCACAGCTCCAAGCACTTCTATCCTGCCTGCTGTGCCCACATTTTCCAGAGCCAGAGAGGAGAAATGCACATCCACACGGGAGGGCTGAGCTGTTCCCACACGGCTCTCACCAGCTCCTCTCGTGGGACAGACATGCTCTTGGAGCCTTCCCACTGGGAAGAGCTGAAAAGCACCATTTCAGGGGCTCACTGCCAGGAATCACATCCTGCAAACCCTCAGGCTGAGGTTTAGGGGATGCAGTTTGGTTCTGGGCTCTTGGCAAGACGAGTCCATAGACTTGCATGAAGTCATTGCAATGTGGCTTAAAACTGGAGAGCAGCGGAACCCCCCCCCGTGCTGGGAGCTGCCAGGAACAGAAGGAGGGATATTTTGGAGTCTGTGAGTTCAGGGCTCTGAATGGGGAACAAGCTGGCTCTGCTGCTGTAGAGCACACTGACATCATGCTGAAGGAGGGAGCCAGAAGAGGGGGTGGATCTCGCTGGCGCTCCCGAGGACGTGAACGTGGCTGGCATTTGCCACGGTGCCAGAGGGCTGGGAAAGACTGGAATGGCCCAGGGAGCAGCCCTGGGGATTGTCCTGCTCTGCTCTGCACTGGGGCAGCCTCACCTGCAATAGTGGGGCAGGTTGGGGGGACACAATGGAA
>JAWWEE010000021.1:19853847-19874137 GCA_035221455.1 Xenops minutus
AGGTTGGAAGGAACTTTAGAAATCATCTTGCTTAACCCTCTGCCATGGGCAGGGACACCTCCCACCAGCCCAGGGTGGTCCAAGCCCTGTCCAGCCTGGCCTTGGACACTGCCAGGGATGGGGCAGCCACAGCTTCTCTGGGCACCCTGTGCCAGGGCCTTCACCACCTTCATAGCCAAGAATTTCTTCCTAATATTTAATCTAAATCTGTCATCTTTTAGTTTAAAAACGTCCACCCCTTGTTGTAATCTTGTGATTTTCTCCTACCTGAGCTGAGCCCAAGCTGCATTCTTGCCTCTGCTCTGCTTTCCAATACACTGGGAAAGCGGGCAGGGGTGTGTGGGACTGTGCATACCGTGTGCCCAAGAGAGGAGGAGCAGGTGGGCACTAGGAGAGAAATGCAGTTTTGGGGTTTCATCAGGAGCAAAATCTTTTGTGTTCTGCTGCCCTTCCAAATAACCAGGGCCAAACAGTGAAGGAGAAGCACGTGGCAGGGTTGTTTCCCTGGGAGCTGGAGGCATTGCCACGTCCCTCTGTCAGCCCTGCAGGTCTCTCCAGGTTTGTCACCCATCTGCCCATCACAAGCAGCTGAGAGTTTATTCAGCTTATCCTTCCCAAGGCTTTAGGATGCTCTGGATGAAAGGGAGGTGCCAGATAAGCAGTACAATAACAGCAATAACAGTCCAAGGGCGTTTGTTAACTCTCTGTGGAACACGTTGGCTCAGTTCTGCAAAATGGGGATTCCAGTTTTAAATATCAGCTTTCCCCATTCTCTGAGGAATTATATGTACCTGGGGGCAACAACCTCAGGAATCTAGGTGGGGTTTTTCCAAAGACATCTCTTTAACCAGTGCTGGAGACAGCTCTGTGTTTGCTCAGTGGGTTATTTTCACTCTCTTTAAAGCCCTGGGTTACTGAGGACTGACCCATAACTTCACACTGTGTGGTGGCTGCTGATAACCAATTCAGCCTCTTTCCTCCTGAGCTTTATGCAGGGTGGGAGGTCAGCAGCAGTGGGAGCTTCACTGACAGCTGGAAGGTGACTGTGAATGTTGTTTTACTGGAGCCAGGTGTCTTCAGCATCCCTTTGGAGCCTCCTGGGGGAACACGTACAACACCTGAACTCAGTGACAATGGCACAGGTTGTCCAACACTGGAAATAACGTGGGTAAAATGAAATGCAGAGAATAGCTTTAAAACCAGCCAGCTCAGCTCTGGCAGCTTCCCAGCTTAGCAAGTGCCACTGGTGAGTACAACTAACCCTCCCAGTGACCCTTTCCTGTCCCCAGCTCTTGGAGGTGGGAGCTGTGTAGAAGCTGATGGAGAGGAACAGGGATCAGAGCTCATGGAGTATCTTCCTTTGCGTGGCAGCACCGAATTGAATTCACACCAGGCTTTCTGTGATCTGCCATTGCCTCTTCTTCTAATAGAACCATCCTTCAAGATTAGGAAGAGGAGCCTGCTGAGTGGTGTCTGAAGGGTGTGTGCACCAGGGGTTAAATGAAAGGGATGGCACTGCCCTTCAACTCGGTCGTGTGAGGCTCCTGTCAGTCGTGACCCCTCTAATTTCATTACTCAGCAAGCTGCTGAAATTGATTTTGGTTCTCCAGCTGTTAGCAAGGGTAAAATTACATTTTTACTAGATTTCTGGCTTTCAGCAAATTAACTTGAAGCCAATCAGGATTCTTCAGGGAGTATAGGAAGCAGAACAATTAGCCAAGCCATAAAAATCTAACAGAAAAAAAGCTGCCAAATACGAGGCCAGTTGTCTCTTTAAAAGTTTTATATCAGTGTAGTTCCACTTATGTAAATTATTGGTCTAAACGACTATAGAAAAGGTCTGCTCCCTTTCTGCAGAATGAATTTTCATATATTTTCTCCAATTACTAGGAATATTTTGTTTTGAGTTCTTATTAGGTGAACGTGGCTGTAACCACTCTCAGAATCTCTTCCAGAGGATGCTCATGGGCTTCCCTTGCTTCAGAAATGCCTCTTGTGCTTGAGAATTAAAAGCACTTGGGGACATTCTTATGTAGAATCTGCAGACCCATTTCCCCAAAATGATACTGTGCTTCTTGTTAGGTGGAGATATTCAGTGAGTCCCAGTTTAGCTTTTGGGATTTGGGGCAGTTGTAGCTGTGAACATTTGAGTTGTGCAGGAAAATGCCCCTTTTTTTGTGGACGTATTTCCATTCCTCAGTGGATCACATGGGAAGGAAAGCACCTGCTGGTTTTTATCACCATATTTTGCCTTACCCTTTTCTCTCTCCACAGACTGTCCCAAGGTGTCCTCTGCCTCTTCCAGGCTCTCTCTGCTTTGGACCTGTGCTCTGTGCTTTGGTCTCCCATGAGCTGTCCATCCCTACAAGTGTGCTGCTGCCTTTCCTTGCCACTGCTGCCATTTCTCCACCTCCTTTATCAGGAAGGTAGGAGGAATCAACCTGTCCCTCTTCCCCTTTCTGAGCACATCTCCAGATATGCTTGTCTATCTCCCAGATGGTGGATTCTTATCTCATTGCCATGCCAATCTTAGCGTTCACTGCTTGGATCATTTCTCTGTCATGTGGTCCATCAAGTGCCACGTTATCCTTGTTTCCAATCTCAAAACATGCCAGGAGCTGTCAGCATGTATTACCTTGCTTTCACTCCTTCACCTGCCTCCTCTGCTCAGCAGTATCCAGCTTTTATCCCCAAAACTATTCCCCCCCTGCCTTTTCCCTTTGATTTGCCTCTGCTCTTCAGGACACAGATGTGCCATTTAGACTTGGTGTCCTTTTGCCATCTCACTTCTGCACGTGTCCCCTTCCTTTAGCTGTGCTCTAGAAAAGAAGAAATCAAGAAGAATTTCCTCAGCATCCCTGATGTAACATATATCCCTGGGGGAAAATGTGCTTATTCCCTTTTATACAGGTGAAATAAATGGCTTATTGGTGATGGAATAAACGATCTATTGGTGATTGAATAAATGGTTTACTGGGCGTGGAATAAATGGTTTATTGGTGATGGAATAAATGGTTTACTGGGGGTGGAATAAATGGTTTATTGGTGATGGAATAAATGGTCTGTTGGTGCTGGAATAAATGGTTTACTGGGGATGAAATAAATGGTCTGTTGGTGGTGGAATAAATGGTTTACTAGTGATGGAATAAATGGTTTACTGGGAGTGGGATAAATGTTCTATTGGTGGTGGAATAAATGATCTATTGGTGGTGGAATAAATGGTTTACTGGGGATGAAATACATGGTCTATTGGTGCTGGAATAAATGGTTTCTTGGGACAGCAGGAGGTGGGTAGGTGGCACAAGACCTGGCTAGGGGAGGGTGGCATCCTGCTCTTGGGTTCCTGAAGCTTGGAATTCCAAGCCCAGGGTGGCAGGTTGGTTTTTAGCTGGTGGGTAACTCCATCTGAAGCCCAAGGGATGGTGTCAGTGCCCCCAAGATGCTCCAGACCCGCTCAGCAGTGCCTTCCCTGCCCCTGGACCGTGCATGGTCAAGGACTCCCGGAGGGACCAGCGTGCCAAAGGAAAGGCAGGGGTGGCAAAGCCCCTGGTGACCAGCTCCTTTCCAGCCCTCTGTCCCCTCGGGGCAGGAAAGTCGCGTTTTCAAGGCTCCTTTTCACTTCTCACAGAGCAGTGAAATCGGCCCTGGCTGGTTTGGGCTCTTTGGTGCTCCAGCAGCAGCATCTTGTGGCCCCTCGGGTTATTGCACAGGTTCTTCCATCCTTGCCAGGCACTTCCCAGCACTGCCCCCTGGGCAGGTTTGCACGGGGAAGGCACAGAGGGGATCGTGTTTGTCCTAAGCTGGTGCCACTTTGGGGGGAGGGATTCCCTCCCCAGCGTGGGTGTCCCCCCAGTGCAGGGTGATGTGTACCCCCAATACAGGGTGATGTGTCCCCTCAATGCAGGATAATGTCCCCCCAGAGCAGGGATGTGTCCCCCTCAGTGTAGGGCAGTGTGACCCCTCCTCAGCATTCAGTGTCTCCCTCAACATCATTGGGGGGTAATGTGTTTCCCCTCAGAATGGCATGAGGGGTCCCCTCTTCAGTGAGGGATGACCCCCTCAGTTTGGGGCAGTGTCCCCTCCTCAGAGAGGGGTGACCCCCTCAGTTTGGGGCAGTGTCCCCTCCTCAGTGTGGGATTACCCCCTCAGTGCAGAGCAATGTTTTCCCCTTCAGCATGGGGTGGTGTCCCCCATGGTGGTGTGTCCCCTCCTCAGCACGGGCTGTCCCCTGAGCTTGTGCAGCAGCTGCCACAGCACCCTGCCATGGACTGAGGCATCTGGTGTTTCTGGAGCACTTCTCAACCTTAGCCATGCTTTTAATGCTTTAGTGTCGACTACACGCAGTGTAAATTTAGGAAAAATGAGTCTGGCCATAGAGATGGAATATTCCATAGAGATGGAATACTCAGGGGAATATAGAATGGGGCTGTAATCTGGCACTCTCCCCGTGTTATTGCCTCATCCTTTTCCTTGGGACAGGCATGTGCCAAGTACACTGCTGACCCTAGCACATATATTTTTTTTTTCACTAACAAATGAAAACGGTGAGGGGAAAAAGGAGGTATTCCTAAAGGAAACTTTCACTATAAACTTTAAAAATGAAATCTGCTGATTCGGGATAAGCAACACGTCCTGCTTCCTTCAGCCCATCCCCCTGTGTTACGCACGAGATGTGACCTGGGGCTGGCACCCCCAGAAGAGACAGATGAGCTCAGGGCAGAGGGAAAGATCCCTCTGAAATGGGGCAGCTTCAAAGCTACTCCAGGCTGCAAATCAAGAGCGTGTCTGCCAATGGCAGCACAACTAGAAACTCGTAGGTGCTCTTTGGTTTGTGGGTGCTCTCTGGGTCTCCCAGGAGCAGCACATTGACCTGGGAGAGGTGCTGGGCTCTGCTGGCAGTGCCAATGCCCCGCTGCATGAACCCACCCTGGCAGTGCCTGCCCTTCCCTCTCAGCCCTTATCTCAGCAAGTGCCATTGCCGAGGCTGGGCTGGAGTGGGGGAATGATGGCAGGCAGCTCCAAGGCTCCTCAGACCTTTTTGCTCTGGGTCTTGGGGGGAAGCAGAACTGGACCTGCTTCGAACATTTTTACTCCCAGTATGCCAAGCAGGGCAACAATTTCACTTGTGTGGGCCAAGATAAAGAACTACTTCCAGCATCCTGGAGTCCACCCAAAGAACACCCATTTCTTGCCTTTTTTATAATCAGAGGGTTCAGCAACTCTGGCAAGAAGCCATGAGGGGAAAAGCAGTAACTCAGGAGGGTCAGTCCCAGGCTCTTTGAGGTTGGACTAGTTGATAGCAGCACTTTGGAATGTAGGTGAAAACCCAGGGGGAAGTTCTGGCCCACCTGTTCCCAACAGCTTGCTCTCTCAGTTGGAAAATCCCAGTTTGTTAAAATATTATTGTCTTCTTACCAGAGTGACAGTTCCAGGGCCTGTTACATAAGGGAAATGGTTATCTCATATGGACAAATGCAAGCTGAGTACATAAGGAGTGGAATTCTAGACAAATATGGAACCAAATATTTATTTGATATGTAGAAACCATAGATACCATATCATATAGATACCATATCCCATGCTATGGAGTACCATAATTTACTTTGTGTCTGCAGGAGAAAGGCAGATCTTGTAGGCTAGAGAACAAAGTGAATGGATCTTTCCACTTGTCTGTGAAAAAGGGAAAATGAGTTGTGTCCCCTGTCAAGGTCAGCCTGGTTTTGTCATGTTTCCTGTGATGCTCGTTTAGGGAATTAAAACTACTCATTTTGGCAGGGAATCCACCTTCCCCCATCAGCTGTGCTCTCATCCAGAAAAGTGCAGCCCTCAGAAAGACTTTAAGGAGTTTATAAAATCCATCATGGCATTGAGAGCAGCAAACACAATTCTTTGTGCAAGTCGAAGATTCATTATCCAAGAGGTAAAATGAAAACAGATTGTGGGATTTTTCAAAGCCTTGGTAGGAGATGGAGAGCTGGAAACAGAGTAGTCACTCATGTAGTTTCTGGTAATGACAGGCAGTGTCCCCCAGCAGCAGGGACAGTGGAGTTTGGGAGCCACTACGGCAGCCTTGAAGTGCTTTAGCATTTCAGTTAGTGACAATTTAGCTCTACCTCCCCAAACTGTGTACACAGCTGGGATAATTGTGAGTGCTCCACACTCAGAGCTTGTTAATGAGAAGGAGCTTGTTAATGAGGAGTCCTGAGCTGCCAGGCGATGTTCCTGGGTAAGTGGATGCCTGGAGAAGAGAAGGCTTAGAGGTGACCTAATTGCAACCTTTCAGTACCTGAGGAGAACCCCCAAGAAGGTGGGGAGAGACTTTCTGCAAGAGCGTGAAGTGTCAGGACAAAGGGGAATGACTTCAAACTGAAAGAGATTAGTTTTAAATGGATATTGGGAAGAAATTGTTCTCTGTGAGGGTGGGCAGGCCCTGGCACAGGGTGCCCAGAGAAGCTGTGGCTGCCCCTGGATCCCTGGAAGTGTCCAAGGCCAGGTTGGACGGGGCTTGGAGCACCCTGGGCTGGTGGAAGGTGTCCCTGCCCATGGCAGAGGGTGGAACTGGATGGGCTTTAATGTCCTTCCCACTCAAATCAGTGTGTTTCTATGATTCTATGAAGTGCAGTTGTGTTTAGAGCAGGGGGAGATTTGCATGGATCCAACCTTCAGACACTGACTCTCCTGACCTCACTCAGGCCACTACTGATTTTTATTTATATTTGAAGATGCTATTCAGTGCCTAAAGACTCTCTGATTTCATTAACAAACTCCAAACCACCATTCTATGCAGCTATACTCTTACCTTAGGATGTCTGCTCATCATGGAACCAAAATAACACTCTGACATTCTCTTTAAAAGCAAATTCTCAGTGCCTGTGTCGAAGCAGTTCAGAGGAAATCCACCACTGAAGTCACCTCCTATTTATGTGCTGTCTGTTGGTTACACAGAAACACAACCAATTTACACATGGATAATGCACCCAAAGAATGTTTCTCCTTCTCGTCAGACCTACTGATGAGTGTGACCTCTGATCATAATGCATTTGCCAGGAGGACTTGAAACTGCTATTTAACTTACCTAAGTAATTTCTCATTCTTCCTGAGGCACGTCATCAGAAGACTTCCTTCTTAATTATAAATATAGGAAAGGGTGTGAAGAGGACTTGGACATTGATATATATGGGATTGTATGTTCCATTCAGAAACATTGTCTTTTCTATCATTAAAAATAAATCATAGCTTGTTGTAAACAATTAATTCAATTTCCTTTATTACAGCATAATTTAATTTCTCTTTGCCCTGCATTTCCATAACATTATTGTTTTATTCTCTCTTCATAAAGCTGAATGAAGCCATGTTTTCCCTCTCCCTCCGAGCTCCCCTTCTGTTTTCTCTCAGTGGAAACAACACACTGCAGACCATCCCCTTGTAATCAGTCGCACTGCTATCTGTTTTTTGCCCAAACCTGCCCTGCAGATGGGCCTTGCCCGTTGTCACATTGTCCCCAAGTACAAATACCATTTCCTTTGCTCTAGTCTGCTGTGTTTAGTTTGTCTGATCTACTCTCTCTCGAAGGGTTTCTGTTCTGCAGCTCGTTCAGCAAGTGGGATGTGTTTTACCTGGGCTGGGACATGGCAAGAATTTATCCCCTCACTGAGGCAAGTTCCAAATTTGGGACACTGGGAGGGACACGAGTGCTGGCAGAAGGCAGGATGTATTTGACTTCCCTGCCTACCTGCCTTGTGAAGCCTGACCCTCTGGACTCCTGGGGACCTGTGTGTTGAGAGCACTTCCTTCCCCTGCCCAGGTCCCAGCCATCACCCTTGGAATGACGCTCATTTCCTGGGGGAAGCTGCTGTCAAACCTTTTGCAGTTTTCCAGGGCCAGCCTGATCTTCACTGGAGAAAACCAGCAGGAGGGCAAATGGAAGTTAGAGAGCTGGGCCAGGTGGGTCCATTTATGCTTTTCAGAAACGCTCTTAAAATTATTAGAAGACTAATCTTCATCCTTCCCCTTCTTGTCCATGAACTCAGACCCCGAGAAGTTCCCCAAATGTTGCCACTGGCCCTCGGTGTGGTGAGGAGGGCATTAGCCCAGCTGTGTGTCTGAGGGATGCTCTGTAGGTTACAGCACACGTAGCTAGGCAAGCTGCAGTTTTCTGAGAAAAGCCAGTGCTTGAGAAAGTCCTCAGTTGCCCTGAAAAAAGGGGGAAAAATGAAACCACTGGGTTCAGCTCCATCATGGGATGTAAATTGCTCCCAGTGGGAAAAGCATCTGGCTTCCTGTCAATCCAGGGGGAGACAAAGGAGCCCTTTTCCATCTGTAAATCTGCACCAGTTGCATCCCAAATCTTCCCTCAAGGTTCCCTGTCCCGACACCTCCCAGGAGCCACGGCTTAAGTCCTCAACTGGCCATGCTTATTTGCTTAGGCAGTATCTTAATTGCAGGCAGATTATGAGCGTGAGGCACTGCGTATCTTGGCCCTGTTTGACTCCCTGGGCCATTGTGGTCTGTCACCCTCCATGCTCTGGCACGTCCTGGTGAGCCTCCTCTATTGCTAGGCTATCCTCAGGAGCCTGCTGGCTACAAGAGATGGAAACACTTAGGAAGCCAGTGGAAAATACCACTAGGAAACAATGGGAGCCAATTGCTCCCGGGGAAGCTGGGTATATTGTTACTGGGATCTTGCCCAAGCCCTTTCCTTAACCCTGGGCCATGTTCAGGGCTCCAGAGACCTGCCTGGGGACACGAAGAGCTGGTTCCCTCAGAGCGCTCTCTGCTGCAGCATTAAACCTGGCACAAACCTAGCAACCTCACACGTCTTCAGGGCTAGATCTCAGGGGAGAGCACTTTCTCCTTTTTGCTAAAGAGTAAGGCACACATTTCTTTTTGCTGGTGAGGAAACATTCCTTTTGAAAGGCCCCAGCCTGCCGTGTGCCCCTGTGAATGGCTATCACGAGCTGGAACAGCAGCACCAACCCTCTCAGCTGATTGCCAAGGACAGGAAGGGAGTCTTCTTGCAGATGTGGGGCTCTAACAGAGTTTTTCTGTATTTCAGCAACAGTTCTATTCCCCTTCCTCAGTCTGGGTGTACACATATGTATTTCTGTTGCTCTAGTCACCCACACACGTGTGTGAACACTGATTATTTCCATTCCAACACTGCCCTTTGCTGCCTGCCAGGTGCTCTCAGGGCTGTGCTGCAGGGGCTCCCCAGGTCTGCAGTCACTGAGCCCTCCCAGGAACGCAGACACGGGGGAAGAGCAGCCCACCTCTGTTCCTCAGGAGCTGGAATGAGTCTCTGATCCATCCCTTCAGACCAAGGAAAAGACACAGTGACGGGAGCTGGGCATACATTATCTCACTGTGTGAGACAGGGAGGCAGTTACTCGTGGTGATGCTCGGCCAGAAATAATTTAGTGTTTGAAAGGCTGAGGATCACCTTTAAATTCTCTATTAAAAAAAAAAAATAAATCCAAAAAATAGAGAAACCCCAAACTAATTCTCACTCACCCCCCAAGAAGAGTTTCTCTTTGATTGTAACAGAACAGAAAAGTATTGCACCTTTCAGTTGTGAAATCAGGACTGCTGAATCCACTGGCATCTCTTTACATCTCTTTACATCTGTCACATCCTCCCTGCCCTGCTCAACACCTGCCAGCCCAGCTGTGCGTGGTGCCATGGGTGTGACAATCACAGCCAGGACTGTGTCCCAGCCTGCACTGCCACAGCTCATGGCAGGAGCTGTTCTCTGCACACCCTTCACACCCCGGGCACGGGGGCACCAAGTGTGTTCGTGCTTCCTGCACGTGGGCTGGGAGACAAGAGGGCAGACAGGCAGGAAAGAGGTGATTTATGGTTCCGATGAGCCATCCATGACTCTTCCCCAGCCCTCGCCTGGTTTCTGTGAGTGTGATACCTCCTGGCATATATTAATACTCCCCCAAGCTCTTCTCACGTCATCACTGAGCCTCTGCTGCCACCAGCAAGGCCCTGGACCTTCCTCCCACCCGCAGGAAAGCACTTATCTCACAGCCTTCTCCTCCCAAGGCCACAGCCAATGTCTCTCCCTGGTTCAGCTGCCAAGGGATGTTCCTGCAGAGGTCTGCTCACGCCCTGTCACTTTGCTTGTCTGTGAGCTAAATATAACATGGGTGATAACTCTGCTGGCACAAGGTAAACGGCCATAATTCTTCATTACAGAGTGTCTGTCTGGGATCCTGTGCTGGAATAGAGAAAGGAGGCAGTTTCTCAGGTGTGTGCCTTGTTGCCCTATTGCACTGTGCTGTCACACACTGCTTAAATCAGCACAGTGATGCACTAAACACTTTCACATGAATTGGAGCTAATGTGTTTAAAAGTATGTATTTCTAAGCATTTATATCTGGTGCTATCTAGACCCATATCACTCATTCCTACTTCAACACAAGCCTTAACCATTCTCACATGTTGAGAGGGCTGGAACTCAAGGGGAAAGAGTTACTGCTCTGGAATACAAAATGTTTGCACACAATTAATACAGAGCAGAGGGTGCTGATAAAGCATTTAACAAAGTGCTCTTCAATATGGCTCTTTGGCAGTTTCAGTTGTGCTGTGCCCACAAACCCCTTCTCTTTCTCTTACCTTATAAAGGAAGTTTCGACGTTCAGTGTCTTTAGGCAGCTCCAAACAGTGTGAGTTCCACCTACCAGGCATTCCCACCAATGTGCAACAAAAGGTTCCTTTGGCTCCAGATTGAAAGCAAGCAGCATGAGTCTTGGAGGTCAGCCTTGTGTAGCTGAAACCAAGTAATTGTTTGTTCCATTTCTGCCCTGGAGAACAGCATTTATATGAAGTGTGGCTGCCAATGTGATTGCCACGTTCAAGAGAGTATCAGCTGAAATAGGAAACAGGACCTGGACAATTTATGTGTTCTGGGGCACAGACAGGATCAGGCTTCCTGCAGAAATGGAAGAGCTATGGGTAAGTTGTTTTTTTTTTTAAAAGTGTGCTGTTCTGCAACCTGCTATTCAATGTCCTGGGGGATTTGTGAGGAAGTGAGAGGCACAGAATTCCCTCCTGTGTGTGGCTGCATTGAGATCCTCAACATTCACCTCGAAGGGGAATGACTGCTTCAAGCACCAGACGAGCCTGGGCACGGGCAATCCTCACACTCCCGCTGAGCTCTGTCAGGCCAGGCAGAGGGAAGGGGTGAGCACCACTCTGAGAGAAGCTGGCTGGGAGGAGAGATCTCAGTTCTCTGCCCCCAGGTTCTCTCCTTCCACTCTGCCGTGTGTCAGGCAGAGCAGGAGCTCTCAGGACTCCTCCCTCGCAGGTGAGTGCTCTGATCCCTGCACTGCACACTCATCCTCCCTTGCTCCAATCTCTTACATTTCCACCTCTGCTATCAACAAACCGCCCTGTTCAGGTTCTTGAGAACAATGGGGCAGGTGTTTTAATTTGTAGAAAGTTCTGGACTGTTTCTAAGTGGATATCACTTCCATGCAAAGCTTCCTTGGGTGTTGTGGGAGAGCTGGGATTTAGGACATACTAAGCTGAGGTCTTATTGCAGTTATCAGGAACTATAAACCAAGCCTGATGTCAGGCAGCTTCCCACTCAATCGCTGGCTGAGTTTGGACAGGGGATTTTAAAGCTCCTGTACCACATACAGAGTGCATGAGCCCTCTTAGGGGTTTAGTTTTCACTCTGGAGCTCTAACTTGCTGCACTGCCGTGCCCTTTTGGGACCTGGCTGACTCTAGTGGTGCTGCTGGGCTGTGTGTCTGCTCTGCAATAAAGCCCAGGTGCTGTTCTACACCCAGCTAAGCTATTCCTGGCCTCAGAGAGACTCCTCCACAGTCTCTTGTTCTCCTAGTGGCTAGTAAAAAACAATTTCACACCTGAACAGGCATTTAATTTTCACAGTTTCAAGAACTTTCAGAGAGCTCTTCTTCTGCTCTCCGAACAGACCAAAGATCAGCTGCCTTGTGTGATCAGGTCTTCTTGGCTCAGTCATTGTGCCATAATTATACACTTGTACACCTTCTAGATAGAGGCTCATGTTCAGCCAGCTAAAAAGAACCAAGGTCCTTGGAGAATTGCTTAATTCTTATTCCTAATGTTCACTTTAAAAAGAACAAAACCATGTGTCTGATTCTTCTAATTGTTTCATGTGCTTTCTTTTAGAGGAAAAGGAGTTCAGGTTTTTTCCCCTCTGAGAATACCAGAAAGCAAGAATTTCCCAAAGAAGGCGTTTCTTAGTGTGTTATTAACTCTGGAGTAGCTGCCCTGATGGAGGAATGAGAATTAATTGGCTGGTTGTGAGCTGAGAATGCTGGCAGAGGAGATTCTTTGTCATGTCAAAGGTGATAAGCTCTGATATATTGCACACTGCTGCAACAAAGGGTTTGGGGGAAAGAAATAGTGACTTGTGCAGCAGTTGCATCCTTTGAACCAGGGGAATGGTTTCACACATGCACTTCCCTGGCTTGTGGGAATGTTTTCAACATGTGCTCCACAATCTGGGCAGAACACTGTTATTGCTGGGGCTTTAGGGGACAGGAGAATCCACAAACATGCAAGTTAAAGGGCTTATGTTAATTTGGCTTATTGTCAACGTTGAAAGGCTGTGTGGATCCTGCCTCCCGTGGATAAACACTGTCTTGTTCAGGCAGGCTGCCCATTTGCAGTTATATAACCCCAGCCTTGGAGCCTGGGGGAACTGATGCAGAAGGAACACGAACCCACCTAATCCTGCTTCTGCCTTTCCTAAACGGATCTGGTGATTTGAACCCCGTGCTCTGCTGGGGATGGAGTCCTGGGAATGCTTTGTGCTGCCTTCCACCAGGCCAGGGCCAGCCTTAGGGGCTGGTACAGCTTCCCCAAAACCCAGGAGCCAGCCCCAGAAGAAAAGAAACAGGAGGGTAGCACGGAGGAGCCTCAGGGCAGGGAGGCAAAATATCTGGAGCAGCTGAGAAATGAGCCTGTGGTATAAAGGTTAACTGATCACAAAGGGGAGACAGGAGCATCTTAAATCTTTACCTGAACACGGGATCTGTACATACCCGGAAAGCACAAAACCCATGTGAGAGATACTGAGTGGCTGAATAAAATAGAGGCTGGTTTTTTTCTGCAGGCCACCATCACACAAGAGAATTTACCTCTCTTTTTGACAGTAAGTAGCAGCCCTGGGACAATGAAGGGAAGCCAAATCATGTGAAAGTCCCAAATCTTCAGTGCATAGCTTTGGATGAAAAGAAATGTAGATACAACAGTCATAACACTGTAATGATCTTCTCAGCATTAGTGTATTCCTGGGAAACATAAAATTGAACTCTTTGGGATAACTCCTGCCTTGTGTTGCAAACATCTCGCCTTCTTCACTGTCCCTCAGAAAGCCCAGTGGAGCTTTGGGCATGTTTTAATAGACCACTTCAACGTGGGGACATCTTGGGTACAGGTCAGGTAGGTGAGACATTACAGTAACAGGTATTTCTTTACCAAAATGAAATCAATAAATAAAAATCCGGAGCCTTGACCACTCGTTTCCAAATGGATCGCATGCACGGTTTGAGTTTTTGTTTCCAAAACTGCAGGTGTCACAAAACAACAGCCATGGTGAATGCTAACATGGAACCAGATAAATGCACCGGAGAGTTTGTATTTTCCTGGCCTTTTCATAGGCAATTTGATATGGAATTGGAGCTCCCCAAGATTCACTGATGAAAACCCACTGAACTCTCTCCACCCACCAGACGACTGGCCCTTGGCTGCGTGGCCATGAAGAAAGGATGGGGCCATGGAAGGTACAATTCAAGAATCTTTTCTGACCTGTCCCTTTGCCCTGCTCCAGTTTGCCCAGTATCTTGCACGTTTCCTCCCTGGTGAGGAGCAGATATGCTGGAGAATGCTCTCTCCCTCAATTAGAGCGCAGACATGAGCACGGTGCTGCCCTTTCCTCTCTGCCGTGGGGTCCGACTGGGAACACTTCCGTGGATTCATTTGCAGGGCTCTTTCTGTTTAGGAGCAGCAAGATTTGACAAATTATTTGCTTCCCCCGCTGGCTTTATCAGTAAAGCTGTCCCAGTTTGACTGAGTGCCAAGCTGTTTGTCGTAATCCCAAGTGATGGGAAATGGACCAGAGACATTCTGATTGAACGGGTGAGAGGATTCACTCATGAATTAGAAGACAAGAATCTGGCACTTGCAGAACAATTATGGTTCTGTGTGAAACCCACACAGATTATAGTTGTTATATTAGATTAAAAATTATATTAAAAATTGAATTATATTAAAAAATTCAATGTTCTGATTGGCTGGAGGAACTAATATTAAAGATTAGCACAGCTTTTTGGAAGTTTGCCATAATAATAACAATAATAGTTGTTATTATTATTAACAGTTATTAAAACTTATCCAAAGTGCCTTCAATCTCTCTCTCTGCATCCACTTATGGTAAATGAAGGGAATAATTTTGCAGGTGGTTATAACTAATTTTAGTAACGTAATTATTAATTCCCTTATTCCCTTCCCCCTTTTATTCTGCACAACAGTGATTAGTCATTAAATAGAGAAGGTTTAAACATTCCCTTTGGAAAAAAGTGTGTCATGTGGTGGGACAGGAATGGGAAGCTGGTGCCCTGCTCCCAGTTTCTTATTGTGCTTTGTAAGTCTTGGTTCTGGCCACAACAGAAGTTTACCCAGAACAACAATCATGCTCATGTGCAGGCACTGAAGGCTTTTCCTGAGGGTTCCCAAGGCTCAATCACGTGTTTGAATGTTCCCAGCTAGAGCCAAACGCTGCCCTCTCTTTGTGGTGAGTTGTGTGAGATCACAGAAACTCCCTGCACTATTTCAGTCACTCTGGTGACACTGAGCTCATGGATTAGTCTTTGGGCCCAAGCAAGACTTCACCTGGACCAGTTCAGGATCACAGAATATTCTGAGTCCAAAGGGACCCACAAGGATCATCCAGTCCAGCTTTTCAGTGAATAGTCCATACAGGGATTGAACCCTGGCATTGTTAACACCAAACTCTGCCCAACTGAGCTCCTCTCAGGTTTGGAGTGCTCTTAAGGAGGAAATCTTGAATGGCATCATTCAGTTGATTGAAAGGGAAATATTCAGGAATGGGAGGTGAAACAAGAACAGATATTTTTTTGTATTTTTTTTTTAGTACTGACCATTGCTGTGGTGCTGGAGGGGTCTCCACATACAAGCAGCTGTACTCCAGGGTGTAGGTATATGGAAATCTGACTCCTTTTTGGCTCTCTGTTGCCATGCCTCTGCCACGCTTCATGTGTGTGCTTCCTCAGTGGTATCTGATCAGTTATAGCTCTGAAATCAGTCTTGCCCCAGACACCCACTGTCTGTGCAAAAATCCTACTTTCACCTGTGCAGCTGTGAACATTGTTCACAAAGGTGTGAATTCTTGGGCAGGCAGGGGTGGCTGAGGTGTGGTCATTCCCTTTTGGAGGGAAGAGCCACAGATAAGGTTTGGGGATTATCTAGACTGTCTATTCAGAACATTCATGAGGTGCATGTCTGTGTTCCATACAGTGAGCAGAAATGATGGCCTGTTGCTTTAGAACAAGCTCTGGGCACAGCAGTTTTTGTGGCTGTTTTCTTCTCACAGTCATAACTGCACCTCCTCTCCTCTTGCCCACTGGTTGCCCCAAGCCTCTGTCTCTGTTGTTGCAGCCACTTCAGTTTTTACCAAATAGCTTCTAAAATCCAAAATGTGTAGGCAGACATGGGAGCTGGGACCAGAACTTAGTCTCCAAATGTCTCCAAAGGGAGCATGGTGGCAAGAGCTTGTCCACCTGTGAATCTTGAATTATGTCCCACTCAGGGTCCCTTCCACGGGCTCACAGTGGCCAAATAGCCAGGTTTTTTTGGAAGATGAGGGATATGGCCTTCAACCCTCACTGGGAGACAACTGAGCTTGCTTCTTCCACTTTTGAAGATCAGGCTCCTGTAAGAATAATATCCACTAGTGCTTCTCAGAACTTTACAGAAGTTGGCACTTATTTTGTAAGGAGCGTGGATGTGTCTCGGTGCTTTGGGCACCCTTTAATACCCCCTGCTCTCACAAGTGTCAGGCCAGCTGATTTCAGGTCTTGATTAGGTGCAGGTCTCAGTGCAGGTCACTGTGGGTTTGTGCAGAGGGACGAACCTTCAGGGAGCCTTATCCTACCAAAATGCTCTTGCCCTGGAATTGAGGCAGCTCATGTGTGGCAGAAAGAAATAGTCCACACTTTTCTCTTTAGGCACTGAAATGCCACTGAGGTATCTGCTTAGGCTTTGAATGGGAAGGGAGGAAGCTGGAAGGGAAACCAGGGCACAGAGTCTTCACATTCGATTGGTTTGTTTTGTGCACTAAGACCACTTGGAAGTGGAGGGTGTCAAATGCCACCTGACCCTTGTGGGTCCCTCCCAACTCAGGATATTCTGTGACGGTCTGTGGTCAGTAGAATACCAGTTTGTACCCACAGTTTGTGGGCTCAATGCTGCTGTGGGTGTTTTTTGTTCACAGTGCTGGGTAGTATGAGCTCAATAAGTTCGTGAGCTCCCAGTGAAAGAAACTCCTTTCCATGCCCATTATTCTGCACAACAAAATCAGTACTCTCCTAGGCTTTGTCAAAGAGCAGCAAAGCCCCTGTACTGCTGGTGTAGAAATAATTACCATTCACCCACTTGCTCTGGCTGAGGGAATTATGCAGGTCCATTAACCCAGTTCCCAGCAGGTAAAATATCCATAATGGCAAGAGATAAACTAACACGGGCTGCTCTCTTTGCATGTGCTTTTCTTTAATCATAAGAAAATGGGTATTTTGAGAATTCGAAATTTCTTGGTGTCATAAAGACTTGAAAATGAGATTTAGAGGTTTAAAAGAAAAATAATAAAGGCATAAGTCACCTAACCTCATAATTTAGAAACCAACTCACCCTCACAGTCAAGTGTGGGTCGTGAGGTCCTGGCACAGGTTGGGCAGAGAAGCTGTGGCTGCCCCTGGATCCCTGGAAGTGTCCAAGGTCAGGCTGGACGGGGCTTGGAGCACCCTGGGCTGGTGGGAGGTGTCCCTGCCATGGCAGGGGGTGGCACTGGATGGGCTTTGAGGTCCCTTCTGACCCAAACCCTTCTGTGATTTTGTTTCCTGGGAATCAAAACAGTTTCATTCCCACTACTAAGAGAGTATCCCAGTTTACACTTAGCAGGCAGTGGCTTTCCTGGGTTTCAAGAACAGTTTGCAGGCTGAAAACCAGGAGTGATGTAAAAAGAATGGTTATTATTTTAAAATCTCATTGTTGTAGCCTATTGCCTGACCTGGGAAAGGAGGAGGCTGCAGGGCTGCTCCTCAGCCCTGGGCTGGTGAAAAGGGTCTCCTGCCACTCTGAGATTCGCTGCTGAATTGGGGTATCTCAAATAAGCTGCAGTTTTGAGCAGTCTCCCTGTGATTCCAGCTGCAGTTCTGTGCACCACCTCTGACTGGTCCCACGGAGTGCCATGGCCCCAGACCTCACACAGAAACATTTCTTCAGTAAGGGAAGATGAGTGGTGTGGGACCTATCCTTCCACTCAGGCTATGGAAGTGGGAAGAGGTGGAAGTGGGAAAGAGAGAAAACAGAGAAGGTTGTAGTATTATGCAGAGAGAAAATTGCTTCAGGGGTAAAACACATCAGAAGGTTAAAAAACAACATGTGGGAGTGACAGAAGAAATCCTGAAGAAACCCCACGTCTATCAGGTAGTGTTGGAGAGAAGAAACCAAGCAAGTCTTGGCTCTGCAGGGTCTGACCTGGCAACAGAGAGCAGGGGAAGGGCCAACTGGGGGGACCCCAGTGCCCAGGCAGAGGTCAGGGGTGAGACACCTGTCTGTGAGGTCAGCTCTGCACATGGAGCCTGGAGAGGAGACATCCTTCAGCCCTCCTGCCTCACTCTTCTGCCAGGGCTAGCGTGTCCCACCCATGTGCTCATGGTGCAAAATCCACCACCCTGTGCAGTGCTAACAGTCAGCTCTGGCCACACCAGATCTGCACCTGAGTAGAATCTGAGCTCACTCCCTCTTCTACAAAACACACTTCTTGTAGGGGAAAACAAGAATTTCAGAAGAGGAAAAAAGTCAGATTTTTCTTCTAAGCCAAAATGTGCCAGGAATGCTTTCGAAGGATGTTTACGGGGTGTGCCCTGTGCAGACACAGAGTGCCCTGCACCCTCTCCTCCCTGTCCTGGGCATAGTGAGGCCACAGCAAATGTCATCAGGCACATCCCCAAGTGCAGAGTACAAGACAGGCCACTTTGGGAAAATGCACTTTTGCAATGCCATTTCTTCCCACGAGAGGCTGTGCTTTATAAGAGCAACCCCTGGGCAAAGGCTGTAGTTCCTTGGGCATCAACAGCTGATTTCCTGCCCTGGCAGAGTCACAGACCCATGGACTATCCTGAGCTGGGAGGGACCCACAAGGACCATCCAGTCCAACCCCTCTTCCTGAGATCCAGCCTAAGCTTCCCCTGACACAACTTCATGCCCTGACCCAGCTTCGTGCCATACATCTCCAAAATAATTCAGAAAGCTTCAGCTGAAACCTGTCTTCGATGTGAGGCTTTGAAAATTATACCTGCAAAGTGATTTAACTTCTTCATGAACTTAATCGGTGTTGAGAAGGATTTATCTCGGCATTTCTGTTTTATTAACAGTTCATTACTTTTTAAAAAAATAAGTGTTCTGTTATCTTTTTACAAATATGATAATTTCAGCAAGTGAGGCTAAAACGTTTTGGTTGGTGCTTTTTATTTTGCTCTGCCTTGACCTATCCTCCAGTTAACCCCCAGTTAAACCACTGGAGGGCAGGATGGAAACAAAGGAAAGCTGTTTCCAAGAGGGGACTCTCCCCGGTGCACAGAATTGTGTGTGCAGGACATGTATTTTCAATATCCTGCAGCCCCACTTCTAATCATGGGGATTAATGCCTTAAACAGTCAAATCTTGGCACAGATCATTAGAAGAAAAGTTTCATTAGTTTGAATAAGAGTAAAAACTTCTTGTTTAGCAAATTCCTTTGGCAAGTCTGATGAACCACCCTCCTTGAGCGCTCAGGTTATATTGCTGCAGAGGAAACACCCCCAAATTTAAACCCAGAAGCATCCCTTGGACAGCAGTTTGAGGCTTCAGCTGAGTGGTGGCATCACTGACAGATTTGGGGAGTCGAAAGCTGGTGTCTGGCTTGGAAATTCACTTCATTTGAGGGAAACACATAAGCAGGACAAATTAATTAATTTCTCTGGTTGCATCAGTAAAATCACTGTTGTATATCTTGCTATAAATATCAACCTTTTCATGTCTTTGATGCAACTGTCCCAGTACAGCTGTGGGAACTCTCTTGTCTCCGTGTATTTGCTAATTTTTCTGTCTTATTGTTCCAGTTATTAACAAGTAAAAATATTTAGGTGCTGACTGAAGTGATTTGGTGAGTTGTTGGGGGGCAGTTTTTTGTGGATTTTGTTTGTCTGGGGGCCTGGGGGCGTTTGTTCCTGGTTTTTTTGTTGTTTTTTGTGGGTTTTTTTTTAAGGAAATTTATTCTGCTCAGCAGCAGTGATGTGATTAAGAGCACTCAGCAAAACCTCAGCAGCATCTCAAAGAGTCTGGCAACATGAAATGACACCAAGGAGGGAATGTTCCTATCACTGCCATGAGTTGGTTGCTACAAATGAATGTCCCCAACATCTGTTATCGAGCCCCACCCCAAAAAACTAATGGGAATAGTGGCCTTTGAAGAGGATGTATTAATCCTAGTCCTTGTGGTGGAACAGGAAGGAACAGCATTCCGAGAGCACATTTTTGGCTGCTGAAGTGCCACTAATTCAGTGTTGTGGTTGTCACTCCCCAGCGAGGACAGGCTGGTCCCTGCGTCGTGCTTTGCACCAGCCACGAGAGTTCCTGCATTTGCTGGGATGCATTAGAGCTTCTTTTGGGGTTTGTTTTAATGCCTTCCCTGGTGCCATGCAAAACAGCAGATGCCAGTGGGCCTGCAGCATCCAGCAGTGGTGGGAAAGCTGTGCATATTTATCTGCAGTGCCCACCAGCTCCTCAGCAGGCTGGTGCCAGCAAGCACAGCTCTGTTGCAAGTCCAGCTTCTGCACTTGCTCCTGCATTGTCTTGAATGAAGTGGAAAGAAGCTCAGGCTCAGCTAAGCAGTAAAGTGTTTGGGTAAGAAAAAAGGCATCTTTGCCTCTATTCAAAAGAAAAGAAAAGAGAAGAGAAGAGAAGAGAAGAGAAGAGAAGAGAAGAGAAGAGAAGAGAAGAGAAGAGAAGAGAA
>JAWWEE010000021.1:19896852-19911447 GCA_035221455.1 Xenops minutus
TCTTCCCTCCCCTCCTTTTTTTCCCCCTCCCTCGTCCTTCCCCTCCCTTTTTTCCCACATTAAGCAGGAAAATGCTGCCTTGCAGGAATACGTTGCCAATAAAACCAGGAAAACCGAGGAGCGCCGGAAGGGGATCAAGGACATCAACGCTGTGATCCAGCAGATCTACAGGGACCAGGATCTCACCCAGGGTAGGAACCACCTGGAGCGTGGAGGGATCCCAGGGAGGGAGTGTGGAGGAGTTTGGGGGGCCCAGAGTGAGTTTAGGGTGGAGCAAACTCTGTGCCAAGACCCCAATCCCGGGAGTATTCCCTGGCTAATCTCGTGGTGATCCCTGTTCCCAGACGTCGGCATGGAGCACTTCCTGAAGAAGGTGGAGGCTGCTCACTGTGCTGCCTGTGACCTCTTCATCCCCATGCAGTATGGAACCATCCAGAAGCACCTCAAATCCCTGGATCACAACCACAACCGCAGGGTGAGCGGGGACTGGGGGTTGGATCCAGGGGATTCCTGAACCCAGGAAGGATTTTCCTCCTCCTCTGCAGTGCTTCTTCCCTGCTCTGTGGTGGCTTTGGGTGTTTTTGTGGCTCCAGGAGCTTCTCCTGCAGAGTCTTGAGGGAATTCTGATGGATTTGTGTCCCCAGAACCTTTTTCCCATAGAAACTTCCTTGAATTTTGATGGGTTTGTGACCCCACAAACTTCTCTCCACAAAGTCTGAGGTTGATTTTGGTGTTCTGTGTCCCCAGAATGTTCATTCACAGAATGCTGGGTTAGTTTTGATGGATTTGTGTCCCCAGAATCTCCATCCTCAGGATCTCCAGTGAATTTTGTGTCTTTTCCCCCATTTCTTGCAAAACAAAACACCTTTGAGCCTCCCTCACTCCCCCTGGGATGATGTTATTCCAAGCTTTCCCCGGGAGCAGCTCCTCTCAGTGTAAAACCCACCTGAGCTGGGACTAATTCCTCAAATTTGGTTCTGATTTCACTGATTTGGGGCCTTTCTGTGTCCTCCCACCCAGGCCATGATGGAGCAATCCAAGAAATCCTCTCTGGTCGTTGCCAGGAGCATCCTCAACAACAAACTCATCAGCAAGAAGCTGGAGCGGTACCTGAAGGTGGGTGTTGCTGCAGGAATTCCCTGGGGGAATTTTGTGGGGAAGGGATTGGAATCTTGGTTGATATTCATGGAGTTTCCAGCCCTCTCCTGCCCTGTGGCACCAAATCTGGAGAGTCCTCCAGGTGGAACCCGAGCCTTGGGGCTGCTGCAGGTTTGGAATCCTGGAATGGTTTGGGTTGGGAGGCACCTTAAAGGAATTCCCATCCCACTTCCCTGCCATGGGCAGGGACACCTTCCATGGCCCAGGGGGGCTCCAGCCTGGCCTGGCACACTTCCAGGGCTGGAGCAGCCCCAGATACCCTGCGAGTTCCATCCCAGCCCTTCCCAGGCAGGAATTCCATCCCACTATCCCATATTTAGTGTGGATTTGCAGTCTGGAGGCAGCAGCTGCTCCGGGAGCTGCTCATTTGCCTGCTGTGGTGCTGGAGGGGCCTGTGCCGTGGGAGGTGTGAATTCCTGCAGCTCATCCACGGGGAAACTCCGGCAGACGAATGTTTGTCCTCCCTTGGCAGGGCGAGAATCCCTTCACGGATGATCCCGAGGAAAAGGAGGAGCACGAGGAAGGAGAAGGAGGAGCCGCTGGGAACGCAGAGGAAGGAGCAGCAGAAGGGGCAGAGGAGAACAAGGACGAGGAGGAGAACCCAGAGGAGGAAAACCTGGAAGAGGAAAACCCCGAGGAAAACCCAGAGGAAGAAAATGCAGATGAGGAAAACAAGGATCCTGAGGAGAATCCCAAAAAAGAGGGGGAGGGAGAGGAAACAGGGACAGAGACAGAGCTGGAGCCGCAGGCACTGACGGAGCCAGAGAATGCAGAGGAGCAGAATTGCCCAAACCCAGCAGAACCTCTCCCTGAGGAAGAGGAGCAGCAGCCAGAGGAGGAGGAGGAGGAGGAGGAGGAGGAGGAGGGGAGTGAGGAAGCCGCAGCAGCCGCAGAGCACGAGGCTGTGGAGTGATGGGATGATGGGATGACCCCTGAGGGGAAGGACCCGACGTGTCTGTTGGATGTTCTCGAGCCCAGCCGTGTCCGTGAATGTTTTCCGTTCTCATCCCGCCTCTCCCGGCCAAAGGGACTGTTCTCTTTGGGGGTTTTGGGAACTGGAGGATGTTTTTTTACCAGATCTCCACGTTAGTCGCTAGTTTTGTGCGGTCTCTGTTCTTAGGTGGCTTTGTAGGAGATTTTTCCTTTGGAGCATGTGTGAGAGCCGGAGCTGCCCCGGCCAGCGGAGCCTCTTCCCCTCGGAGTGGGGACGTTTCCACCTTGGAACAGCAACACTTCAGTTCTGGGGGTTTCCTCGAGGTTCCTGTGACTGTCATGGCCCCATTCCCAATGTTTTCCCGGTCCTTTTCCCGCCGAGCGCAGCGTTCAGTGGTTGTTGACGTTGTGTTGTTTGTAAACTGGTTCCATTTTCGTGGTCGATGGGTGGGTGGAGATAAAAGGACTTATCCTGAGTTTATCCACGACTCTGCCCTCATTCCTGGTGTCCCAGGAAAGCCTGGGAGAGGCTGGAGCTGCTCCACAATCCTGTGTTTCCATGGCCTGGGTCGTTTGGCTTCCCGGGGTTTCCATCTCCGTGGTTGGAGCCGAGCTGGCAGGAGCTGATGGGAGCTCCCAGCACCTGGAATTGTGGGTTCTCCTTCCTGAAATGAGGGGGAGCCCAAGGGGATTGGTTTCCATGGCACCCCTCAGGTTGTTCCTGCACGAAGAGATGGAGCTGGGAGCATTCCCATGGGATGGGGTGATGGATACAGACCTGTTTCTCCTGGAATCACCGGCCTTGGAAAGCTCCAACTCGGTGTGAAGTGTTTGTAGGAGGGAAATTCCCCTGGGAAGGGGATTGAGGTGTTAATTTGAAGACAAGATGCTGGGATTGTTCCCAGTTTCCCAGCTTTTCCTTTGGCATGGATCCCTGTGGCTGCCAGAGGCTTTGGCTGCTCGCAGGAAATCTGGGATGGAGTGTGGGGAGGGGCTGAGCTCCATGGTTTGAGCTCCAGGAGGGGGAACATTCCAGCTGGGAGATCCATTGTCCATGGAAACACAGCTCAGCTCTGGGACTGCCCCTCCTGGCATCCCCTGCCCTCTCCTGCAGCTCCCATTATCCCTGCAAGATTCTTTTCCAAACACAATTAACAGCCCGGGGCACTAATTACCTCATCAGGGCACCAGGAATTTGGCTCCAAGGAATTTGGCTCATTCCCTGTTGTGGGAACAGCTGGATCCCAACCCTGTGAGATGTTGGCTCTCAGGGCGAGTCTGGCTCCACTTCCTTCCCCTTTTCCATGGGTTTCATGGAATTTTTTGCCCTTTTTTTTTCCCAATCCCTGGGGAACATCCAGCAGGAACCAGGAGGGGCCTTTGGGCTGTTCCCTCCCTGGTGTTTTCCCAGCCTGGTTGTAACACAGGGAGGGAAAACCAGGAAGGGCGATTTGGAATTAATTCCCTTATGTGTAATTCGGGGGTGCTGAGCCTGGAATTTGGGGATGGTGAGCCTGGAATTTGGGGATGGTGAGCCTGGAATTTGGGGGTGCTGAGCCTGGAATTTGGGGGTGCTGAGCCTGGAATTTGGGGCTCATCCAGCTCCTTGGGAATGTTTGGGAATGTATGGCTGCACCATAGTTGTGTCCTTAAATCCTAAATATTGCTGTGGGTTTGTGTTGTGGGCCAAAATCCTTGGATTTGGTGCAGATCCAGGGATGCTCAGTGGAAGTGTGTGTGGCACTGGGGTTTTCCAGCTCCTCAGGGATGCACGTGGTGAATTCCAAGGATTAATTGGGAATTAAAACCCCCTCGGTGCATCTCGCTCTGCCCACGGATCTGCAGGAACATCCAAGCCCCTCATCCCTTGGGATTCTGTGGACTGGGAGCACCAGAGGAGTGGGAATCAGCTGGGAAGGGAGCCCCCCTGGAATTCTGGAATGGTTTGTGTGGGAAGGGACCTTAAAGCCCATGCCATCCCATGGAATTCCATGGGCAGGGACACCTCCCATGGCCCAGGTGGCTCCAGGTGCCCCCTGGCCCTCGGGATGGCTCCGTGTCCTGGTGCTCTTGGGGGTCCCTGAGCTGCAGGGGGGGCTGGGAATGAGCCATGGAGGGGGATAAAGGACTGGAATGGGGCTGGGAAGGGACCTGGAGCTCGAGGAGCAGCGGGATGTGGGTCTGGAGAGGCTTTGGAGCTCCTCACACCCCCAGCCCGGGGCTGCCCCGAGGGTTTTAGGGGGTTTTCCTTTGGGGTTGGGGGAGAAGCTGAGGGAAAAGCTGCTGGAAAGCTGGGCTGGGGATGGAGGATCCCATGGATGGGGTGGGATGGGACGGGATGGGGAGGGGATGGGGTGGGATGGGATGGGACGGGATGGGGAGGGGATGGGATGGGGGGGGATGGGACGGGATGGGAGGGGATGGGGATGGGGATGGGAGGGGATGGGATGGGGAAGATGACAATACTCTCTGTGCTGCTTCTGCTTTCCCTTTGCAAAAGGCAGAGAGTGCAGAACCATTTCAGCTCCACCTTGTGCATTTTAAATATTACACTGACTACCACAGGGTAACATGAAATGTTTGCAGAGTGAAATATCCCCTCCCTACAGAAAATGTGACCCAAAGGGAACACAGGCTGCCTTCCCATAGAATCCCAGAGTGGTGTGGGTGGGAAGGGACCTTAAAGATCATCTTGTTCCAACTCTATCATCCACTTCTCTTGTTCTCCCTGTATCCCCTCAATAATTCCTGATCTATTCCTTTATGATGCAGACTCCATTGGTTTAGATCTGCCACTCTAGATCTTTGGGAATCTCTTGTTCTCTGCAGCTCTGCCTGTAAGAATTTTCCCTTCCTGATTGATGTATGTTCTCCTTGGGTTTGAAAACACTTCAGTCTCGAAGCCCATAATCAGACCAGGCAAACAAAAAGCTGAAATTCTGCTGTGGCCAGAAATGAATCTCTAAGGGACACTTCAGCACACAGAGCCCAGCTAAGAATCAATGCCTTCAAGTAAATATTTCAGCCAAGAACCGGCACCCAAAAAACATTTAGAAGGGTCAAAAAAGAACAATTTCAAAGCTTTTAAGTTGTTGTAGTTTCTGTTCTGAAATAAGTTCTATGAAAAAATTGAATAATTAGCCCGTACACACAAATCTAGGTATTTTATCTCAAATAAATTCATTTCAATTCATGGGACAGACCCATGTGGAGTTTGGTTGATATCAGTGTCCTAAGTCAGGCAGAAAATGAAGGAGATTTTGGGCCAACTCCATTTGGGTTGGCTTCAAATAGTAATTGTAACATGAGAAGGAAGGACAATGTGTCCCTGACATTGGAGTTGTCCAGTTAGTGAATTCTTCCAGTGCTCGTTAATGAATTTAAATTGAATCTAAAATAGCTGAATCTAGTCTCAAGACAACTAGATATGTTTTATAGGTGAAAAACGACTTGGAGAGTGAAAGAAAAAATCCCTTCTAACCTTTTCACTCTGGGCATTGAAAGGCAATTCTGTAACATAGTTGTACCTCAGCCTTGGTTTTACCTCTGGTAAATTTAGGTCTCTAAATAAAATTTAGACAGCACAAATTGTCCAGCACATATTTTCTCCCAAAATTTCATTAGTAGCTGCAGTAAAATTGTACCAGGAAGGGACTCTAACTGCACAATGGCAGCTTTCCTTGGAATGGGGATGATGAAGGGAGACATTTACAATTGGAGGGATGGAATGTGCACAAACCCCAAACACACACACTCAGAGAAACACACACCCTAAAAAAAACCCCAAACTCTCCTCTTCAGATGCAGAGGGAGCTCTTCAGGAGCCTTTTTGTAGGACATACAGAGTAAAAGGTGTTGTGCAAGCCCAGGGTCTGGCACACAAGTGGCTTTTCCCTAAACTGAATAGGAGAACTGGGAAGGTGGAGCAAGGCAAGCCTGGGGCCAGGCAGGTGTGACAAGGAGCCTTCCTGCAAAGGGAGTGAAGGGCATTCAACTGGAATGGCTTGGAGAGGATAATGGAGGGGCATTTGGAAAGCAGTGGGAACTGCATTTACTTCACATCTCAAGCTGGCACTGATTTGGCGGAGGGTGGAAGATATTCTCCTTTCTCCTGGCATTTGTTGACCTGAGAAACACTGAGCTGGTGGGTGTGGAAGAACAGCACCCAGGGAAGTGGTGAGTTACTCTGGGGTTAACTGTGGAAAACTAGCAGATATTTGTTCACTGGGCTTCTCCAGGAGATGGGGAATGTATCTGGAGGTGAGGTGGCTGCCGTGGGGAGCTCACAGTGCTGGGTGAGCAGCAATTCTGTCTGCTCAGTGTGGCACAACTGGATGAAAGTCTCACTGGGATGAATCCTCACAAAGGCTGCCTTTTGGAAAAGGAGGAGTCTAGCTGGGCAAATACCCCCCAGCTATCATGAGGTGCTTCGAGTGAACGTGGAAGTGCCATCTCTGCCCCACCAGCTGCTTTCCAAATGGAGGAAAATTGGATGTGTTGCACCTTCTCCCTCTAAGCTTCCAGTTAACATTCATGCTTTGATGGGATATTTGCTTCCCAAACCAGCAAGATTAATGATCTCAAGCCATCAATGATCAGTCCCAAGATGATGCTTCCAGTCTGCACAGGCACTGCAACAAAAATCCCCAGGTTTGAAAAGCTGCTCTCCTGTGGTTGTTGGGGGATGCGAGAGGAAAATGGAATCTGAAGTCCCCATGGCTCGAGGAAGCCACGATTTGATGATGATGATGATGATGATTTTATTTATTTAAGTTAAACAAGCTGCCATCAAGGGACCTAATGGTGGGGTTTGTCTCTTCTTCCCCTCCACCCCCATGGTTATGAAAAGTTCGAGTGGCTTTGTGTTTTGTTTTGCTTTTCCTTAAATGGGGATGTTCCATCTACTCTCTTCTCAAGCCTGATCAAGCCTTTTATTTGATCCCAAATCGTCCAGGTTTTTCGTTTATAGAATTATGAATAAAGGCTTCATATGCCGTTTAATATACTCGTTCCTTCTCATTGAGAAGCGTTTGGCATTTACACTTCTTATTTAAACATGTTTAAGCGATTCCATTACTAAATACTGCTGGAGGGAACCAAAGAGGGAGAAGAGATTTGGCATCAATCCCAGTGCAATTTGGAGGCAAAGGTCTGAGGATGCTCACTATCCTATAGCATGACAGTAATTAAAATTAATGAAAAATCACTGCCTAACACCCACCACTTGACATATTTCCTCAGGTGGTTTTTGCAAAAATCTCCAGGAGAGACCTGTGGCTTGGAGCTTTGAAGTTCCCCTGCCCCTCCTCAGTCTCACCTCTGCTTTCATAAATATAGAGACTTGAAGAAATATTCTGAAAGAAGGCCATTATTTCAAGCTCTTCTGTCCTAAGTAGCTTAAGGTGACTTTGTAAAGCTGCAGTTTTGCCCAGGCAGAAGGATGAGCATTTGGGGAACTGCTGAGCCCAGTGGCTCCTCCTCAACAGCCTTGGAGAGTCAGCAAGAGGATTCACCAGGGCTGGTGGGGGATTGGAGTGTGAAGGGCAAAAAGCCCAAAAACACAAGGAAAAAAACCCTCCAGACTCCACCAAATATGTTGTGTGAAGATAAACCTGCTTGGCTGATGAACGAAAGCAGACTCTGAATCTGTAGACATAATGATTTGAGAAGAACTACTGAGGTGGCATTGCCTCTGTCTGTATTTACACAATTTCCAATGTGGACCAAGCTGCTCAGAGCCATCCACCAGAGGGGAAAGTCCATCCCATAATCAAAAAGCTGATTTAGACACATCGAATTTACCCAGGCTCACTTCCCAAAGGTACCTTCTTTTGGGGACCTTTCTCCCATCTGCAGCAAAGAAGGGTTTGGGGATACACTTGGGACTTTTCAACCTCTCTTTATGGTTAAACACTGTGGGATAAGAAGCATCATAAAAAGGGTTCTTTCTTCATGCACTTCAAATCTCCTGGTTATTTCCCTTCATTCCTCAGCTGGTGTCAGGATCTCAGAACAGGATGCCAAAAGGCAGACTTGCTGTTTGACAAACTTTGAGGGAGAAGACCATCTTTATGGAATTTTTGCCATGTGAAACAGTCCTGAAGGAACCCTAATAATTGTCCCTTCTTGCCACCACCACACAGGGCCACCCACCCAGGGCTATGGATTCTCTTTAAGAGGAAGTCTCCTGAGCTCTCTTTTTTCCATTTTTTTTCCCCCTGAAACAATACACTTAAGAGAAAATTATTATCCATTTGTAAGGATCTAACCTTTTCCTTGTGGGAAAAAAAAAATAAACATCAGCGTCTCAGAAGAGTTTTCAGTGTCACTTGAAAGTGACATTAAAAGATTCTTTGGAATCAGCAAATCGAACATACAAAATCTTCTTGCTTTACAAGCTCAGTGTTTGGTGAACAGTCAAGACACTTTATCACCCTAAGGAAAGAGAAAGAAGATTTCTGTCTTGGTACTTCTCATCCTGAGTTACTCTTTGTTTTTTGTCATGTTGCAAATCAGCAATGAAGAAAACTCACTCAGCAAGCAGTAAAAGCAGCAACAAATGTTTACCCCTTGGGATATGTACTCTGGAGAGAATTCCCCACCCAAAAGGAGCAGACACTTCAAGGTCTGCGTGTGCAAGTTTAGCCTGACTTGGAATACAGGCAGGGAGCCAATCCAGGAATCACACAATCCAGCCTCTTCTTTGAGGTTCAGAAATTCTCCAGCCAGCAGGTTAATAAGTTATCCACGGAGCACAAGAAGCATCAGAACTGAGGTTTGAAATATCTGATATTAAATCTCTAAAATAAACACTGAGAACTAGAGAAAATAAATTGCTCAGTGAAAGAATTGAGTAATATTATGATTTCCCTCTCCCTCACCCCTTGAACATGTTGCTTAATCTATGGTAAGACTGTAATTGCTGTCCTGAAGAAGGATGTGCTTGGAGGTGCCTTGGGCTTCCACAGTCTGTTTTCTTTTTGGCAGCAAAGAGTTGCCTTTCTGACTTCATTGCTTGTCAGTGTTTATGAATAACCTGCATTTTGGGCAAGATTCTTACACCACCTTCATGAGAATGAATCCTGGTTCAAGTGGAGTCGATGGGATCAGGTCACTGATCTAATGAAGCTTTTAATTTGGCAAAGTGGCTTTTCTATAACATGCAATGAACACATTAATTGAGTATATCCCATTCAGCACTTTCCCCTCAGAATGGTGCAGTTATAAGTTGGTTCCTTTGTACTTTTTCTTTGATTTTTTTAAAATTATTTTTTTAATACTCTGAATCAGAAAGGGTTGAACAAAAACATCCTCCAGGAGTTGCACATCTTTGCAAATACGGAGTTTGTGTTATAATTTATGTGGCTGTGTTGTAATTTATTGGGCCGTGTTATCCTCATTCAGGAGTTTTTGGAGACCATTTATTTATGTGGATGTTCTAAATATTGTGTTTAGGAGTCTCTAGCCAAGCGTCACACCTACAACAGCAGAGTGAACACCCCCTCAGAGTGGAATATCTCCAGGGCAGGGTTTGCACACAAGTGAACAAACCATGAGATATATGAATGTGCCTTTTTCAGGGCACGTGTGTGACTGACAAGTCCTTCCAGGAAAACTTGGGAATTCCTTTCTTTCCCAGGATTTTACAATCTTTCCTTTGGTGAGTTCTGGAATTGAATTTTCAGCCTCTCTTCTTCTTCATTACAGTTTTTGTTTCTTCCTGTCTTGTCTTCCAGGTTTTACGATGACTTATTTATAGGTTTGTTTCTTCCAGGCGGTTCAATTGATCTTTAATTTTATTCCATGACCACAGAGGGAAACAGCACAAGCTCCAGCAAGTTGGGAGCAGGCAGGGATTGTGCACACTCTCCTGAGGCTAAACAGACCTTCCCTTTGGTGTCCTGGCTGCTGAAGTGTGCTCTGCTAAGGAAGAGGATGTTGAAGGAAATCTAGGGAATTTGTCCTTTTATTAGATTAAATGGAATAAAGATATGTGGTCACTCAGCCCAGAGTGGAGTCCAGGTCTGGGCTTAGTTACCAGGTGAAGTGAGTCAGCCTGAGATGGGGTGGGGTGGGGAAAGAGCAGGAAAAACAAAATCTCTTGGGAGCAGAAGAGATTATCACTGTGAGTCAGGGCTCTGGCCTCTGAGGGTGCTTTGGGGTTGGAAATCAAGGTGATAAAGGATCAAAAAAAAATAAAATCAAAGGAAATAAAGACATTTCCTATCAGGACCCAAGGCCTGGTTATTACCTAAAGAGTGCCTTTTATTGCAGAGCCCCGTGGATGACAGTGGTGGGGTTTGCATTCTCCACTTTCCAGCTGTTGAGAGGGAAGCAGAGCCCACAGACCCCTGGGCAGGGCCTGGTGCTGAGCAAACAGGAGCTGTCCTTACCTGCCAGGCAGCTGTGTCGTGGTGCAGAGGTGCAGCATGACTCTGCTCCTGATCCCAGCCCTCTGGGGAACGCCATTTGCCACTCTGTTCCTGTGTCTGGAGCAATTGTCGTGCTCTCAGAAGGAAATTGCTTTCCTACAGTGCTAATTTCCACGTCTTCAACACTCTTTTTCGTCTTCACTTTCTCTTTGCTTTCACGGGATGGAGCAAAGCAGGACGCAGCAGTTTCCCCACTGGCAAGGGGGTCAAGACATTTGGATGGTGCCAAGTCCCTCCCTTGGGTTGCTTGACATGCTGGCAAGTGCCAGAGTGAGTGGTGAGGACACACTGTTATGTGTAACAGGGCTCTGGAAAAACCCTGGGCCTTCACTCCATCCTTTAGTGTCCATGGAGGGCATTCATTTCTTTTCATACTGTACAAATAAAGATGTAAATATGCTTATATTAAACATAAAAATACATTATTTATGTTAGTCATTAGCAAGATCTCTTTATACAGATATGGCTCTATTTATAATTATAAATATATAGAATATATAAACTATAGAAAGCTACACGTTGGGTATTGAAGTTTTCTTGAGTTCAGTCAATCACCCTCAGCAACAATGACTCTTGGTCAGGTATCAGCAGATTGGGATCACAGCTCCCACCAGACACAGGAAAACTTAAATATGTGCATGTCCTGTGCTGGAACATCCTGCACAATTAATGCTGTGTGTGACTTGAGTCAGGATCATGGAGCTCCTGTCACTTGCATGTTCCCTTTGGGGATTCTTTTGGGAGGGTTTTATCAGCCCAGTAGTGTGGAACTGTGCCCCAGATCTTGACACACCTGAAGGAAATGCTATAAAACCAACTTAAAACAGCTGAAAAAGGGAGAAATAGTTCTGTACACAGCAGGGAGAGACCTGCTGGACCTGGAACCTGCCCAAAGCCCAGGGGAGGACAAAGGGCTGTTCTGTAGAGGCAGGGATGTCTCCTCAGCGTGGATCTCAGGGATGGCCACGGGCAATGGCCTGGGCTGCACTGTTTGGTCTCAGTAACACTTTTGCCACCCTTGGAGAGACACCACCAAACCCAAGAGAACATTGGCCAGCCCCAGAGGGTGTTTCACACCTTGGAGGGGCTCTGGCTGCCAAAGCTGAGCCTGACTGGGGTTTCTCCTGCTGGAGAGTGAAACCCTGTGACTAACCAGCACCCTTTGCATGTTTGGGGAGCAGTCAAGCATATGCCTGAGCAGGACTTGCCCACATGCCTACAGGGCAGCTGTTCACAGGGGCCAGCCTGGGAGTTCCCACATTTTATCTAAGCTAGAGCTCTAGAAGCTCCTGCTACCCCAGGAGAAAAACAGAAACTTGACCCCCAGCAAGCTGGTTTGCTCAGAATCCCCCAATGCACCTCTTCAGCTCGGGGAGGAAAAAAGTAAAATCAGAGTTTTCCTTGCAAAACAAGTTGCTGTTTTAACCAGTTCAGGAGTCCCTGTTTATTGCAATTTTGAAAGCAGTTTTCCAAAGTATCTCAATGGCGTTAAAATTTATGCCAGAGGTGGCTGATAAACACCCCCTTTCCTTGTCATAGCAGCAGAAAAATCATCAGGGGTGGCTTCTACATATAAACCATTGGATGTCAATAAAATTATTGGGATTTAGTGTCAGTCTTATCCAGAGCTTTTTCACCTTGTGCACAGTAACGAAGCCTGGGATAAATTGTCTAAAATCCTCTGATCATTATTTTTATCGCTGTTGCCCAAGTTGGAGAAACAGCTCTTACACAGTATTGACTTTTTCTCTGTTTGTTTCTTTCTTATCAAGTTTCAGGCATTTTTGAGGGTTTGGCAGGAGTCCCTGATCCCTGAAGCTCGACATGATTTATCCCCTCGCTGTGCCAGCTGCTCTGCCCTGCCATTCCCACTCCCCAAACCCACTCTGGCTGGGCACAGGCAGAGCCCCCCCAGTGCCTCCCCAGCCAGGACACTTGTCTCGGGGAAGTTTAGTGCTCTAAAAACTGCATTTTTAGTGAACACGCTCAGGAAATGTGTTTGTAAACCCAGATTTATCACTATTTTGCTGATAACTATGGAGTGTTTCCTCCCAGTTCTGTCTGGAGCTCCTGATCCTTCACTCAACCAGTAGTTGCTCAGTCTTTTCTGAATTATCTCTCCATTTTAAAACTATGGCAAATCAGGCTTTCTGTTTTTTTTTTCTTTTACTCCATTTAGCCATAAATTATGGTTTTCTGGATTTGACTTATGGGTTTTAATTAATCTTCCCATCCCTTCCCTCTTTCCAGAAAGTCTTTATCTGGCAGTTCTCCAGTGGAGGTTCTGCCCCAAGTGGAAATCCTGCCTCAGGATTTCCTGCTCTTGCCTCAGCTCATTGCATGTCCATGGAGTCATTCTGCAAACAAATTAATTTCTTCTTGTCTAGAAATCGTAGAGCTCTTTCATTCTGTCCTTCCTTAAAGGATGTTCAAACAAATCTGTCTGAGGGGCTTTCAGGGCACTGAGTACAGAAGTGCCAGGTGCATCTGTGGATGGAAGAGAAGCAAAAGAAGGCTTGAAGAAATGAGAGGCAGGAAAATCAAAGCGTTATGGTGGGGAAACGTTGTTTGTTCCTCTTGTGTGAGGGGATTAAACTTAAAGGCTGCAGATGAAAACCATGGCCCTTCCCCTACCCTGTTTGGGGTGTAGGGGCACGTGAATGTAAAGGGCACCTTATCTGCCCCCTCTTCTTCATATGCTGAAAAGTTCTAGCCAGTTTTCTTCATGCCCCTTCTGCAGCTTTAACCTCCCATCTCGATGTTCTCTTGCCTACCAGCTTTGGACAACTGGCTTCTTGCCCTAAAAGTCTTCCACTGCAGATATTAAGAGAAGTGTGGTTTTGTTTGGCTTGAAATCGAGTTCTTCTCAGGGGTTTTGGGGGGCTGTGAAGCAAAGTGGCATCCCAGGGTTCTGAGCATGCTGGTTCTCCTTTGGCAGCAGGTGACAATCTGTGACCAGCAAAAAATCTTCCTCAGGCACCCAGGAAAATAAGCAGCAGAGGGAGTCGGTTGCCAAGCAAACTGGGTTTGTGGGAGGTTTTAGAATCCTACAGTCACAGAATCACTAAGGTCAGAAAAGACCTTTGAGATCATCAGGTCCAACCATCAACCCAGCACCGGCATCGTGGTCACCACTAAAGCATTTCATACCCTCTGGGAGGGTTTATAACTAAAGGGCACAGTGTGGTTTTGCTGGGGTTTGGGAAATTTCTTGGGTTTGTTTTTCTCTCAGTCTCACCTTGCATGTAGCTGAACTTCTCTGACTTCAGAACTACCAGTCTAAGCTGTACAAAATCTTTGTTTCTTGCTGCTGAATTCTGACCATGCACCCAGCTCTGTGTAAAAGAACTACTGTTGAGTGGGCCTGAAAAAGAGATGGATATAACCAACAGAAGGTTTACTGGCACAAGGGGATTTGATTTGGGAATTAAAAGTTCCTTCTAGCATTGGTAGTTAACTCCAGCCTTTTATCAGCTGGATTAATTTTCTAGTCTACTGGAACTGTGAAGAGATCAAAAGTTTAATTACCAGTGGGGCCTGGATTGTAATGCATTATCTTGCTTGTCTTGAAAATATTGCAAAACCAGAAAATGTTTTGAATGTTATATGGTGCACCATTAGTCACAATGCAGCTCTTAATGAACTGGCACTGTGCAGGATTGAGAGGCAAAGGAAACATCACCCAGCTCAGGGCAATGCACCCCCAGCCCAAGGGCTGGCAAGAAGGGCTGGAGCTGATGGGATTAGAACCTCTGCCAGCTCCAGCCTAGTTTCTGCTCCTCATCCTTTGGACATTGTAAACCTTCTTAGAATAGAATATGGGAGGGGGAAAAAGGCAAAGTTTGGTATGAAAAGAAGTGTTCCACAGCATGATATTTGTACCATGTAACCATGGTGAGATGGTGATGGTTTGAAGTTAGATGGGATGGTTTGAGTGTGTGCCTGTAAATCACAGGTTGTGCCAGGGGTGTTTTATGGTGAAGAGTCTACAGGAGGAGGACACTGAGGGCACTTGGGGTGTCCAGCTGGAGAAGAGGAGACTGAGGGGACACCTCATTGCAGGGACACCTTC
>JAWWEE010000021.1:19911547-19921802 GCA_035221455.1 Xenops minutus
GCCAGAGCTGCAGGAGGGTTTGGATGATGCTCTGGGGCACAGGGGGTGACTCTTGGGGATGTTCCTGTGCAGGGCTGGATGATCCCTGGGAGCCCCTTCCAGCTCAGGAGATTCCATGTTTTGGTGGTGTGGTGGAACCACGATCAAGATGCTCTTTCACAAGCGAGTGAAAGGCAGGTACCCACATAGGGAAACCAGTCCAGGGCTCTGGCTGTGGGTGACACTGTCTTATCATTATCACAAGGCTGATCCTGGAGCGTGGCAACAGAGTTGGCTTCTCTTCCTTGTTCCACTAATCGTAGGCTCTGTGTAGGTGTCTCATCTCTCTGAGTTTTAGTGAAATCTTCTCTAACTTGTCATCCCATGTCAGAGAAATAGAGCCATCAACTGAATGTTCATGGGTAGTGTGTGAAAGATCCTGAAATCAGCCCTCCAGGACAGGGACTGGCCCTTGGTTTGTCCTGTGCTGGGTCAGTTTTGTACTTCATACATTTTTAACAAGCAAAAATGCAGTAGGTGGGCAGGACGTGCTGCTAATGCTGCACTTTGTCTATTTTTAGGAAGTTTTCTGTCTGCTCGTTTGCAGTTGTTGCAATCAGGGGCAAATACCCTCAGTCAATGCACGAATTAAAAACCTGTTAATGTGCTGGTCTGGGTTCTGATGTCACCCAGGCAGGTGCTGCTCTGAAATAGCTCTCTTGAAGTTCAGGAGCACATCTGATCAAAGGTGACATCAAAAGCAGCCTGATCTATAAAGCAATAGTGCTGGTGTAGAACACGCTGGGCTGCAACAAAAGGAAAGAGCTTTATTGAATTACATGAAACTGCTGTCAGTGTGGTAGTGGCATAACCAAAGCTCAATGTGATGATGGCAGGGAGTTGGCCTGGCCAGTTTTGATGGAGGTTTTGCCAAGGCATGGTTTGAAGAGATGGCGAGGTTCTCGTGCTGCTCAGCCTCACAGCTTGGCTGAGCTGGTTGCTGGCAGTGCCCTGCCTGGCTGACTCGCTGTGCAGCTGGCACACTGGGGCAAGTTTACATGTTTGGAGTGCCAGGAGATTAAAATCCCGATAGAAGGGATAAGAGAGGATTGCTTTGGCACGAGGGAGCTGTGCAAAATGATTATCCCTGAAGCCTGAGGAGTGTGAACGTGGCAACCTCTACCTGCTGGGTTCTCTTGCTGGGCATTGACCACCCCCACCCCCCCTTCCTGCACAATTACCTCCCTCAAATATTCGTCTTTCTCACCTTTTCACTGTTTGCAGGAGGGCTGAGTGAATGTGTGAGCAGAAGCAGAGCTGCAGCCCTGGAGCACGGTGAGATCCCCACAGCACGGTGCTCCAGGGGATGTTTTCAGCTGGGAAAAGCACACAGGTAAAGGGATCTTCTTCTGTTTCGTCCAAAGGACCAATATTCGTCTGACAGTGAGCAGAGGGGCAGGCCAGGCAGGCACAGGAGCCTTGCTGAGGCAGGGAATGTTCACATTCATGTTGCCATCTAGTGGAACTGGTTCTGTGTCACTGCAGTCCTGCTCCAAGAGCCTGACCTCGACCCTCTTTGCATTCATTTTGTTTGTCTTTTGTACTTTCTCCATCTTTGCAGTGTAATACCAGTTGAATTCAATCCTAATTTAAAAAATATAAGATAATAAAGGCAGCTCGGTGGTGCATTTGCTGTTTTGATTTTCATTTCCAGCCTATTGTACTGATTCTATAAAGGTTGCTGGTCTGTGAAATGATGCCATGCAGGTCTGTGGGGGTTTTGTTTCTGTGGGGATCAGGAACATGCAGCTGTATCTGCATTGGGATCCTTATCAGCTTGGAGGGATAACAGAGGGATAACACTCTGGAACACTCTGGCTTTGTCTTTCATTCCCCCACAGAGGGAGAAAACCAATTTCCTAGGCTGGAAGTTGGACTGGGGGAACAGGGCTGTGTTTGGAGGAGGAGATTGAGGTTTTTTCCTTTGAGTTTTGGGGTTTTTTGCATTAGTTTGGTTTGGGGTTTTTAGGTTGTTTGGGGTTTTTTTTAAGATCAATGAAGCAAAGAGGAATTTGCTCATCATTTCTATGTTGTGTTGTCAATGAAAAGCTGAGATAGAGACAAAATTCACAATAATGGCTGTTAATTCATGTTTCTTCTGGAAGCCAGTTCTGTAGCAAAAGTGTGATAATTCTTGGGATAAGCCCCTGCTTTGAGGAAAGCAGGGAAGTTACCAATGGATATATTAAATTAATTTAAAAATTTTTCATCCAGAACATTTGGTATTTCATACCCAGGTTGGCTCTTGTCTGATCCTGCCACAGTAAGTGAAACAGAAGGGGAGGCAGTGACTGGAATCCTTCCCTTTCCACTCTTGCTAAAAGAGAACTGTTCCAGACAGAATAAATATGTAGCTTTGGGCTTTCATGCTGTGACAGCAATGGGCACACTTGAGACATCTCTTTTATTTCATAGATGTTGTATGTTTTCCAAGGCAGATGATGGCATTGAGATGGCTGCATGGTTTTGAGGACAGCTTTTGGACCAGCATGTCTGGCAAGGATATTTAAAGCATATCTGGCTTTAAATAATAATAAGACAGTGGAAACACTTTAAATAATAATAAGACAGTGAACCATCCTAAAATAGTCCCTATTCAAAAGTGTGTTTAACAATACAACTTCCCTCTATGCTTGGAAAGTGTTTGTTGGAGATGGAGCTTTTCTAGGACGAGCCAAATTCACCAAGTACTGATAGGGTTGAAGTTGGCAGGTGTAGGTCAATATTATAAGGAATCAAAATCTAAAATCAAGGAACAGAAACAGAAGTGCTGAATTGTGTCCTCTACAGCCATGACACATGCAGGGTCTGGCCCTTATGGCAAAGCACCAGTAACATTTCCCAGCTGGGTTTGAAGGCCTTTGAGCACCTCTGATCTGCTGAGTTTACACAAAACCCAGTGACAGCAGCACGAGGTTTCCAAAATGCTTCTCAGGCAAGACGATGCAGAAAAGTAAATGTTCCTTAGAGCAGCCCTTGCTCTGACTTCCCATCCCTGGAGACCCTCAGGAAATGTGGCTGGGAAGCCTTGGTGACTTGTCAAACAGCTGTGGACCTTTGGTTGCCACATCTTTGGCTGGCAGATATTGCAGCTGAGACATGGTTTTGAGCTCATGGCTCTGACACAGCCCTGCAGTTTTCACCCAGTCCTTGTGTTTACCACAGCCCAGTTATACTGGGAGAAGGTCCCATGCCAGGTCCTTGTTCCAAATGAAGGATTGAAATCATTTAACCCTTCAAAAACGTGCCTAGAAATCAATAGGGGGGATTAGAAAATCAAATCTGTTCGAGTTCAGTGCAGATCCATAAGGGTGGAGAAAGCTGTCCAAGTATTCCCAGAATATTCAAAGGTGGGGATGAAGGCTCAGGACAAACCTTGGTGGAAGCACAAAGTGTGAGCAGGAGCTCAGAGTGGTGTGACCCTGCTTTGCTCTGAGTGAGCTGAAGAATGCACCCCCCAGACCTGAGCAGCAAAGGTTAGAAAGTTAGAAACCCCAAGTCTAACCAGGATGGCACCTCGACACAGGAAATCAAGCCAAAACCCTTCCTCTGGAAGTTCTAAGTGTCAGGGAGCTTTAGTTTTAAATTTCCTCTTTACCCTCTGTCTGTTCTTCCAACGTGAATTGCATGTTGGTGTTGAGGAAAGCAGAAAGCAAGCTTGGCAAGCAGAAATTAGGACACCCTACTAAAGAGAAGGGGCACTTGACTCACAAATGAGCCCATTAATTTCCAGAACAGCAACATCAAAAGCAAGCCTGTCCTGTAAACAGAGACCATTGTAAAGGGGCTACATTAATTTGTTGGTAGTGACAGAGTTGAACAAGTGAGGAGCTTCTCTCAGCGAGCTGGAACAAGGTACTGTCAGTGTCCTCAAAGGAAAAGTCAAGCTTGGTTTCCAAATCTGAGTGTGGGTTTCCAAAATGGGACTGGAGGTACTGAGAGGAGGGAATTGCAAGAGGACAGCAAGGATGGTTTTCTTTACATGTGCAACCTCTCAGCTTGGGTAGGAGTTGATCAAAATCTCGTTTAATTAAATGGCAATTGTATTTCAAGGCCAGGCTGGGCAGGGCTCTGAGCAACCTGAGCTAGTGGAAGGTGTCCCTGCCCATGGCAGGGGATGGAACTGGCTGAGTTTTAAGGTCCCTTTCAATTCAAACCTGTGATTCTAAAACTGATCAGAAAGACAAATGTTTTCCTGTTCCCTAAAAGAAATCCCTCTGAGCAGGAGTTGGAAACAACTTGCAGATGTAAAATGAATTCAAATGGATTCTCAGCTGGGACTTCACAGGAGAAGGTTTCAGTAGCAGTTCTGCTCTCTTAGAATTTCAACCTTTGGCTCCCACTTTCCAGGGAAACTCATCCTTGGAGGTGGGGACAGGACATGGGGAGGTCCTTGGGGAGAAAAGGAGTCTGCCAATATCCCCCCTGTTTTTTGGGGAGAGGTGGTGAAGGTGTGCTGGCTACTTTCTCTCTGCTCTATCTCAGGTGCACTTCCAGAAGACTATTCCTATTTTAGATCAAAGAAAAATGCAAAAGCACTCTAGAAATCCTTTTTCAGGCTTTTGCTGTGGTTTGATGGGGTTTTTTCTTCCTCCACTTCAGTTTACTGTGTGGTCAAACTTGACAGGCTTCTAATGCTCTGCCAAGATCTCTGGGAGCTGCAGTGACCATCCTTCTAATGGATATATGATGTAATTATATTTCAGCATCCTTTAATGGTCTCTTCTCCTAGCAGGGTCCTTACATGTGCATGCAGTTGGAAATTCTCTTCTGTGTATATGTTTTTCATGAGGATGTGGCCCAAAATTATCACAGGGGGCCATGAGAGTTTTTGGTACCCAGAGCTGACCGTGATGACTATGAATGTTTTTCATTTGCCTGATTAAATAACTTCTCCAACGTAATAGTAATTAGAACTGCTTGTTTTCATTATTCAGCTCCAGTCCTAAGTGACCAGAACCGTGAAGAAAAACCAAGGTGGAAAAACCCCAACCCTTCAGGACTTTAAAAGCTGCCCTTTTAACCCATATTGTCAACACCTCCCTTGAGCAAGGCTTTGGTGCCACAAAGGCTGCTGACTGATCCGTGGGGATGATCTCCACCTCCCCACAGCAAACTGCTGCTCCCAGCAGGGCCAGAAAGCCCCAGGGACCTGGTTTTGAGACTGGACACGAGCTCCTCGGGCTCTGGGTGCACAAACAGGGGGTGTGGATGGAACACTTGGCACCACGAATTGCGAGTGAGGACTGGAAGCTCTGCTTTTCTCAGAGGTGTTGCTGTGTTTTCCTCACCTGCCCACCTTTGGTGCAGAGATTGGCTGCAAAGCACGACTTTGGGCGTGGGCTACCCTGGGTTTGGGTGCTTTCGAGTACTGTTTTGTGTTCTGCATGTGCTCGAGTGGCAGTGGTTGGATTTGCAGAACCCAGGGGATCTGTGTGCAGGGCCCAGACTGGCTCTGCTTGCCTGGTCTCTCAGCCAATTTGCAGTTCAGAACTTGCCCTTGTTTACAAATGGTTTTTAGAACACACACACAGACCTGGGCAGTCGGCCCAGATGCCAAAATACAAATCATAGAATACCAGAATGGTTTGAGTTGAAAGGGACCTTAAAGATCACCCAGTGCCACCCCCTGCCATGTGCAGGGACACCTCCCACTAGCCCAGGTTGTTCCAGCCTGGCCCTGGACACTTCCAGGGATGAGGAGTCCACAACTTCTCCGGGAAACCTGTGCCAGGGGCTGCCCACCCTCACAGCCAGGAATTCCTTCCCAATATCCCATCCAGCCCTGCCCTCTGGCAATGGGAAGCCATTCCTTGTGTCCTGTCCCTCCATCCCTCATCCCCAGTCCCTCTCCAGCTCTCCTGGAGCCCCTTTAGGCTCTGGAAGGGGCTTTCAGTTCTTCCTGGAGCTTTCTCTTCTCCAGGTGAGCCCCCCCAGCTCTCCCAGTCTGTCAATATATTATTATGAACAAACCAGGCATTTTCTTTGGGGGTGTTTTTTTGTCTTCACTAAGATGCAACGTTACTGTAGGAAATAAAGAACAGTTGGATTCAAGCAGGATCAAAGCCCCCCTGGCTGTTCTGGGTGTCAGGGCTCCCCTGTAACCCCTTGGTTTGGGGTGTTATAAAATCCCCTGTTAAATGAACCCTCTAGTCTGTGGCCTGAATACAGCTCATCAAGGCCACCAGTGATTTTTCTTGGACAAAGGTCACAGAAGATACATGTCTTAAATGGGAGCTTTGGAAATCATTTAAATGGCAGATAATGCTGCTCTTTTTTCACTCTAGACTTCATTCTGCAGAGTGCTCCAAAACTTGGGTTGGGTCTGACCAGTTTGGGTTTCTTACAGTCAGTATTTCGAGGGAGAGCTGAAAAGCAAAATAGGTGTGGGATAAAAATAAATTTAAAAAATAAAGAGAAGGAGGAGAGTCCTTTACGTTAAAGGAAGAACAGATGTTTAACAACTTTAAAAATACAATCAATGTCCAGCAGTGTTGATTATGTGATTATGGAATGGAGCACCAGAACATGACTCGGGCAGAGGGAGAGAGTGGATAAGGGAATGCAGTTTGTAGGTTGCCCAGTCCCTGAGCAGGCTGGGAGAGGCTCAGTGAAGCTCCTTTGAACAGAGAAGCTGCAAACACCCACGTGTTAAACTCAGAACAACCCAACCTCACCTGCAAAGAGCTCAGTTACTGTGGGCCAGCCCAGAGGCAGCTGAGCACCCTCAGCCTGTCGCTCACAGGGTCGTGTTCTCTTTTCAAAGCAGTTTCCTGTATTTTGGTCATATAGAATTACAGTTCCAAGCCCTGGCTGAGCTGTTTGGGTTTGCCTCAGTTCAAAGAAGTACAGGCTTTCAAATGCTAACCAAATACACATCACTTCTGTAGCTGGTTCTGTGCTACCTTTCAAATTTTGTGATAGCTTAGTAGGAAAAGGCTCTTAAGGATGTGAATTTGCAGTGATCTAAAAAAAAAAAAAAAATTAAAAATTAACCCTGAGAATTGTCCCTTGTGATTAAAGAGGCTGTAAATCAGGCATGCAGGTAACTTTCTGAATCTTGCCTTTCTTCGTCAGGTCTTTGATGTTGAAGTGCAGATGTTTAGCCTGTCCAGCATCATCCAGTGTCACCTTTCCCCGGCAGTTCGTGCCCTGCACCCTCTGCCCTGAGCCCTGGGGTGCTGCACCCACCTCCTGCAGCCCCTCCTGTGTTTGTGGGCTCTGGGTTCTGCCCTTCTTACCCCGCTTGAGCTGCTTTTGCCTCTTGAGGTGTGGCAATCCCTCTGATTTGAAGAATGCTATGAGAGCAGGGCAGCAGTTGTTAAATTTCAGTGGCCTCCATAGCTGGAATATGTCTAAGGCCTTTTAATCAAATAAATCAAACTGACCCGAGTGCCTGTTGTTGCTTGTAGCAAAATAAGAGAAACAGAGCAGTGCTGAACACACATCTTCTGTTTTGTGCAGCACCAAAGTGAGACAAATGACAGGCACTGAGTAAGCAGGTAATAACATCTCCCAAACAGCAGAGTTCCTGTGTTAATCATATTTGACTTCTCTAACTGGCTCGTTTCCTTCTCCCACCCAAGAAAGCAGTTGCTGAAATTGTGACAAATGCTTGCACACTTTATGCAATCAAAACCCTATTCCATCTTCCCCCCCAGCCCACTGTGCCAGGGATGCTCCCAGGGAATGGTGTGGCCGTGTTTTCAGGCTTGCTCCGTGCAAACTTTCTAATGGGATCCCATTTGAAGCCATCCCTGATGTGTGTCCCGTTCCCTCGCTCTCCTCCTCACAGCAGAAAGGGCTCTTTAAGCTTTGAAAGCGAGTTGTTGTGGCCTAAAGTAACAAATCAGTTTTGGAATGCGTGCTGTCGGTTGTAAATGATTTGGGGGTAATAAATTTTCTGGTACAAAGCAATAGGCAGAGTTTTCATAATGTTGAAGAGTTTGGACTTGTCCTGAAGGGAACAATGTCGCGAAAGCAATGCGCTGCTTCCAACTATTTGTTATTACAAAAGGCAATTTTTCTTTTTCCTTAAGGTAGAATCCTCATCAGATTTCATGCTTTGCTGTAACTTGTTTTATTCCTTATGTTAGACAAATAAAAATATTTGAGCACGGTTGTGTATCTGTTCCATCTTTGAACGTAAACTTTTTTTTTTTGGAGGCTGCTTGGGAAAGTTTATCCTTGTTACCCTTTGTGGCAGAGTGGATTTGCTTGCTCTTGGGGCTTTTGATACACTGCATTTGAACCTTGCAAATGGAAAACTGAGGCCACAGGGCAGCAGCTGGATGTGTCACCTTAAACTGAGCACCGTGGGTTTTCAGCACTCATGGGTTGTCCACAGATGGCAATTTCTAGAACTGTCCCCCCGACAGATGTGAGGAACTCACTGCTCCACAGAGCCCTCCAGCTGGAACTGGATCAACAGGCAGGACTGTCCCACTTTTCCATGCCAGTCTCGTTGGAGTCTCTATCCAAGGATCCAGTTTTAGGGACTGCAGTGCGGGAGAAATAAACCCCCCTTATATCCCTGGGAGTGAGTAACTTTCCTTCTCCAACACTTTCCCTTCCCAAGACCCCCTCTCTTGCAATAATTAATGATGACTTGTTTAACGACACATTAACAGATGTTTACAAAGTAAGGTGTTCTTGAAAAGACTGTGAGGAGCTGGTTTATCCCTTGAAAGTGAAGAGAAACCCTAAATTGAAAGGGAAATGAGAGGGCAGAGAGGCTGATGTTAGTGAACACTCTGGGTGACTGCTGGGGACAGCAAAAGGGGGCAAGGAGAAATATGGGGCCAGTGAAAATAAAGTCAGCTGCTTTTTCCTGAGAAAAATAGGAGCAAAATGAATTCTGATGCTGCAGTACCATCGAATCACTGATAACCCAGACAGGTAGCTCATAATGCCCAGCAGCAAAAACAGATGAGATGTTCCTGGAGTGGGACATTGGGGGCCTTCTCTGCTAAAAGCCAGTATAATGTAGTGCCTTTGGGTGCTGAGCATCCAAAAGCTTCCAAAGAGTTAAACAAGGACTTCTGCAAACTTATTATTGGGCACAAGGAGGTAGATTCCTGATTCTCAGCCCCTCCCCAGTGCTGGGAAAACTATGAATTTCTGGAGCTGGACCAGGACTTTATGTCATAAGGCCCAGAGTGAGTGACAAAAGACACTGCAGACCTTCTAGAGTGAGCAGGTCACACCCAAAATGCACGGTTTGGATGGTTGCAGAGATGAATGTTTCTGTGTCAGCCAGTCCACGTGGCTGCAAGGAAAATAACACCCAGGGCTGAGCTTTGTGTTTTAACAAACTGTGTTAATTGGGTATCTAGTTGGAAATACCAGCTTGTTTTGGGTGGAGTGTTCCAGGTGAAACTGGAATAGTGGAAGACATTTGTGCCTTCAAGATGGATTAAAATCTGCTCAAATGAGACCTTTGACTATGAGTGGGAAGGACTCATCGAGTGGGTGGGTTTCCAAAGCAATCTGCCTGGGCTAGACTTTGCTTTGTGTCATTGATCAGCTGGAGTTTGTCATTTGAGGGCTGCACGAGGAGGCTCCTGGCTGAGCAGGGAGTAGAGGAGCTGCTTTTGGAGGCAGGGAAAGCTCAGGATGATCCTCATTAAAAGGGTTTCACAACTGTGCCCTTTCCCAAGGCACATCCCTGGGTGCAGGTGCTCGTGGTCCAGAGTGATCTTTCCCCTTCTCTGGGATTAGTTTTGTGCTCTCCATGGCCTGTTATTCCCAGGAATGACAGTGAGGTTGTCTTGCACTGGGCCATGCCATGGGGAGGTGGGAGGTAAAACCCTCCCAGGTCTCCCTCACCTGCTGCTCTTCTCTCTTCTTCCCCCTGTATATCCCAAAAGGTGCTGCCCCAGGAATGGGGCACTTGATCTTATTTCTGAGAGCTGTGGACATGTCTTAGTGTGAAGGGAGAAGAGACTGCACCCTAGCACAGTCTGGGTTCTGTGTTTGCAGGAACCAGCTTTGCTCCAGAGCTCTCTCTGGGCCCGTATTTCGGTGTCCTTTAGTCCTTTTTGCCTCTCTCACAAAGCGGGAGCTGCGCGGCCACTCAGGAAATTCACTTACTTATTGATCTTTCTCAGGGCCTTGGGATGTAATTCTGTCTTTATTACATCAGATTTTAGAAGATATTTTTGAACAGTGGCAAAAGCATAAAAGTCATGGGGGAAAAAAAGCTCCTGAAAGGACA
>JAWWEE010000021.1:19921902-19934157 GCA_035221455.1 Xenops minutus
CCCCCCCCCCCCCCCCCCCCCCCCCCCCCCCCCCCCCCCCCCCCCCCCCCCCCCCCCCCCCCCCCCCCCCCCCCGCGTCCAAAAAGACAGAGAGAAGAAGCAGCAATCCAATGTCTGAGAGCAGGTTTGGGGAGCTAATCAAATCACTACTCATGCAGGAGGAAGAGAGGGAAGATTTTAGCTACTTGTGTAATTTAGCAAATTTCTATCAGCCAACTAATATTAGAATCCATTTGCAAGCTTCAGTTTTGCCTTATTTTAGCTCACAGGGCTTATTGTGCAGCTTTTTCTTTCCACCACATATTTTCAGAGCTACTTATCTTTATCATTCCCCTTTGTAGCCCAAAGCTTGGCTTGGCAGCTCGTGAGGTTTTCCATGAAATTGCTTAAGGTGTTCCCATAACTAATTTTCATACAGCAAGTGTTCTCCTCCTTCCCCAAGAACACCCATGGAATGTGTGACTTCCACAAAGAGCCTCAGCAAAAATGTGCCCTGAATCTGCAATGATCAAATCTGAAACAATTAAGATAGAACAAAGCTGATCTCTCAGGAGGACACGAGCAATGCTGATTTGCTCGTTGCAATTTAGGCTTTTGACTTTTCTCCCCAAGTGTCCAGTATCTCGGAGTCAGAATTTCTAATTTATAAAGGAAATGTTCATCTGTACAGAGACACGAGATTTTTCTGGGACAGCTTTGCTTTTAGAAGTGTCTCCTTGTCAGTTAAACTCGATTTGATGAGTTAGAAATCAGAGAAGCAGTTCATTAAAAAAACCATCTGAGCATTCTGCTTGGATTTCTGACTGATTTCTGGGTAAACTCAGGTAACCATTTAATCAGATAAAAAAATCAAGGCAGCTAAAGCTGAGTTTTCTTGAAGGTTTTGTTTTCAAGCCTTATTCCAGGTTTCTTACAGAACCTTCCCCTATGTACAGGAACTGAAGTTGGACCTGACTCCAAGAAAGGCAACAGTGAAAACAAATTTTCATCCTGGAGCAATTCAAACTGGCTTTGACAAGACAGAAAATGTTGCTGAGGCTCCCAAGAAATGAGAGGACAAGATACAGGGCTGGTGCTCAGTTGGTTTTTGTTGTTTTTTTTTTTATTTTATTTTTTCCTTATTAAACCACCGGCAAATACATGTCCTACATTCCCAATGGGTAAAGGATTCCAAGTTTATTATAATGCAGCTTCAATGTCAGATCTCCGGAGTGAGGAAAAGCAGGAACAGTCTGTCACGCTGGCATTTCTGTTTCCACATTTTCCTTATCACCCGGCGAAGAAGGCATTTTTCATTTACACCTACCTGTACCTTTCCGCAGCACCACCAACCTTTCATGCATTTCAGAGGAGGAGAGGTGTCATGCTAATGATATGTTCCTTTTTCTGCCTTTTGAAGGGCAATTTAAATTGTCTTCCCCGAGCATGGTTTGCATTAGAGATGCTAAATCGTGTTCTGCAAATGGATACAGTGTAGGAGTGAAGGTATTTCTTTCCTCAAGACTGAACAGTCTTTTTTTTCCTTTTGCCCCCCCCTTATTGAAATACAAATTGCCACGTCTGCTTAGAGCTGAAGTGTGGAGTGTTCTTATTAGCACCTCCAGCCTGAAGTCTTTTCATATTCAAATGAATGTTAAGTGTTACAGGATTACACATCAGGCCCACTTAAAAGAATGGGCTGAAGAGCTTGTTTCAGCTGTTTATTGTTCATTTCAGGGGATATTATGCTCATTTTTAAACCCCATTTCAGCATCTCCCGATGTTTTGGAAGACAAATAAGAAAAGGCAGATAAAATTTAAGCCTTGTATTAGCACAGATCGATTATCCTGCATTTTCATCTTGCCTTTCTCCTAAATTAGCTAAATATTTAAAGAATAATGGGGGAGGAATTGAAGCATCGAAGGATTGCTTTATTTTTTTCTTCATATTGATACCATCCCCTTGGCTTTAGAAAAGAGAGTATCTGCAGAGAGACATTTGGAGCTTGACTGGCAGCTTTATAGATCTTTCTAAGTGTATGTTCAAGCGCTAAAAAAGTTTCTCTCCTCCCAAAAACCAGAGCAGCTTTAGAGGACAGTATTCTGCGAGTGCCCTCAGCGAGTCATTTTGGTGCCTGCACTGTACACTTCTTGTACACTAAAACTTTTGGAATAGCGGCTCTGGATGGCTGGTAAAATTCATTTTAAAGTGGGCAAAGAAAAACTGGTGATTAGAAGGGCAACTGCACCGACCGCAGGGATTTTATTTTACATGCAAAGGGGTTTTTTTCCCAAATAAAACAATGTGGGGATGAGGTGGCTGCAGTTTTCCTACAGATGTCAGACAAAATTCTATTGGCAAGGAGTTTGCCTTATAGTGGATTTTTTCTTTGCCAGTGCTTGAAATATTTCACCAAATACCTTTCAAGAAACCATAAAGCAGCATTTTGCCATAAAGACTCGGAGCCAAGATGAAGAGCAGAGATGAAACCTTTGAAAATCAGCACGCTCTATTCCCATGTTCCCATTTAATGGGTTCTTATTATTTCTTTTCTCCTGGGAAAGTGTTTCTCATTCACAGTGACATCCCCACCGATGACTTTTCCCTGTGGCTTTATCCACCCCACAGCTGCTTTTCTTGTCCCCCAGCCCTGGATGGGGACTTGTTTGCACCATAGAAAACCCGAGATGATAAAGATCCAGCGGGGTTTTCTGACAGCAGGTGATGTGCCTTGGGAAGACTGCGGGCAGGAAGAGTTGGTAGATAAACTGAACGGTGTGTCCTCCTTGGGTAGGTCAAGCAGGGCAATAGAGATGACACTTTTGACACAGGGCATCACAAAATTGGGAGTTCCTCAGCTATGAGTTAAAGATCTTAAACTAATTGTTTGCTCCTGGTACATCCCCTCCTGAAATCACTTAACACCTTCTGGTGGCGACTTTCAGAGCCTGAATCTTGAGCTACCAGGACTCAAGTGAGCCAAAGCACAGCCAGAAATACCAGCAGTATGAGGGGAGACAGACCCACTTCTTCTATTCATGGCATTGCAGTAACTGAGAGAGCAGATTTGCAGCAGAAATGTGATGCTTTTCAAAGTCATTGGGGGGAAAAGATACCCCAGTGAATGTTCCTGATATTGTGAGAACAAATATGTGGTTTAAGTAGTGGCCAAAATGTCATTCCCACTTTGCCAATAGCATGTCCTTTAATATCACACGATTGTGGGTAGCTGGATTTTCAGACATATAAATAATTTGCTTTTCAAAAGATGGGCTTATTGTAAGAATATTACTAGAAGGAGAGAGTTAAAAAAAGCCTAGGGCTGGCAATGGCAACTGTGGCAAGAGGAAAAATTCATTCCTTAGCTGGTCTTTGTCACATTGTGCTGCCCATGGAGAGCAAGAGCACAGTGGGGTGTGTGTCCTACACACAGAGCAGCTGATTCAAAGGACTTCTTACCTGATGTTATCTGGATCTGTTCTTAAGATGTTTTGAAAACCTTGCTTTCCTTCATACTTTTTGTGTTATGTAGTAATTTTATCCAAGGGTTCCTTGGTGGCATTCCTGGAGTGTCACAGTCTGGCTGCAGGAGAAGCAGGAGATGCAATTCCCAGTGAGGTGACTGAGCTCAGACAAATATCTCAGACCTGGAAAATCAGGAGACTGGAAAGGAGCTACAAGGGTTTACAGGGCTGTCAAACAGAAGGAAAAGGACTTTTGGGATGCACATCTGATTTCACCCTGAATGGGAAAAGAAAAAAAAAACAACAAAAAAACAGATTATGGAGAAGTGGGAGCAAAGAAGGAAAAAAGGACAGGAGGAAAACTACCACCTAAAACTGATTGTAAAAGCAAGCCTTGGGTTCAAACCTTGGGCAGAGGTTCAAGTCAGTTCTTTATCTAAACCAGTTCACCTAATCCTAGTTATCAGCTTTCTCCTCTCTTGTAGGCATGAGTTGCTTTATAGCCAAAGGGAAGAACCTTCCCAGTTCAGAAATACCGAGGAACTTGCCCCAGCTAGCTGCAGGAGCTGAAAGAATTCCTCCCTCTATTTCAGATTTCACTGACTCTTTTCACTGAAGTTATTTTTTTTTCTTTAAATATGCCTCTTTTCAGTTTTTATGGGACTCTTTAGTCTTTCAATCTCGGACCCCCGAGGCTTTCAGGTTGCTCCTTTGCAAGCAGGACTCCCACAGCTTGTGCTCAGCAGCACTCGGTGGATTCCTGTGCCTTGGAAGTTTTAGCGACCCTGCAACTTATCTGTGGACTGTGGCAAACTCTCCTTTGTATAATTCATGGAAAGCACTGAATGAAAAGGGTGCTGGAGATCATTTTTTTCCACTGCAGCACCGTGCCCTGCATACAACAATAGGAGTAAAACGGAGCATTTATAGAAAAACTCGCCATCTGTCCAAACACTGCTCAGCTTCTTGTCCAAGGGCTATTTTATGGAATTTGGTGTTGAGTGTTTGTCTGTGCACCTGCGGTTGCACACAAGGACACTTTTTCTTCCTTAGCTAAATATTTATACAGGAGATACTTGCACTTAACACTGCTTGTTTTCCTTTTGCTGCAGCGAAAATACCCCCATTAAGATGGGGCAGGAGAGAAACCCGACGAGCTCATCCACACTGGTCCATCTGCTGCTGCACATCTCACATGTTCCCCTGATTATTGGCTGTGGAACTTCCCTGACAGCAGCAATCCCGAGGAGCTGCAGCTTTAGGCTACTGGCACAGAGCTCCTTGCAGAGGGTTTGGCCTCAGAGGACCTTTGGAGCCGCCAGGATTTGGCCTCTTCCCTTCCTGGGGAGGTCACACCTCACTCAGCCCTCCTTGAACCACTTGGTGGATGTGAAGGAGCTGGAATTCTTGGAAGGCAAACATATTTTCAGTGCAGAGCTCTGCAGTCCCTTCCCTACTGGGTTCTGAAGGGCACCAAGCTCTTCATCCTTGGATCCTCTCCCTCTTGCAAGAGTTTTACCAAGCCCTGCCTAAGTGTCTGCTCCTCGCTGGTTGTTCCTTCAGCACAGGGAGGAAAAGCAGAAATCGAAAATAAAGTAAAAAATTCTTTACTCCTGTGTCTGAATTACAGAAACCTTATCAGATCCCTTCTAGGGATAAAGGGCACATCCTTAAAGGTGGAGATGGAGTTTGGCTTGTTTTGTTGGGAGAGATGGTAACAACAAAGGGGAATTTGGGTAAGTTGCAGTTCACCGTTCAAAACTCAAATTGCTGAACTAAAAGGAAAAGCTGGACTAGAAGAAACTTCACATTCTGTGGTCTCAGGGTTTTTTTTCAGCTTAGAAAGTTCTGCCTTGTTTTCAATATCTCCACAATGTGATTTATGAGAGCAGAGAACTGGTTTGTTTATGAATTTGGGGATTCTCTGGTCCTGCAAAATTATTCTGTGTATTAAAAATAGTTGAAGTCCTTTTCATTGCAGCACAGTGTTAATTCTTGGAAATGCAAAATATTGTAAAATGCCTGTCTAACAGTACAATACATATCCTGGGAATAAAACAGCCCCTCTCCCATCATAAAGTATCGATGCTTAACCATGATTTCTCTTATGTTGTTTGAATTTCTAATTTTCTGTTGCTGCTCGAGCCAATATCCAGTGACCTGCTGTTCCCGAGGTGTAACAGTCCTTCATCTTCCCTTTTCTCTTGCTGTCATCTCTTCCTGCAATGATTAGAACCCTTCCCCACCCGTCAGGAATGGCACATGGTCACAAACAATATATCCAGATGAAAGGGAAATACTTGACCAGCATGTCTTGGCAGCTCTTTGATCTCCTGGCTGGAGCATCTTCCAGCCATCCCCTTCGGAAGGTGAACAGGGGAAACCTTGTCTTGTTGGGGCAGAGAGCTCTGCATTCTTCACATAGAAAGGAAAACACTGCTCACCCCCTGTGTGCTGTGCTGGATGGAAAACTTAGCAAATAAAATGTGCTAGGGGAAGGGAAAAAAAATAACAACATGTTATCCAAAGAGCTGCTAATGAATTGGCCAGTCAGTGCCAGGGCACGGTGTGGGCAGGCTGCTCACATATGTGTGTGTGCAGAAGGTCCATGGATTTCCCTGGCAAGGAAAACCTTGGTTTTCTTGAACTGGACTATCAGAAATCAGAACATTCAGAGTGTGATTTGAGAGGGCAACAAACAACAAAATGATGGAAAGGCTTCAGCTCGAGGTGATGTTTGGCTTCCATTTAGAAACACAGTTTAAATTTAGGTAATTAATAGAGAAATGTCACTTGAAGGCACAACAGAAGCTGCTGGGGGTCAGCCTGCCCAAAAGACACACATCTGATGGTCCAGACGATGCTGAGTTCATGCTGAGATAGCTTGGCTGCTAAGTGATTCTGAAATGGTTTGTGAATATTTGGGGGGGTTCTGTGTTGAAGATGTGTGGCGTGGCAAGAAGGACACAGACATTGTTCCACCTGACAGCTGGGTGTCAGCACTAAGGTCTGGGGGCTTGTTAAAGCCTCCCAAAATTGAAAACCTTCAAGTTGTTGGACATTAAATTTAAGGCTGAGTGGTACGGGCAAGTTCACAGAGAAAGCTCGTGGTGAGTGGGCAGTAGAACAGGAATCCTGGCTCTGGGACCCACATCCCAGTGCCAGTTTGGATTGCTTTGACATTTGTAATCACCACACTTGAAAATTACAACTGGCAGGATGCAGGAACCAAAGAGACCTGGCAAAAGCATCTGCAGGTCATTTGCCACCTCCCCTGTCTGGTGTCTCCTGTAACATGAAAACCCTGTTTGCATTCCCTGGGCACACCCTGAGCTGCAGCTCCTCGTCTCGACTCGTGTTCAGGGAAGGCAGAATTCTTGTTTTGCCCCAAACCTCCTGTGCCTTTTTGACAGAGGCTCCTCATTTCTGTACACTGTGAAGGGCTGGTGGCACTGATAACGAGCAAATAATAATTTTAGGGTAATGAACACATGCTGAGAGACAGATAAATCTTTTTCTTGGATTTTTGCATCCTTAAGGATCTGGCCCCACTCCCATTCCACTGAGGGCAGATGAGATGCCTGTGAGATTAGTCCCACGTTAATGACTACACAACATTAGGTCATAGAGGAGTAGAACAAAAGGTTGTGTCATATGGCTACTAACAAAACCCTGGTTACCTTCCTAAGGCACTGCTTCAAAACCTGTTGGTTCAGCAGGTCTTCCACTCACATCAACAACTTTCCCTGCTCTTTAGAACCTTTGCATTAGTGAAATGCTGACTGATTTCTGCCATTGTCCAATGTCCAACCTGCTGAAAATACCTGGAGGGATTGTTTTCCCTCTGCTTCCTTCGAAGGAGTTGCAAAATGTAGAGATGAAATAAGATATTGTAAAATGCAATTTGGATGGATCCTCCTGATCCAAAGGATGCAGTTTATGAGCTCAGGGAAGATAGAAACCTGTGGGCAGTGTCTGGCATAGTTTGTGAGCAATATCCAAAGCATCAGATGCCCAAAAGCCAGTCAGGAATGACTCAGATGGGTTATTTCAGCTCAACACACAACAAAGATCCTGAAGCAAAGTGGTTTTGTCTAGATGTGTGTGTTAACTTAGTTGTGCACTTAGGCACACAAAAGAGCAGATTGATTTCTAAAAAGGCTCCCATATATCTAAGATTAGTACTCCTGATGGATGCCTTCAGAATATTGATATCAGGTTTCTCCCTCCATCAATCACATACTTTGAAAACGAAGGTCTACCAATTAAAATGACAAACAGGGCGTAAACAAGTCTTAGGGGAAGTTGCCTTAGAGCTGAACAGGTAAGAGCAACCCCCATAAAGTCTGGATCTTCTGTGCTGCTCTAGAAGGAGCTTTCTGCTGTGGTGGCCCCATCCTTCCTGCACACCCATCCAGCAGGGAACTGCAGCCAGGGTGGCAACTGCAGCTGCAGGGACTCTTCTGGCCAGTTTAAGATCCATGAACTAAGCCCCAAACAGGAGGAGTGAGGAGCTTCAGTGGTTGCAGACCTTTAGGCCACTCTTCAAAACTCTTCAGGAAATGTTTTGAAATACTAAGCCATTTAATTCTTGCTGTAAATTCTCAAATCCTGTTTACCTGCTTTGTTGTGGAAATGATCAGAGGCTGCCTGATTGGGATCATCCCAACAGCTGCCAGCAACTGCCTATCATCTCTTGCAAAGTTGATATTAGCAAGAAATAATTGAATTTCATATCTTTTACTACATAATTGCAACAAAAAAACCCCCAACACCCTACCTTGAAAGGTGGGGGAGGGCAGGGAAAGGTGCATAATTGAAGAGACAATCCCTGTCTCACACATGTAGTGACAAGCTCTACGTGATTTTTATTGCCATAATTACTGCATCCTGCTGATCAAGAATAATTATCATCACCATAGCAACTTCCTATGGAAAGAGTGATGGGGGTGGGACAGAGGAGAGTGGTTCCTTGAGAGCAGTGTTAACAGGCTCCTTTGGTGTGGCTTTGTGTGTCTTTTTGTGTGTCTTGAGGTATTAATGTTCATCCCCCCCGTTTGTTTTGGCTTCCAGAGCAAGCAGGGAAAGGGGGGATGTTGCATCAGGATCCAAGTCCAACAGTTGTGATTGCACTTGCACTTCAGTGCAGGTCCTGCTTGATTTGGAGTTGGGGAGCAGAGTTGGAAGCATCTGAGCTCACAGAAGCAGCATCTTTGCTCTCACTGCCCTTCCTCTCACGGAGGAGCACAAAATGACATCTGTGCGTACAACTTAAGGGCTGCTGAGACTTAGCTGAGATTTTTCTTGCCATGCATCTCTGTTAGATGCCTCATTAATGGCCCACATGCACATTTATTTATGCATTTGACCAGTGATTGCTGTTCTGAACCCTTTTCTCCTTGTGATTTCTTGCAACATTCATTGGATTTGATTTTTTCATGCCTTCCTTCAATAGCATTTCAACTATGCAGAGATGCTGCTGTTTCAAAACCACTTTTCAGACTTTTTTTAAAATGAAAAATAACATTTTGAGGAATACCAGGTGGCCTGGACATTTGTGAACACACAGAATAGACATTTTAATGGTATAAGTAGGTGATGAAAATAACTCATAAAGTTAAGATCCTGCTATATGAGTTCATAGAGAGGACTTATGATATTCCAAAATATGAATATGTCTCTACTGAAGTTTTGAAATCCCTCAAAACAAGAGCTAAGGTAAGTTTTGGAGACACTAGAAGAATAAATTTAAGATACATGGCAAGTTTGCTGAATCTTTCCAGTCCTGAGGGCACAGCCAGTTGGACTGGTTCCCTTTGGGCATTGCCAAAGGAACACTTGTGAGGCAGGGCTGGGATGAAGACATGGGTTGGCATTCTCAAAATCTGAATTCCAGTGTTTTGCCTGCGAATTCCAGATTTCTGGTGCTTCCTTAGTGCCACCACATTGGATGGTGGAGGGATCTCCTGTTGGAAGTGAAGGAGTTTTTCCCTCTCTTGCTCTGAGAAAGGCTTTTGGTGGAGATATTTCCCTTCCCTCAGTCCCAGATTTAACTGGGGAGGCTGTGATGCCATGGATGGTCGGCCACATGGGTGGGCAATGAATGGCATCACCTTCCAGTCTGCCAGTGCTGGCTGTCTGTAGGTAAGTTCTTGTTCAGTAGGTTTGTTGTGCTTGCCATTCCAACCTGCTCTCGCTGCAGGAGCAACACCCCTGTCCCTCAGGCTTCCCAAGCAGATTGCAGAGGTGGGACAGGAGCAGTGTCCCTGCTGTGCTGAGGTGAGTGCCTGAGGGGCATCCCCCATGAGCTGGGGCATCCCCCACGAGTTGGGGCATCCCCCATGAGTTGGGGCATCACCCATGAGTTGGGGCATCCCCCACGAGTTGGGGCATCCCCCATGAGCTGGGGCATCCCCCATGAGTTGGGGTATCACCCATGAGTTGGGGTATCACCCATGAGTTGGGGCATCCCCCACGAGTTGGGGCATCCCCCACGAGTTGGGGTATCACCCACGAGCTGGGGCATCCCCCATGAGTTGGGGCATCCCCCATGAGTTGGGGCATCCTCCATGAGCTGGCGCATCCCCCATGAGTTGGGGCACCACCCATGAGTTGGGGCACCACCCATGAGTTGGGGCATCCTCCATGAGTTGGGGCAGCACTGCAGGGCCTGCTTTACACGAGGAGTTGTTCTTTTCTTCCCTTGCTCTTCACTTTCTCAGTCTTGTAAAGTAGGACGTGCTCCAAGGTCCGGCTCTCCCCTGAGAGGTCAAGTGGATCTTGTTTCAGAGCTGACTTTCACAGCCTGTGTCAGGAAAGGCAAAACTCTCAGCCCAAGGGAAGGGAATGCTGCAGAAGGATTTTTGGAATCAGGGACTTTTCAGGTGTTCATGGTCCTTCTTTCTTACGCTGCCCTGAACCTGACTCCAAACTCCAGTGTTTTCAGTGCGTGGAAGGCAGAGCATTTTCAGTGAGCCCATTGGAACACCGTGTGAATATTGACTTCTGGCTCTGTGGGGATGATAAAGCATCTCTGTCCACGTGGCCCAGGGCTCTCCTCCTGCTGCCTCTTGCTCCTTGGTAGTGCCTGGAGCGCTGTGCTCTTCCACTGCTCACATCCCTCAATCCCTCTGCTTCTTCCAGGGAAAGTCCCCTTTTCCCAGGGACAGAAGCAGAGGGAGTAGTGAGGATTCCGACCAGCTGAGGCCCTGGGAGGGATGTCCCAAGGCGTGGGAATGAGGTAAAGCCCAGATAAAAGGGTCAGAGCTTCTGTATCCACCAGTGCTCAGCTTTTCATTCCTTCCCTCCGTGTGTTCTCTCCTTATTCCTCCCTCTGTTCTGGAGAGGCAACAGTGCAGGCAGTGGTGGCAAAAAGGTGGCAGCACTCAAGTCCAGCAGCCTTTGTGTCCCCAAGCACTTCCACCACTCTGTTCCAGGGATTTATTTGCAAGTGCTGGGGCTGTGAGAGACATTTCAGAATTCAGGTTCTCTCTCTGGCACTCAGTCCCATGGCCAAGAAGTGATTGCTGTGACTGATTCAGAATTATGCTGCTCTCAGTGCTTGTTAAAAACTTTCATCTCCCGCTCATTTAATTTGCACTGTGCTGCCTCCAGGTTTGTGTGTGGCCTTCAGGGCCCTTTAAGAGTCATATTCTAAATCTGTAAGCTTGATTTCTGGGGAGCAGAGCTGCCACATGACTCCCTAGGGGTGATAGAGCTGGGCTCTGACACTCCCATGGTGCCCAGACATGCTGTTTGCAGCCTGGAGGTGCCATTGGTAGGACAGCAGGTCCTGAGCATCCCAGCCAGGGGTAGTTGGGTCTGAAAATGGAACAGCAATGGTAGTGCTCTTTTATTTTCGTGTTTGAAGCAGTAACACAGCTCTCAGGTTCCCCTGAGGTACAGGTTGCTATGAAATGCAAGCTTTGCCAGCTTAAAAAAATTGAGAGACTGTTTGCATCAGAAAATTTGAAAGCAGTTTCTTCCTCTAAGAGCTGTTTTCCTCTCAAAATATAAACATGTGTTGCTGGGGAAGGCAAGGGGAGCCTGGGAAGATTTTCTTCATGTTAGGGTCTTATGATTCTGTATGAAACATTGTCCTATGGAAGTTTAGATGCTCTTGAATGAAAAGTTCTGTAAAACCAAACAAGTGCTCCCTTCAGTTTGGACAACTCTCTCAGGCACCAGGTGGGATGTGCAGGGCCAGGAGTTGCACTTGAAGGTCCTTGTGACCCTTTTCAGCTTGGGATATTCTGTGATTCTGTCAAAAGGGCAGTTCTTAAACGCAAGACTGTTCTTTTTCCAGGCCAGGAAACTATCTATGAGGACAAAGTTAGGATGACTTATCTCCTCTGTTACTGATTACAGGAGCACCTGCTCTTACACTCACTGGTGCTCACATGGCAGCCCTGGATCCCTCTGGCACCCTGGGCTGGAGTGCTCTCTGCGGGAAGGGAAGCGACATAACCAGGTTTGGGTGGCACGGAAAGGAGGTGGGAAAATGCAGCCAGAAACTGGGGGCTCAGGGAGATACAGGAGTGGAGTTCAGGAGCCACAGGAGTGAGGGGACGGGATATGGGATTGGGGCTGGGATATGGGATTGGGGCTGGGATATGGGATTGGGGCTGGGATATGGGATTGGGGTTGGCATGTGGGATTGGGGCTGGGATATGGGATTGAGGTTGGGATATGGGATTGGGGATGGGATATGAGATTGGGGCTGGGATATGGGATTGGGGTTGGGATATGGGATTGGGGCTGGGATATGGGATTGGGGTTGGGATATGGGATTGGGGATGGGATATGGGATTG
>JAWWEE010000021.1:19934257-19966312 GCA_035221455.1 Xenops minutus
TATGAGATTGGGGCTGGGATATGGGATTGGGGTTGGGATGTGAAATTGGGGTTGGGATATGAGATTGGGGTTGGGATACGAGATTGGGGTCAAGATATGAGACCAGACCAGGCCCTCCTGCTCTTAGCCTGGTAGCCACAGGAAGCACATTCTGGTTTTAGCTACTGTGCCTCTGACAAATCACATAAGATTTTGCTTCTGGTTTTTGTAAGTAATGTGGTTACCAACTGAAACAATTTTGAATCAAAATAACTCTTGTTTCTGCACTTTGGGTTTTCTCTCTGTTGTTGTAACTACTGGGCACTAGAATGACAGGGAGAAACGTTTACAGAGTGTGACCAAATATCACATAATTAAGCAATTTGACATTGGAATGCAGAAAACAAAATGTAACAGCAAAAGACTGGTCTAGATTTCATCTGCTCAAAGTAATAATAAAGACATCAGCAGGGAAATCAGTCATGCACATATATTATTTGTGTGCACTTAAGTTGGACAGATAGGATAATGGATGTGGTATACACCAGATGTTACATTTCCTGAAAATAGATATGTTAAAGGAGCTCACAAGTGGTTGTCAATGCCCCTTTCATTACCCCATCAGTCTAAATTTATCCAGTTGAAATAAACATCTTAGTTTGTCTGAACTTGGGATTCACCTTTACATTCTCTGTGCTGCTTCTGTGTGCACAAGGTAATAGTTAGAAACTCTGCCACGCTGTGCTAAAGTGTCTCTTAAATCGTCTACCAGAATAAAAAGGCAATAACTTTCTTATTGCCTCATTTTAAGACAGGAGCAGCAGCCAGGTCTGCCAAGGCCCACACCTGGAGAGGAGTTTTGTCTTGTCCATCACAACCTGCAGAAATAATGGTCTCAGGTGCCTGAATACCCAGCTGCTGTGTCACTGCCCAGAAATGGCTGATCCAGCTCAGTCATTTGTAGAAATTCCTACTGGGAATACACACTTGTCCATAGCAGTTAGATTTTCATAGGCAGTTGTGCTTTGGTTTCCTGTGGAGCTTGCACTGGGAAACTTCACAATGTCTTCGATGCTGATGTTTGTTATTAGAACAAATGTCCAGCCAAGTTGGTTTTTTAGGTACAGTTTAATGTTTTGTAAATAAAGTGCGGATTTCTCAGCGGAGAAGGGATAGAAGAGCAGCTGAAAGGGGCTTTAGCACTGGCTGATGTGGTGTGTCACATCATGTTCAGGAGACCAGACAGTCCTTCCCATTCCAGCCAGGTCAAATCTGTCTGTAAATCATCATCACACATGCACAGGTCAGGACAGGCATCAGAGAACATGACATGGGGACAGTGTGCTGCCTCCTCATTAAATAAACTGGTTCCTGCATATTAAAGTTCTTAAAGAGCAATGGACAAAAAGAGAGAATCCTCCCTAGAAGGAATTTCTCGGAAGGGACTGAGTTGGAGAGTAACAAGGCATTCACATAAGTGTATTTCTGAGGAGACTGGTTTTTAGAGGCCTTTAATAAAGCATTTGGGTACAGTAAGGTAGCACTGAGCAGTTGAGAGAGACTTCAGTACGGGACTGTGTGGTGCTCTGTTGAAGCTCAGCACAAGCACTGAAAAATTGGAGTTGCTTTTGGACATATTTTCTTTAAAAGAAACTAATACATTGTACTGAAAGGACAGCCAATCTTAAAGGTAAAATGTACTCTGGAACATATGTGATAGTTTACCAAGGTAGCAATTGGCCATGTTTTTGCAGACAATGTAGAAAAGTCTGTATAATTGAAGAAGAAATGCCATCCAGGTGCTCTTACCTTCAGCATTGCATGGAAATGACTGCCCAGCACTGCAGTGAGTGGAGTGCTGGAAGCTCCCACTGGTGTTTACATAGTGAGTTGTGGGAAAAGGTGTGTCTTAAACCATGTAGTTGCTTCTTTATGTCATTTATTCTATGCAAGTGAGCTTTAGGCACTCCCAACTGAACATATTTATCCCCTGTGGTGAACATTTCTCCAGTGAACACTGTGGGACCATGGGGATTTTATGAGCACAAGGTCTGACCTCTAATGGGGAGACCCTTCCAGTCTCACCTGGGGGAGGGAAGGAATTTTTGTCTCTGTTGACCGTTGTTTTCAACACCAGGAATCCTTTATTTAAAATGCCAGGCAGGAGGGGCAACACGCTTGGGTTATTTGACCTTCTGAGCAATTGTCTTCTCAGTTTAGCATTTAATCTGATAAGGAATAGGCTGCTGTTGACATCACATTGATAGAGGATGCAGTGCTTGGACATTATTTCCATGTGTTTGATGTCTGGATGGCATTCAACCCTAATCCAAGGGAAAAGATGCTTTTAGCAGCTCTGCACTGGTGGTGTTGGTGTTCTCATCTTTAGGATGCTCGGGAGTACTCTACTGAAATAAGGAATAGGATCTAAATAAAGGAGGACTCTGAAAAAGGAAGTGCACTGAAGCTGGACAGAGCCTTTGGAGTGTGTGGAATGCACTTGTCAGCAGTTATTTTTGTGCCAATAAGTTAGATAAGTGTTACTGTTTACATACCAATTTGCTCTGTTATTGAATAATTTCTGTGGTGACCAGGGCAACAGTTCCATCACATGATAAATTCTTTACTCCAAAGATACACATCTTCTTAGAGGAGCTTCCTATCAGCAGGTTAGGGGGATGCTTTGAAAATTTACAGCATTTTTAGGTGGGAGATTGGTCCAGGAAACAAAAAAGTCATCCCAATCTTAAGTCTTGGCCACAACCTTTGTGTTGTATAAGAAGCCTTCCCCCTGACTAGACTGGGTTTTGGATTTACTTTTAACATCTGTTTAATACCACTAAGCTCTTGAATTTCTTTTGTGCCTGTTTTATTCATGTATCTCTGAACAGAAGCCCCCAGGCAAGAGAAAACTTGGCACAGGTTGGGCAGAATTAATAAAATTAAGATTTGTCTTTTAATCCATTATAAAGCCCATGGTACAGGATGAGGGGAAAGCCAGAGGGTCTTCTGAACTTTGGCTTCTCATGGAATGAATGAATTCTGGTGGCAGTAAAAGTGGAATTGGGTTACTTGCCCTCGAAGCGTCTAATTGTCCAGAGGAATGAGGCCTCCAGAGATACCTGTTCATGAGGTTTCAATCTCCTGAAAGTGCTGGAGATTTTAATTCTCATTCATTTCTATAGCAAAACACAAAAATTTAGCATAAATATTTTCCTTGGTATTTCAATGGGTTTAGAAGGTAAAGAAAAGCCAAAAACATGGCAGGAGAGCAGGTTTGACCTGAATAATATTAATAAAAATCAGCATCTGTGGCTGGAATAAAATGGACTGTCAGGGTGCAAGTCAGGGTGAGAAACACTGCAGCTGGGGAAGTTTATAGGGCAGGAGATTTCATTTCTCTTCATTCAAGGTGGCAATAAATGGTGCATGTAGGACCCTCCAGCCAGGTAGGAAAGACCTATCAGAAGGGGTTGTGGGTCTTCAGCACCGCTGGGACTTTCAGTCATGGCACAATGTTTTCTACAAACTCAGTCAGAAAGGCACATGCAAGTGCAAGAACCTGTGAAAATCTGAGAGTCCTGCCCATTGAAGGGCCTTTTTGTACTCCTGCCTCTTCCTGCTCAGATGGGGTGCTGTGACCTGTGGACAAGTGTGTGCCACAGCAGCTCCAGCTGGGCTTGCAGCATCTTCTTCAGTAACTCCTGACACACCAGAGGTAGAAATCTCCCAGGCTGTTAAAACTTGATTTCAGCACATCAAAGCCAATTAACTGGCTACTTACATTACAGATAAGCCACTTAATAGATCTCAACTTTTCTCGCCCTTTTTGCTACTTGTGATAATTCTGGAAGTCAAAAGCATTTCTGAAATTAGTGGGAGACCTTCAGTGACTGAAAGCAAGGACTCTTTGCAGCATGTCCAATCCACAGGGGTGCTGAAACTCTTGCCTTAGGATATCTTCACCCCCAGTAATAGAGACAATATACTGCCCAAGTGAAGTGAATGTAGGAAACAGGAACAAAAGAGGTTCAAGATGCCTCATTTTATGGAATCTGTGAAGAAATATGTGTTCGAAATCTTCAGAGCAGAAGAGAAGTGGGGAAGCAGCTCTATAATTACTCCAATCAGATAGTATGGCAACAAAAAAGGAACAATTAGTGAGGTTTCCCAGTCGGTAGATGTTTCTCCTTACCTGAGTGATCTATTGCAGAGATATGTAATTAGGCCCACATAATAATAGGTTTGGTAACTCTATCCCTGTCAAAAAGGGAAGAAAATCCATCCTATTGATAATTGCAGGTTTCTCTGTGTCTCACTTCTTTCCATCCTCTTTTTCTCCTCATGAGATTCTTTAAACATGCCTGGCTTTTGGCTCACCATATTTTACTTTGAGTCAGTGAACGAGTTTACAGATGGCTTTCAAAGAGTTAACAAAAATAAAAAAGGAGAGTCTTAGCCACATAATTAAGAGGAAAAAGTTCCTATCTTGGGAGATGCAAATGAGTAGAGGATCAAAAAACATGTGAAAATTTTAAAAGTCCAGTTTGGTGTCCTTTAATTTTCTTTTTGTTTGTTTTTTTTTTTATCACTAGAAACAGTGCAAGGTTTCAAACTGCAGGTGTCAAACACTTTGGTTAAAGATGCAATACTACCAGTGAAATATTCCTTCTGCAAAAATATAATAAGATTTCAAGCAGAAGGACCCTGGACCCAGTTGATGCACAGCCAAACCCTCCATAATTTCCATGTCACCTGGTGGAACAGTGGCAGATATTTCACTGCTTAAAAAAACCCCAAACAACCTGAATAACAGGTGACATCGAACATATAACAAGTGTATTGAATTCTGCAGTGAAAAGGAACCCTGTATGTGATTTTACAGCTTAGATATCATAAGAACTGACAATTTCAGCAATTGAATTTGTCTGTTTGTAACAGCCCCTAAATGCTGGGGTAAAAACGATGCAGGTCTTTTAAATTGTTGACTCCAGTAAAGCTGGAGCATTTAATTTAGGACTTTGTCTGTAACAGGATTTCAAAACTGAATCTCCAGGTTAAAACCCACAAAAATGTGAGAGCAATTCCTGGGCAAAGACCTGAACTGCTGTTCCCAGGACTAATGACCCTTTTGCTGCACTGGGTGTGATGGCAGGGATGAACTGCCCCCCATCTGGAGCCTTGTTTGGGGCCAGCCAGGCCCACTGTGGAAAAACCCCACTTAGGAAAGAAAACTTTGCCTTCTCACTGCAAAAATATTCCTCCTCTCCAGAATGTTGCACAGCCTGGCACTAACTCTTACCCTCTGCAGGAAAATGCTCCTGCTGCAGGTGGCTGAGTACTGGGAGGGCACTGGGGACAAGAAGGAGGGCTAAGTGCTTCTGTGGGACTTCTTGGTGTTGGTTCTTGCTTCTTGTTGGAGGAGATGCCCATGAGAGGTGGGCCTGAAGTGCACCATCCTCACAGCAGAAGTCACCCAGGTTTGACAGGGTGCTACAGACCACGGTGAGCTGTGTGTGCCTTCGGTGGCAGCCCCGTGTCTGAACCTCCCCCCTGCCCCAGACTGCTCCTTTGGTGGCACTATTTTAGCAGTTTGCAATAGTCGCCTTTTTGTTTGTCTCAACAATCCTGGTCCTGTTTGTTCCCAGCTGAGACCCGACCACGGTGACCTGGAGGTGTTCCCAGGTGAGCCTGGGTGGTGCTACAGGTGAGGATGGGCTGCTGACCAAACTTTGTCCCCTCTAACCCTGGTGAAAGGACCACTGGGCACCTCTCCTGGACAGAGGTGTTAGGAGAAGCCCTTCCTGGAGCACAGGTTGTACCAAGGGCTGCACATTCTTGAGCACCATCTGCTGGTGCTGTTATTGGGGTACTGGGAGATATTTGTGGGGGTGTCTGTGCTTTGTCTGCATCTAAAGATTGGCTCAGCTGATCAGAGAATGGTGCTGAGAACACCAAGGTCAGGGGTTTGATCCATTCACTTAAGGGTTGGACTTGGTGATCCTTGTGGGTCCCTTCCAACTCAGAACGTGGCTTTGTGAAGCTAAACCCTTAACCATAGGGCAGCTGCAGCTTTCCTCAGTAACCCCGGGTTTCAAGGGAATCTGAACAAGTTGAAAGTGAAACCTGCAGCTGTTTGCAGTGTCAGCTGGAGATCTGACTGTCACTTGAAAGGAAGAGAGACCCTCCCTTCGTATTTCTCTTACCAGCGAGTTCCTTTCCAAGAAATAGCATCTCACTTTTGTTTTAGGAGGAGGCTATGAAGCTGTCTTCAAATAAACAAAGCAATAAATAAATGGAGCCCACGTGCAATGTCTCATTTAGAGCAAAAGCCAATTTCCACCTTTGCAGCTCCACAGACACCTGGGGATGAGGCGGCCAAGAACTCCAGCCTCTCCCTCCAGAGCAGGATTGACCTTCATTTCACCCTTGCACAAAGCAAGCCCAAAGGTTCACTCGTGGCCTGCAGTGATTTGGAGCCAAAGGCAGCTGTCCCAGCACCCACAGGACCTGCCAGGCTGGCAGAGGTTCCTGTAACCACATCCCATGGCACTGCCACTCCCATGGGACTGCAATCAGTGCTGGAGACTCTGCTCTCCCCTCACAACATCTGGCCTGTTTGACATCTGTGGTGCCATTTGGACTGAAGAGCAACCACTGGCAGTATTTTTCTGCATATGGAACACAGCTGCTTCATCTAAAGGATATTATTGGCCAGTTATGACTTATTTCCCCCTTTTTTAAGGGTAATAACAATATGTATTAAAAGAGATTAGATATTTTCAGTCTGCTAATTTGCCATTGACTTGGGTTTGTTCTTTTAACTAGAAGTGAACATCTGAAGGATTTTCCACTTTACAGAACAAGAAAATGAGTGATTCTGTTGTCTGATGCTTATATAGAAGAGCTTGTTGAACAAGATGCAGAGCTGCAGTAGCATTAAAAACAAAAGGCAGCTTTCCAAAAATGTAGAGAAAAAGAGACTTCCAAATACTTGTGTTTTCCTGAAAAGATCTCTTACCAAAACAAAACTTTTACAGGGGCTTTGGAAATAAATTAGCCAAAACTAACATAAATTTTATTTGTTATACAAAATGACAGATAAACACAGAGAGGGAGAATTTTTACTCGCAATTATTTGCTCTTTGGTTCTCTCAGCTTGCCTTTACATGAGCAAACAGACTGTTAGGAGCAAAGCCAGGAGCTGTTTCCAGGAGGGGCATTAGACCTCCTGTTATATGACCCAGGAGCAAGGATTTTCCTTTGAGGGGGGCTCCATTCCCAGAGAAGTAAATACTTGTGTTGGGCATCTTAAAAAATATGGTTTCAGATAAGGCCAGCAATGGGGACTCAGCTGTATTCCAATACCCAAGAGCAGAGTGATCTGAACTGCCTGAGAGCAGTTCAGGGCTTCCTAAATTTGTGCAAATAAGTAAGCATCATCTTTCAGAAAATTACCGACAGAATTCAATATAGATTATTAGAAGACAGATCATATAAACAGTATAATAGTGTACCTTTCATCCCCATAATCTCTGTCCCTCCGGTGTGCTGAGATAACTGACTCAAAACCACCACAACCTGACTGGGGTCTTTTTGGAGAGAACCAGGAGCTTTGTTCCAGGAGCTATTTCTGCCCTTTTTTTCCTTTTGTCACTAACAAAAAACTAAGCCAAGGATATCATTCTTCTGAATTCCCAAACTTCTTGCTATGAATGCAATTCCCTCCATTACCACGCAGATACCAATCTGTGCCTGCTCTCCTACTGTCAGCAGGAACACTCCCCCTGCAGTACCACAGTCCATAGGGAGAAAGCTTTGCCATCTCACCCCACAATTCGTACTTTGTTTCTCCAAATGGGGAAATGGGTCCTTTCAAGGTGCTGCACTTTCAAGGGTGTTCACTTTGCTGTAGAATTTTTGCCTCCTGAATTGTGGTCCAACAAATCCCATGAGACTGGTAAATCTGTTTAAATCAGCTCAGTCCCAGCTGATGACTTACTGTGTACACCCACACATTTAACTGGTCCTTTCTGATCTCTAACTTTGGGATTACACTTAGGAGGTTAATTCCAGTGGTTCTTCTTGACTTGGAGGGTCTTGCACTGACTGTCTCCCAACAGCTACTCAGTCTGACAATGAAATTCTGGGAGTAGTATTTGGCAATGCATATGGCATGGAAGGGAGTGGAAAGATCCCTAGCTTTGCTGTGGGCTTGACCCATGTGAGCAGGAAGGGTCATGCCCTGGGATAGAAGCTGGAGCTGCACAGCAGGACCAGAGCTATCAGCAGGATCAATTTTATCAGCAGGATCAATTTTATCAGCAGGATCAGTCCTCTCTGGGGATTAGATGTGCTGGCAATCCTTGAGTTTAAGCAGCACCACCTGCCAAGGGGGGTTACCTGGCCTGGGTTCAGAGCACCACTCCTCTTGAGCTACAAAATCCTCTCTGCAGACACTGTCACATTAAGGGAATGCCTGTGTCCTGCATGGGAATACTTCATGGGAATACTTCATGGGAATACTCTATGGGATCCATGATCTGCCTGCCTCTGAGGAAGGAATATGTAGGATCACTGTCTACAGGGAACTCCAGGGCACTCAGCTTTGTTGTTCACTGGGCATTAACCATTTGCAAGCCAGAGTGGGGTCACAAAGTAGAGTCCATTTGATAGGAACCAACTTTCCCATTTTAGCCAGGAGGAGGTGGTTGGAGTTTCAGAGCAACAAAGCTGGTGAAGGGTCTGCAGAGTCAGTCCTGTGAGGAGCAGCTGAGGGAGCTGGGGGGGCTGAGCCTGCAGAAAAGGAGGCTCAGGGGGGACCTTCTGGCTCTGCAATTCCCTGACAGGAGGGGGGGCCAGGGGGACATCAGGCTCTGCTCCCAGGGAACAGGGACAGGAGGAGAGGGAGGTTCAGGTGGGACATCAGGAGGAATTTCTGCCTGGAAAGGGTGGTCAGGCATGGGAAGGGGCTGCCCAGGGAGGTTTGGAGTCTCCAGCCCTGGAGGTGCCCAAGGCAGGACTGGCCGTGGCACTCAGAGCTCTGGACTGGGGCACAAGGTGGGCACAGGGTGGGCTCCCTAGGCTGGCAGGGCTTTTCCAACCCCAAGGACTCTGTGGAATCTTCAGCCCTCCCTCCCACAGAAGGGAAAGATAAGAAGACTCATATTACCCTTGCTGTCCCAACATTTCTTAAAGGTTGCCTTTACTCATAAGTGGACAATCTTAGGTCCTCTCCCACCAGCTCTGTGCAACTGCAGACAGACCAACAGGTGTAACCCTGAGCTGCTGCTGCACTGCAGGTGCTCAGGTGCCAGCTCAGGAGTTCTGTCAAGGCCTAACTTCTTTGTTTACCCAGAAAAAGAAAATAAATAAAGAAACATTTGTGTGAGTTTCCAACTGAACCTCTGAAACAATTAAGTGGAGCTGAACAAGTTCATAAAACAAGGGCTAATGACAGGTCCCCCCCACTGCTTGGCCGTGTGCCCCCATTGATTGACTGGGAGAATGTTACAGGCGCTAAGTTGGTATTTTTCATTAGTTGCGATGAAATATGAGCATCTCTTACCATTCCCTCTGCCTTATTCTGGTAACTAAAGCTACCCATTCATGACAAGAAATCATTATTTATTTGTGTGCAGGAAAGAATCAAGGCTGCTTCACAAATTCTAGTCCTCCCACAGTAGCCTGACGGCTGTTTCCATTCACCTTTTCCGTGTATGTTACTGAAGTTTGCCTGACCCAAGGAGGAAAGGCCAGTCTTGCAATAACGCACTTTATTATTGGCAAGGGGGGAATGCCAGCTTGGTTTGCAACAAGGGTTTCATGCATTGCCTCTCACTGTTTTCCTGCCCTGTGGGAACCAAATGTAGATTGTGTTGGGTTTTAGCAAAGCCTGTTCTAGTGTCCACCTTAAATTTTATTCAGAATAACATGAAACGATGCTGTGGATATAACCCCGAAGGCAACTACATGTGAAGTCATTTATCACCAAAAAAAATGTGAGGAATGTTGAAAATAAAGTTAACGTTGGTAGTGATATTTTCATTTTTTCTTTAACCTGTAGTGCTAAAGGCATTTCTCTTTGTTCTCTAAGCATTTTCCTTTCTTTCTTATTCTTTATTTGTTTGATACCAAAACTGATATTGTATCAAAAAGCAGCTTGAAAGTGTTCCTCAAAATTGAGAGGGCTCTAAACTGAGGAATATAAAGAACCATCCATCTTCCTGTTTTCCCCTCACCTTCCCTCAACCAGGGGTTTTGGTGCTGCCTCGTGATACAACAGAAAGGAGCTCCTGTGCCAAGGTTTAAATTGCCAGAGCCACTCCTGTTACTTGCCATAAATGCAGTTACAGTGGTCAAAAGCAGGGCCATGACGGGACAGTGATGCAGCTTCAGTGGGAATAGCACGAGAGCAGCCTGGGATCTGCAGCTGGCAGCCAGCTCAGCAGGCTGGAGGGGGTTTGTGGTGCTATTATTATTATCATTATTATTAACACAAATAATGGTAGAATCCCTCCAGGCCAAGGAGGGGTGTGGGTTGGTTTTTTCATGGGGTGCTGCTTACAAGAACTGCTGCTGCGAGTGGCCAATTATTCCTGTGAACTGGATTCTCCTGGTTGTGCATCCATGCTTAGGGATCACACATTCTCTTCCCTTTAACCCCCCAAACCCTCCGAGCTAAATGGAGAAAAGCTACATTTGGATGATGTTCTGGGGCACAGGGTGTGACTCTTGAGGATGGGCTTGTGCAGGGCCAGGAGTTGGGCTGGATGATCCTGGTGGGTCCCTTCCAACTTGGCATATCCTGTGATTGTGTGACACTGATTCTGTGACTCTGTGAGTGTTATGTGTAGAGTTACCAAGTATATTCTCAGCTGTGTGTGCAGGGGCAGCGTGGATGCAATAAAATCCACTCTGGGAGATGGTGGAAGATCAAGCTCAGTGCAGCATGAAAGAGGAGGGAGGGACAAAGCCTGCAACCTGTGACTCTGCAGTGATTTGGAGTGGAAGGAGTGTGGAGAAGGCACGGAGCTGCCCTTCAGAAGCCGTGGCTCTTCCAGCCAGGCATATGGTTTTCCAGCAAAGCTGCTGTGGAAAGATCCCACAGTCCAGGGCTGTGAGGAACACCAAATTGGTTGTGCAGCCATGAAGTTGGAATTGCAAATCAGAAAGCCCCGGGATTAAGATTCCAAAGAAGCAGAGTTTAATTACAAGAAGCTCTCTCAAGCATTAGCAGCCCACTGGCAGCAGTGCACACAACACAATGTGTGCTCACTGCCTGCTACACACCTTGTGCTGCTGGGTGGAACTGGGGTTTAGGAAGGTGTTTTACTGCCTGGGCTGTCTCTGGGAGCTCAGGGGCTCGAGCAGCCTGAGATGGGTCTCTGTGACCAGGCTTTAATCACCCGGGTAATGGAGCTCAGTCACGAGGGACACTGGAAGAGTGTTGGGTTGTTCCTGCCCAGGATCTCTCGGTGTGTCTGGAGTGTGCAGAAGCAGTAGCTGCAAAACTGGTGGCTTACAGAAAGCTTCAGCTGACTGTGTTCCAAGTCAAACACAATGAGCGGTAAACCCAATGGAATGTGAGAGAAATTCATACCTTAGTGAACCGTAAACAGGAGCACGGGTGATAAAATTTAATCAAAATGTAACGTTGCCTTCGGGATTCAGATCCAGTGCCTTTTGATGATTAGCAGCATTATCAAATGGAGATGCTCCGTTGAATACCATGATGTTGTAACGTTGCACTCTATGGAACATCAATGCCAGAAATAATTTAACACCTGCACATAAATCATTTTGCAATTATCTTTTGGGAATTATTTTCTCTTAATCTTTTTATTTGGTTCCAAATAAAATTAGAGAGGAACACTGAAAGATGACACTGGGTGAAACAGAGGAAGGATAGGAGCACTGTCAGGTTATATAAACTCAGCTAAATGTCTGTTTTCCATTATTTAATTTTTAGATTGACATGCAGCTCTTTGGCTAAGGACTGTAAAACAGAATTGGTTTGTCTGTATGTGCATATAGTAATTAAATGAAACTTCAACACAGCAGTGTTGACAATATACGTGCTGAGCTCTTTAGCATCAACAACAGGGATATTAAGGCTGGAAAACCTTGAGCCTGTTGATCCTCCTTTCCCTGAAGCAAAACAGCCATTTAAGTTTGGACTTAGAAAACTATCAGTCAGAAGTTACAAAAAATGATTCTCTAATCAGGGCACAGAAAAGGCAGAAACTTAAATTCTTCCTGCCCTCGGGAGGAGCTGGGGGTGCAAACCCCTGCAGTGAGAGCAGCAGAACTGCCCCGGGGTGACCTTTCCAAGTGGTGCCCAGGGAATTCCTGACGCTCCTGGAATCCCACCCGTGGCCCTTGGAAAGCCTAACCCAGATTTGGGAAGGATCTCACGATGGGCTGTACCTACAGAGGGCAATAAGACAGGGATAAATCACTGCACTCCGACCATGGGTTGGTGTTTCACGGGCTCTGTCTCAGCCGTGCTTTCAAAGCGAATTCTTGCCAAAATTCCCTGCAAACACCTCTGCCCTCCGCTCTGCATCATCACTGTGGAGTCAAATCTGCAAGGAGGTGACAGTCACGTTAATGAGAAGAAGGCAAACTGTACAATTAACAATGTAGATGTCATTTTATAGCAGGCCAAAAGAATGCCAAAATGCCTCCCTCAGAGTGTGAATGAGCAGCGGCCAAGCTCTGCCCAGACAGATTGTCATGTGTGCAAACACCTGAAATACCAACAACAGCTTTTATCTTCTCATAAATCCCTGTAATTTTCGGTCCCTGTTCGTCATAGGAAGGTTTTGCCCTTGGTGCAGGAGGGAGTGTGAGCAGGTTGTGCAATGGGAAGGGGACCAGCTCACCTTCCTGTGTGCAAAATAAAAACTGAACCTTGGTGACTCTCATAAAAAACCAGAGGAAACATTTCACTGACCTATTTACTAATTTTCAAATAGTGGAAGAGTCAGCTTAAATAAGTAATTTAAGAAATACTGTGAGTTCTTTGAATGGGAGTTCTCTGTGGAGGTGACAAGGAATAATCCTCAGTGACTAGCATAGCTTTTATCTTAAAACAGTTCTTAGTCAAAATTCGACCAAACTTACAAGTTCTCAAAGGAGGAAAAATAATTATGCAATTTGGGTATGTTCCAGAGATTTATTTTATTATTTTTTTCTTCCCAGATATGTCCATACTCGTGTGTCCCAACCCAGGATATTCTATGATTCACTCAAGTGTCTCAGTCTTGTGTGGGAAAAATTGAATATTTCAGCCCAGGAGAAAATCTTAAATTGAGACATTTTTGGAAGTGAAAGGAAGAAAAGCTTTGGTATAAAATTCACCAGGCTTGACAATGCTGTGTTCATGAAACATACACTTAACAAGCCTGTGTTGGGCTGTGCAGAGAGTTCTAGCAAAGCCACACACCAAGCAATGAGATTTTTAAAAATGCAGAATACTTTGTTGAATAAATATAAGCAATGCTGCGGATTAAATAAAACCCCAAAATTCTGGTGGTGTGGTTGGGTTTGGTTTGGTGGGGTTTTTAAGGTCTATTTCTCCACTGTTAAAGCTGTAATGGTGCACAGGATTGCTGGTACAAATTTTGGCAAATTTTATCTTGATTTCTGATAAATTTTCAGGTGGAGGGTGGTGGAATGAGCTGAGTTTTCAACCTAAACCATTCAGAGATTCGATGATTATGTAATGAAAGATGAAACAAATTAAAGAAATGAAATTAATATGTTTTTTTTAAAATAAAGGAAATAAAAACTCAACCAAAATAGTCAGACGCATAAAAATAAAATTCATATATATTATTTTTTTTAAAGTAGGCTTCATTTTAGGTTTTTTTTGTAGTTTTTAAGTGGCACAATAAGGATGTTGTAAGTGCCAGAGCAGAAGGAACAAGTGATGCTCAGCCCATCTATTCCTTGTCTCACTGGAAGCCCTTCCACACCCTTCAGGGGAAAGGGAAATTGCAAATTGAAGCATCTCTTGAGCACTTTTCCCGAATTTTGAATAATTTCAAGGCTTGGATCCCTCATAGAAATATTGTACCACTGAGAGCTCTTTCTATAGAAAATTGAATGTAAGCCTTTAAAATTTGCCTTCACCGTATAACACAACGTATGTGGCAGTAAAATTCAATGTAAAAAGTGGGGAGAACATTTTAATAAAGCTCATAATTGATACCCTGATTAACTACAGACTTTAGGATGAAGAATATAAATCAACCAAACTACTATTAACATAAGTTATGCAAATCCATGATCAGATATGGAAACATGAAGCCACACTCAGTATAAAGTGAGAGCAGAGAAAAGCCTCTTTAATTTGAAATGGAAATTAAACTGAAGAGAAAGATGCTCTCTAATACCCATGGGATTTCCTCACAGCATTAGTGCATGAGTTAAGAGCCTGACTCAAATTTTTCTGTATCCCTCTAGGATTTGGACAATTTGCTACCAAAATGTCTCTACTGAACTTCTGCACTGGGAGGATTTGGGTTTTGCCCTGTGGAGGACAAAAAAGAAAAGAACCCCCTATTTGCAGCAAAATAAAATTTTCAAATTTAAAGCCATTTCTGAAAGTTGGTCCAGTTGCTTCTTTAAAAAGTGCTCATAACACACCACAGGCTCATGAGACATTCTGTGTCTCCCAAGGAGCCACTGTGTGAGGGGTTTGGGGCATTTTATTAGGTTGGGATTTTTTCCTTTGTTCTGTTATTGGTACAAAATAAATTATACAGAAGATTCATGTAGAATTGTGGCTACCCTGTTGGTGCTTTTATACAGCTCTTGAAAGACATTCTAGTCAATATTTAAGTTAGTAGCCAGAAGACAAGTAATTTGCTCTGTTTGGGGCTAGTATGTGCCTGTTTCATTGCTTAATTATTTCCCAATTAAACAGCAGACCAGCTCCTAGTGAAACAATGCTATGAAACAATGCAGAAAGGTCTCAGCACCAGATAGACTCTGTTACCAGCTTGAGAGTGTTTGGAACAGGGTGGGAGCTCAGCTGGGGTAGCAGCTTCTTAAAGTGCCCTGTGATGTTTCAGGAGCTTGGAGGTGTGGTGGAGATGACAAGATGTCACTCTAAAGCTTTTCATGGACATGAGAATGCTGTAGCTGGTGATCTTTTGCCAAACTCAGCAGATAGAGAGATTCTGGGGCTGTTATTTGTGAGGCTGGTACTCAAGGGTGGGTATTTCAGTGATGCTCTGACACACACAGCAAAGTTCAGAGTTGGGGGAAGTTTCTCAGCACTTGTTCAGATTACAGTGATTTTATTTATGCAGATTATTCTTCTTTAATGTATGGAAATGAAGGCATAGGAATATAATGGAGTGTTACTCTTGGAAGTTACTGAACAGGAAGGATCCTGAGAGAATTCCCCTTCCAAAGGAAAAGGAGAAATCCCTGCCCTGCATTCAGATGTGTCCACCTGATGCAGTTGGGTTCAGCCAGATGTTTGTGGTTCAAGCTCATGGATCTAGAAAAACAACAGTTTGTTCTCACTCCTCTCTTCCCAACCTGCCAAAAGGGCTCCTCTTGAAATACCAGCCCTTGCAAGAGATGTGCCTGGGCAGCCCTGGAGTGTGTTTGTTCTGATTTAGCAGGTATGTGAGGCAGCAGCAGAGCACTGGAGAGCTCTCCAGGGAGCTGAAGGGTTGTCCAGGGAGGAGATGGGGTGACCTCAACTTCACAGTTCACCTGTGCACAGTCCTGGACTCAGAGCTGTCTGTTCAGGCTTCCTAGAAGACCTGTTGGTCCCTACCAGATGGGAGGGACTGGTTTTGTGTCCCCTTGGACAACTGCCCAAATTCTGCCCTGCTTTCTTAATGGCCACTGTCTCTTGCCAATTCCTCCCTCACCCTCCAGCCGAAGATTTTTGGTGGGGATGTCGAAGGGAGAAGGGAAAAGACCACATGAAACAGTCACTGCATGACTTGAAAGCTCTGCTAATGCTCCTGTCTCTGTGATATTGGGTACCTGAACAAAGCTCTGTCAGAGGGCACACAGGCCAGGAAAGGTGGCTATAAAACATCTCAGGCTGGGCTTTGGTTTGAGGCAAGTGGGTGCATGAAGAGAACCACAGCAAGCTGTATTTCGCCAGGATACATTAGGTTCCCAACCATTAACACCAAAGGCATTTTGGAGTGTTAGCTTCCAACGTAAGGAAAAGTTGAAGCAAGTTGCATGTAAAATATTCCCGTGTTTGTTCTACAGTGAAGTGTTGCCTCACTTGACTCTGTAAAAATGCACTTCTTGAAACAGAAAGCTGAACTGAACTGGTTTCGTTTATCCTATCTGTGAGAGTGTATCATGTTTCCTTCCCTCTCTTTTCCAGGAGAAAGCAGGAGGACAGGCTCTGACTGCAGGTTAAACAGCGTGTGTCCTCCAAGTGCTGCACCAAATTGTTCCCCCTGTGCTCCACGCACTCACCTGGAATCCAAGGCGTGGAGGTTTAGCTCTGTGTGCCTCGAAGTGAAAGCACACTCTGGTGCTGAAGAAGGCATTTGCCTTCAGGTTGGGAAAAATTTCAGGTGACGTCAGCTCGGCAGGCTTAGAGCTCGTGTGTACTGCTGACCTGGGGACGTGCAGCAACAGGCACAGGCAGCACACACAATAAATCCATTCTCTGGCTTGGGAGAATGCGGTTGCACCAAGGTGAAAATCCCTCCGACAAGAATAATAAAGATCATCATTAGCAAGAAACCAAGGGATAAAAATCTTTGGGAGTGTCATGACAGTACTTAGAGCACTCCGAGCGTGGGGTGTGTGCAGCGGCATAGGAAGAAATTATTTGTAATCAATACAAAATTAAAGGTCAGCCTTAGGACTGAGGCTCGGTTCAAGGGAATTATTCCATGCTCCTAGGTTTGCAGAGTTTGCACTTCAATGAGGCAGTGTGTGAAGAACCAGGCTCTTAAACTGCAGGAACTCTACCCTTGTGCCAATTCTTCAAGCCAGTCAGTTGTGTTAACACCTTGGCCCTCTACCTGGCCAGGCTAATTAGCAAAGTAATAACACTGTGATATTTCACAGTAGGACTGAACCCTTGGAATAATTGCTAGGCTTGATTCCATATCAATGTATTACTCTCAATCTTGTTCTGTTCCTTCCTCTTTCTTTCCTTCCCAGCAGTTTCTCAAAGGACTTTCCATCTCCAGAAGTGTCCAAGTCCAGGTTGACGGGGCTTGGAGCAACCTGGGCTGGTGGAAGGTGTCCCTGCCCATGGCAGGGGGTGGCACTGGATGAGCTTTGAGGTTCCTTCCAACCCAAACCAGTCTGTGATTCTATGTTTAGAGTCCTAGAATAGAATCAGAGAATCCTTCAGACTGGATTGTCAAGTCACAGAATCACAGAATGGTTTGGGTTGGAAAGGACCTTAAAAATCATCTCATTCCAGTCCCTGCAAGTCCAACAATTAACCCAGGACTGTGTTCACCACTCAGCCATGTCCATGGTAGAGCTGGAGGTGATGACAACACACCTCTTTCCTTTGGGTGGGGTGAAGGTGGCCCTGGACATTCAAACACCTGCTGTACCTGCTACCCAGACTTGGGAGCTCCCAGGGAAGTCCTGCCCTTCACACAAAACTTACTCTGATTTTCCTGTGTCTGGTTTCTGCAGGTGTGTGTTGGGGTGTTTCCATTCTGTGTGTGTGAGCTGTGTGGAGATCTCCGCTGTGAATGCTGCAGGGAACTGCCCTTGTGCCCCCAGAGAAGCTTCTAGAGAGTGTCCCTAGCACAGAAGTGGCCAGGAAACACCGAGCTTTGGAGAGGTGGAGTGAAGAGACTGATTCCCTGGTGGAGTTCAGGCACCTGCAGCCCCTGGGCTCCTGCTCCAAAGCCATTGCAGAGCTTGCACAACCCACAGCAGTGCTGTGCTCCCTCCCTGGCTGCCACTGGGACCAGTGCAGCAGGTTCAGCAGGACCTTTTTTTTTGGAACAAAGGCTGCTCCTGCTTTCCTGAGCTTGGCAGATCTCAGGCATCACGTCTGCAGGGCCTGGGGCTGCTCTCCTGGCAGCATTCTCACCCATCCATCACTTGGAGAGAGTTCCACGTCTGCTGCTAAACTCCCTCTAACCAGGGACTGCAAGGCTTGTCCCCACCAAACAGTGTTTAATCTCTTCTTAAGGGCATGAGGTGCTAAGAAGTCCTTAAGTCATTATACCAAACACTTTTGGAGCATGTTTTGGGATTGAGGAGTGCTGTTCAGAAAGAATGCCATTCTCACAGCTGCAATTGAGGAGTGACTGCATGGCTCCAGTTTAAATACACTGACAGGTCTGTACAGTGCCCTCAAGGCATGCATGTTTTTATGCTCAGTGATTAGGAATTGGTCTTTTAATTCTAGGTGCCTCCATAAATGAGAACATATAGTTTATAACGTGTGATGCTTTCTTAAATGAATGTCTTATCAGCATCTTTACAATTAAGCCAACACATCACTTACTTGATCTGCCCTTTAAAGGCTCAGGAGCTGGCCTTTCTGCCCAAAACACAATGGGGATACATTAGTCTTGGGCAGAAATAAGGGGAAGTCATATGAGGAAATGTTGAGGTCACTTGGCTTCTTCATCCTGGAGGAGTCTGAGGGATCTGCAGGGTGGGATTGTTGGGGTGTCTGTGCAGAGCCAGGAGTTGCACTCCACAATCCTTGAGGGTCCCTTCCAACTCAGGATATTCTGTAATTCCATGAAATCCATGCCATGGTGTACAACCAAGCCCTTCGGCAGTTGCAACAGGCCAGCCTTCAAATCCAGTTGTGTAAAGCCAGTAAAGATGATAGTCCACTGCTTTTTATTGTAAAATAAATACTTCCCCAGTTTGTTCTTTGTGTGGGGAAAGCTGACAGTGGCACAGTTACCAGAGGAGCCTGAATAGTGAAGGAGTGATGACTCAACAGAAAACTTCGCAAGATGCAACAATTGAGAACAATAATGTTGATCCTTTCTAATCCTGACTTAAAATTTCCATAAGAAGTGATTGTTTGAGGCTTGAAACCCTTTTAAAACTATTCTGCCATTGCCTTAGTGATTTTCCATTGAAAATATCTTTATGTACTGTCAGTGTTGAGAGCCCAAGGGCCAGCTGGCAGCTTGTCTGCTCCTTCCTCCCCAGGCTCCTGGTCTGGCAGCTCCAGAGGGGTGGGACAACGTGGTGCAGAGGCATCTCAGCAGAGAAATCACTGAAAGGCTCACAGTGAGGTTCACAAGGCAGATGATGTGCTTTGCTGGGGTGTGTCCATTCCTGGGCATCTCCAGAGACCTCCCCCAGCCCCAGGTCAAAGGGGGCAAAGAAATACCAGTTAGGTGCTCTACAAATCCTGAGCTGCACCAAAAGCAGCAAGGGCAGGTCAAGGGAGGGATTCTCAACCTCTACTCATGAGACCCCACCTGCAGAGCTGCCTCCAGCTCTGGGGTCCAACATCAGAAGGATGTGGAGCTGCTGCAGTAAGTCCAGAGGAGGCCACAGAGATGTTCCAGGGGCTGGAGCCCCTCTGCTCTGGAGCCAGGCTGGGAGAGCTGGGGGGGTTCACCTGGAGAAGAGGAGGCTCCAGGGAGATCTGAGAGCCCCTTGCAGTGCCTGAAGGGGCTCCAGGAGAGCTGGAGAGGGACTTGGGATGAGGGATGGAGGGACAGGACACAGGGAATGGTTTTCCATTGTCAGAGGGCAGGGATGGATGGGATACTGGGAAGGAATTCTTTCCTGTGAGGGTGGGCAGGCCCTGGCACAGGGTGCCCAGAGAAGCCGTGGCTGCCCCTGGATCCCTGGGAGTGTCCAAGGGCAGGCTGGATGGAGCTTGGAGTGACCTGGGCTGATGGAAGGTGTCCCTGCCCATGGCAGGGGGTGGAATGAGATGGGCTTTAAGGTCCCTCCCACCCCAAACCATTCTTGGGTTCTGAGATAAATATTTGCCCTTGTGGATCGCCCAGTTAGTGTTTGCAAAGGCCTAAATGAGCTGAGGTCAATTAGCAGTAATTTAGCATGAGCTCAAACTCAGGCCTCACAGTACGTTTGAAGAGATGAGAAGGGGGTAAGTCTTGAATCTTCTGCAGGGAGAAATGTCACAAAAGAGGAGGATCCTGAAGTTTGGGAGTTCATAAATTCCCTGTAGAGGAAACATCTTCACTGTAACAATGAGAAAAATGAAAGAGTAGCTGTACAGTTCCCTGGTAATAATTGGGGAAAAAAAGGTACCTAACTGGTAGTTTTGTGGCTCATTTCCATGGGAAATGCATTCATATATTACACTGCAGACAGTTCTGTCATTGAAATCTGTCTCATCTGCCTTTGCCTCGTCGCACAGTTGGCCTTGCAGGACCATGTGTGGAGCTCTGCTCTCCCGTGTTGGCTCTCCATCCTTGGATCAGTGTGGAGTGAGCTGTGAGAGCATCTGCCAAGCTACAGAGCTCCTCAAATGTCAGCTGGCTCCTTCTCTGGCTGGGCTTCAGGCACTCTTGCTTCCAGGGTATATTAATTTCTAGTCAGATTTTTGCCCTCTGTTTCTATCCTTTAGAATTCCTGAACTCTTTCCAAAAATGTCAACCCCACCCCAGACAGACCTATCTCTTAGGTAGGTCTGCCCTTTCTCCACGAGAGTTGTGCAGCCCTGTCGTAAACCAGGAGTGGATTTTGTTTCGCTGCCTTTGGCTCTGGGACTGCACTGCTGGGAACCAGCTCTGTAGGACTGACGGTGCTTTCCTGGCATTTCTCACCAAAGCAGCCAGGCTGGATGGCACTGCAGGCACCTCGTTCTGCAGGGGCAGAAGACACTTTTGCAGGTGCAATAGATTGTCTGAGTTTATGTTAAATAGCTGCCCCTGAAAGATGCATGAACCTTTCACTCTTGGGGTCTGTTTCAAATAAACCACTGTAGGTCCTGCAGCTCAGCCACAAGTGGTGCTGTGTCTGTTCCCTGGTGGGAAGAGTTGGGGTTCTATCAGCAGGATGTGCTGAGCTCTTGCTCTTACTGACTGAAGGAGATCTTTGAGGAGAGCTGTGTACAGTTAACTTTGCTTAGACATGTAAAAATAATAATATCCCTCTGCTTTGCATTCACTGGGGATGTGCAGAGAGTGACCTACATCAAAGGAGCAGATCAATGCCTAATATGCTCCAATAAAGGTAGAAAATGAGTGTTTTCTGCTGCTGACAAGGATTCCCTGACACAGAGCTTTCTCTTTCTGACATTTCTTCCTTTAATAACTTATCCAAAAGTCTTTGAAGTGCCCCCTATTATTTTTTCTGCAGTTCAGCCTCATGGGGGGCTCCCTCACCCACCACTTTTCCTTGGTTCCATGTGATGTGGCAGCATCCTGTGGCCCAGAACATCCCTGCTGAGGGACCACATTTCCTGGAAGTCACATTAGTGCAGGGCATGGAAATAACGACAGCTCTCTGTAAAATTTGGGCTCAAAATAAAGCCCATAAATGTGCAGTGAAAGGATGTCAGGTAGAACATGAGGTATAAACCCTGTTTCTGTCAAACAGTCTTGTGTATTTCTACAGAGTCTTTGTCACTCTACAGATCAATGGCATATCTCTGTCTTCTGGGCTAGAAACCATAAATGAGCTGAAGGATGAAGAGCAGAGCTGTGGGGAGAAGGTGGGTGTCGGTGGCCTCTCCTGGTCCCACTCAGACACCCCAGTGTGCTCCAACAGGGGACTCGCAGCGATTACCCCACCAGCCTTTGGCACAAGAAGTGTCTCTTGTGACAGAGAAAATGATGCTCTGCCCCCATTTCAGCCAAATACAAAAAATTGCCAGCAGGTGGCATGCAAAGGGTGCTGTTTCCCGTGGCTTTTTCCTTTGGTGGGGCTTTCCCTTAAAAATAAACCAGAACAGAAGCAGGGGTTCGAAAGATGGTGAAGCGGGAAGCGCCTCCTTGGCCGAAGGAGCGATGAGCGAACACAAAGCAGGCTCTCCTTGCTGCTCCCCCAGCAGTGCTGGGCTGGGGTTGGGGCTGGGGTTGGGGCTGGGGTTGGGGCTGGGTGGGATGGCAGAGCCCTGGAGCCCCCCGTGTCCCCCGGGACGTGCCTGCCCTGCCTGCCCAGCGCTCCGGCTGCCCCGGCACGGCAAGGACCCAACAAGAGAAGACACTTTGTTTGGGGTGCCACTCCAAATTTCGCTGTGACTACAGGTCAGCAGGCTGGCCTGCTGCCATTGGGATGAAAGAAATACTATTTTTTGTTTGTGGCCTTATTACAAATGTCTGGGTTTAAGAAACTTCTGCTTCTCCCACATTAGCGCTCTAGACAAATCTTGAACCACCTTTGTGGCAAGGCCTAACAAACGCTGTCACTTTGACCTAATCCACTTTTCTGCACAGCTGTGCTAAAGTCACCTTTAGTTTTATCACATTTTAATGCAAACAAGGCCGGAAGGGTGCTTGTTTGGATTGAAGAAGCTGTGACAATTCATCTGAATGGGAACTTCAGTAACTGGGAAGAAAAATGTGACAGGGAGCTTTATCACTGCATTGTACACAACAATCTGAAAATTATTGCTTCTTTAGGGGCCTATTCTCTTCTTGAGGCCTAGCACAGTCTATGCTAAGCAGCTAGACAGAGCTCTGAATGGTTTGCCAGTCCTAAAGACAGATTTTAATTCTATTGTTTGTGGGTATCCCTGACTTTCCTAAGAGGATTCAAAGACAGGCTGCACAACAAGGCAGCTGACAGAAGACTTTGGCCAATCTTTAAAATTCAAACAGCAAAGGAGGCTTTCCCTGGTACTCCAAAATTAGTCAAACTCCAGGGATGTTTGCTTTCCAAATTTGTCAAGTTCATTCAAAACTAAAGGAACTTGCAAAACGTGCTTTGTTGGGCCTTCTTTAAAAAGTTTGCTTAACCACTGATTTCCTGTAACAGTGTGAATAAAGCAGGCAGGAAAGATCCTTTTTTCTTTTTAAAACCTGGAAATTGCAATAGTAAGAAGAGCTTTTCAGAAACTATATATATATAAACATTTACCAAATAGGGGCAAATATTTATATAGGCACAGGTCGTGTTTGTACTAATTTCTTCTTAATACTTGAAGCAAATTCCAAGTGAAACTGGACAAGTGCTGAAATGTTGAAAAGCTTTATCACAGCCTTTGATAAAGCTGATGCAAACTGAATATTCAGAGTATTTGCAGAGCAGCGCTGAACGAGTTCTTCTTGGGGCTGCAGAGGAAGGTACCCTGAAAATAAGGGGTTCAGTCTCCCAGGAAACAGCAAACTGGGGCTCAGTGGGAGCTGCTTGGCTGGTTCTGCTATCCCAGAGCTGGGAGCTGAACGGGCAAAGCACAGTGTGAGGAACCTGCAGCAGCAGCAAAAAGAGTCTCTCCCAGACCTCCCAGACCTGCCTAGCCTCAAATTAAATAAATCATAAAATGAATCTAATAAATAAAGGATAAAAAATTAATGAAGATTTGATTAAATCTGCCCAGGGCCTGCGCATCTTCAGCTCGTTGTGTGAAATGTTTTGTACAGATATTAAAACACCACTTTGGTCCAAAGATTAGCAAGTGTTAGTACTTACCTTAGAGTAACTTCTCACAGCTAGAAACCCATTGGGGATGCTTTGCAAGAGTGTGGAGCAATACTCAGAGCTGAGTCATACCTGCCTCTGAATTCAAGCACATGCAAGTGGACAGGAGGTCAAGGACCATAAAATCCACTCTCCTCATGACAGCTCAGCACTTGGTGTGGAAAAACGACTGAAAGATCAGATTTGGTCAGTCTTTCCCCTCCTCCCTCTGCCCCTCGGCTGCTGAGATTGCAACTCTTGGTGCATCGTGGTGCTACCAAACCCCAAAAGTAGTTTGGGGAATTCTGCTGTTGGACTGCAAGGGTGGCATCTGCCCAAGCTGGCTTTGGTGGCCACATCTGCTTGGAAATAAATGCCTGTCACATTCTGCCACTTTTCTTTAAAGAGAATCTGCAGATTATTTAGTGGCTGGCAAATATTTTGCTGCGAGGTGATTTTTTTATTTTTATTTTCAAGGGAATATGCATTTTAAACTTCTGTGCTCTGTAATAACAGCAACACTCGACAGCAGCACGGAATTGAACTGCACTTGGTTTGATGTGGGGAACAACAAATACTGCTTTGAGCTCTTTAATGTCTCAAGCTGAAGCTGTTATTTCCCAACAAGAGTTAAGGAGTGTATGATGATCCAAAGGAACACAGGTTTGTGCTTATATTTTTCCTCTTTTAGCCCAAATCAGCACTATTCCCAGCCAATGTGGGTGATGATAAAGAGGTTTGATGGAGTAGTTATGTTTTGGGTCTCCTACATCAGACAAAATAGTTTAATGTCATCTGCAGGTGGGAACAAGATAGAATAGCCTGTTGTGTAGAGGAATACACAAGGACATTTGGCAACAAGTGCCACTGTGGTAACTGAAAGCTGCACCAAGTTAACACTAAGCACCAGCCAAACCCATTTGGGCCATTCTGAACAATATATCTGTCTAGTCTGGCTAAAAATTAAACTGGCTCCTCTCAGAGAGGCAAGAAGCTACTGCAGTAGATCTGGCCCTTTGGAGACTAAATGCAGGACTAGTCCTGCCTACATCTCAGTGTCTAAAAGGGGCCAGCATTAAGAGTTCAGCTGGTCAGAGCAGGGTGCTGATAACACCAGGTTTGTGGGCTGGATCCCTGTACAGGTCATTCACTTAAGAACTGGTCTAGAAGATCCTTGTGGGTCCCTTCCAACTCACAATATTCTGTAATTCTGTTTATCATGTGGGCTTGGGGGAACACCGGGGTGCTGCTGGAGACAGGAGCTAAGCCTGTAGCTCCCCTTGAGCGCCCCAGGGCTGCTCTGCCATGGACAGCTCCTCAGCAGGATCCTGGCTCTGGCCAGAGAGGTCTGACCTCTGAGAGCCCCTCTGTGCACAAAGGCAGAGCCTCTCCTGCAGCAAGAGGGGCCAGGCCCCCTGAAGTGCCACCCCTGGTGTCACTGGTGCCCTGGCAGGAGCAGTGGGACCAACCACACTGTTGTGGCACTGGAATGGTGCCACTCCTGCCTGGCTCAGGTGAGGGCTCAGGGTGTTTGCCAAAGGGACCTGCCATCCTGCAGAGCTGGCCTCTTCTCCATGCACTTCGACCCCACTCAGTATGCAGGTTGAACTGCAAGGCTGCCTTCAGTGTATTTGAAATGCAATTAGGATTCTCTCTAATTGTTCTGACTTGTCAGCAGTGTTGCAAGCGCTGCTTCAGAAATACCTTTCAATTCCTGCCATTGTACCCTTTGTGTCTTCTGACCACTTTCCCCATTATTTGCTCATTACCTTGCTGGCACAACACATCCTTAACTTTCCACCTCTTCCAAAAGAAAAGCCCTGCTTAAACTGTTCACTAATTACTTGCAGGTTTGCTCAAGTATTTACTAAGTCACAAACATGAAGGAGAAATTGAAGACTGGGAACCTACAGAAGCCTGTACAGGAATTTCAGGTTGTTCTCACCTTAGCAATGCCATCCATTTAAAACCAGGCACTTTTCAGAGAAGGAAAAAAAAATTATCCTTTTTTTCCTCCTTCCATGCTTGCCTGCCTCGTGCTGGCAGTAATTATATTGAGTGAGTTGGTAAATTCTCAAGCTTAGGTCTTCTCCTGTCCTCAGTGAGGCTCTAATGGATCTGGTTGTGCCCACAAGAGCTCTACACTCAAACCACTGTCATGGACCCCAGTGCAAGATAATTAACCACAAAGTGAGTTATCTGTCCCAGGCTGAAAACATAATGAAAATCAAGGTCAGATACCCTGTTGTAGGAGACAAGGAGGAGTCTGGTGTGTGGGAGTCCATATTAGGCTTCCCAGTCTCTTTCAGACTGCAGTTTTTAATGTTTAATAGAGTTATATCTTGAAAAAAAATGTTTTATACCTGTTATTATAAAGTAATCAGTGGGCTTCACACTAATTTTGAATACACTAGTATTTTTAAAAATTACTTTGAGCCCACTGAAGCCAGAGTGCAGAAAATAAAAGAAAAAAATCCTTCTAATTCATTACTCATCAGTTTTTCAGTAATTGGGACTTATTCCCAGAATTCTAGGGATGAAAAGGGAACTGCTGGCAAATCTCCCAATGTATGACAATCAGTCTGGAAGGACTAGACCTTTGGGCAGTGCCAGAGCTGCTTTCTAGAAGGTCTTTCTTTGATTTCTTGCAGGTAAGGCTATGGTTTTTGGCCAAAAACAGGATAACAGAAGTCATGTCCAGTGACATTTGAGATTTGAGGTAGATCAGATAAGAGAAGTCTCTGTGTGTGTTGTATCAGCAAAAAAAATTAATCCATTTAATTAGAGGTCATAATACTTTTATTTGTGTTTTGTTAAGGATTATGGTTTAGATTTCATTGACAATATTATCAAAGAGAAAAAACCAGCCACGCTCTACATGGTTGCAATCTAATATATACACACACATCATTTTCCAAGCTGCTAGTCCTGTCTGTAGGTCAGGTCATTATATTCATGAAGACAAGTGCTGGGATCTCCCCCTGCAATGCCAGGAACAATTACCTTGCTTGGGGTTGGGCAAAATTTACTTTTTGGTTAGAGGCTGAAATACTCTCTTAGTCCAATTCCCTGTGCAATGACAAATCCATGTCCCAGAAACTCATCCTTCAGAGTGGAAGACTGTCACTACAACCTGTCAGAAAAGACTGTTTGGACAAAGAAAAGATCAAAAGTGGAAAAGTGGGCAGGTCAGAGGACTTGCAGGACTGGAGCAACACTTGTCCTTGAAACAGCTGTGCAGTGCTGCCAACAAACAAATCAGCTCTCAGGACTGAGGAAAAGGTTGGCCATGGCTGGAGAGGAACAGGAAAGGAACTCTGGAATTTTGGGGCATCTCTTTCCAGAAGCTGCAGTTGATACAACACAGAGACTTCTCTTATCTGATCTACCTCAAATCTCAAGTATCACTGGACATGACTTCTGTTATCCTGCTTTTGGCCAAAAACCATAGCATTACCTGCAAGAAATCAAAGCAAGACCTCCTAGAAAGCAACTCTGGCACTGCCCAAAGATCTAGTCCTTCAAAGCTGATCGCCATAAACTGTGAGATTTGCCAGAAATTCCCTCTCCATCCCTAGAATTCTGGGAATAAGTCCCAATTACTGAAAAACTGGTGAGTAATGAATTAGAAGGATTTTCTTCTTTCATTTTCTGCACTCTGGCTTCAGTCTCAGAGGAACTGCAGAGGTTGGCCTCTGGGACCAGTGACCAACCCAAGAGGCTCATCTGAAACACAAGGTTTAAAGCAGTTATTGCTTGAAGGAGTCAATAAACCCTCATGGTGATAGACCTGCTGACTGGGAGCTGCCACTTATCTCCTGTCTCTGCAAACACAGCTCTGCAGTTCCTGGTTCTTTTTGGGTTTCTCCCTCACATTTGGTAGCTTTTGAAGATATTGGTGGAACCTCTGCTCTACAGAGTGGAGATGGAATATGTGGGGATGGTGGAAAACCCCCAAATTAATAGACAAGGCAGCAGGAGGAATGAACATCCTCTGGGTCATTAATCCGTCGTGTACAAACTCAGCAAGGACTGTGGTGAGGGGCATCCAATCCCTAAGGGAATATGTGCAATCAAAATCTCTCATGTCATAGATTTTGCACACTTTTACCAGTTAAAGATGCCATGAGCAAAATGAAGCAGGCTGAACATAATGAAGTGAGCCAAGGAAAATAAGAGAGCTGTAAAATAGGACAGGTTAAGAGGGAAAGGGTTTAGTTGGGATTCCAGACCTCACCACTGTGCCCATTGTTTCATTTTCAACATTCTTCCTTCCCAGCAGGTGAGGAGCACAGGCAATTGCTTGGCTCGTGGTTACTCTTCTCCCACTGTTATGGAGTTGCTCTGCTCTGAGTTTTTTTGCTCTTATCTTTTCATCTCTCACAGCCTATCTCACTAATTCCTCTTCAGTCCCAGCATCTCCCCCCCTCACTGCTGTACTAACCAGAGTTAGCAACTCACTTTGCTGATTGTTTCCTTTCCTCTGTCCAAGGTAGGCAGGTTTTCTTCACCCTCCCTCAACTTTCCCAGCAGTCTGCTCAGACAATCCCCCACCCACCCAGCCAGGTCTTGTCCCTCACTCACAAACCATTAGTTTCTTATTAATTTCCCTCACCCAGGATCCAACATCACAACCTTACTGGCATATCTGTTAACCCTCACTTTTTACTGTCTGCACTTCCTTAACTACTTAATATTCTACCTAACCCCAAATGAATCAGCTGGTTCTGTCACTTCCTTAACTATTTCATATTCTACATAAGCCCAAATGAATCAGCTGATTCTGTCTCTTCCTGCCCCCGTTTGCACTGTTTGTATTTCACATTTCCCTGCTCCCTCTATCTTTGTCACAGCAGGAACATACACTTTTCTCTGTCATTGTAAAGCAACTTACCTTTGGCTTCCTCTTGCTCTGAAGTGCTCCCACAGTTTTCTCCATTTCAGATTAGTAATGAAACAACTGAAGTGAGCAACAAAACTCCTTTCTTTTTTGTTTTTTTTTCTTTTTTTTTGGGCCCAGCATCACTGCTGCTTTCCAGCCACCACCTGCTGTTTCTTCAGCAAGCCTTTCTGCACCTGAATGCTCTTGATTTGGGAAACACGTCCCATGCACAAACACCACACCTTGTCTTCTTCTGGGACCCTCTTTCCATCTCCCTCTGCAGAGAGGTCCATGATAAAATGCCAATGTGAACAGAGCTGGCAGGCAGCTGACTAAGAACTGTTAATCATAAATGTGGCATAAACATATTCAATTCACTCCTTCCATGCACTCACACCTGACTGTGAGGTTTTAAACTGTCCTGAGAGAAAACTATGACCACGTGTGATTAGAAAAATGGGGCTGATTCTAATATACATAAAAGCCTGTTGGCTTCTTCGGTGGGGTTTTATCGTGTGAAATATTGCACAGCATCTAAGCTGATTGAAATAGATGCTTTAGTCCACTTCACCTTTAGCTTTAGTGCAGTTTGGGGCTGCTGTGCATGGCTGTCAGCTCTAGGATCTCCTACTAAATGGAGCATTCTCTACACGTGCAATAATCTGCTCCCCAGAGAGGAAAGAAATAAACTCAGTAGCTCTTGGACTGTGGGATGTTCTTTACTCATCTCTCATGTAACTGCAAAGGTCAGGGAAACAAAGGAATGGCACTGTGACTGTGCACATTGCCTTTATTCCACATTTGGCTTTCCTCAATGAAAGTAGGAAGTCAGGGTGATCCAGATATTATTAGTGACAAAGATTGCCCTGGGGCCAGTCCTGGCAGGTAGTTAAATGGTAATCAAGGAGTATTTTGGAAATGTCTTCGCAAAAGTATTTGAGAAACTAAACATAAACTCTTTCCTAAATTGGCCTGGTGTCCTTGTGGGGAAGTCTCTCTATTCCCTGATGTTACTGTAGAGCTCTGATGGTGTTATACACTCACCTACCTCAACTCAGTGTGCTTAAGGGGGAAATAACTGTTTGTTTTTTCCACAGGTTGGAAATTTAGTCCCACCTTCTAATCCTTACTCTTATGTCATTGACTCATGGCCTGGAATACATGAGCAAAACCAATTTCCATTCAATAAATGATGTCATTCAGTTATCACTAAAAAAAAAAAAAAAATGGCAGTCTGAAAAAATTTGATGCAAGTTAAAGGCAAACACTTTTGATGAAACCTTAGGTGCAAGTCACAGAGGGATAAATACAAACATTTGCACCGTTCTGCATTGGTTTGGTTGGCATTTTTTTCATTTGCTTAATATTTTTTGGCATGGTTAAACCTTCTTGCCTTCTAAGGCCGGGCTGGACAGGGCTTGGAACAACCTGGTCCAGTGGAAGGTGGGATGGAGAGTGGCAGAGGGATGCCACAAGATGAGCTTTAAGGTCCTTCCAACCCAAACCATTCTGGGATTCTACCATAAATTGGATGTGATAAAGCCATAGCTGAGGTGACCTATTATATGGTGTGACGGGGGCAGCTTTTCCAACCCTGTGTTTAGTGGTTTAACAGGAGTTTTAATGGATATACAGCAATTCAGCCTTGGAAGGTGCTCTTCTGTTCTTCAATTGCCTGCTAGTTTAGTGTTCGAAAGTACAGTTGTGATATGTAGGTTTCATTTTAAATTCAAAAATGAAGAATAACATTCCTGTTGCTTTTCTAACCTGATATTTTTATGACCATCAAAATCAATTTTAAATTTCAAAAACATTCAGATGTTTCAGTGTTTACATCATTAAATGATGTTTCCTCCACCTGCTAAGAAATTAGAGTGAAGCTGCATTGCTCAGGATGTTCTGTGTTAATAGGAGCCACAAGCAATTAGATTTGGGTTTCAAAGGAGAGACACATTCCAGAGCTATTTTTTCTATATAAAATCCAGAAAACAAAAGGAAAATTAGCCTGATAAAGTCTAAATGGGACAACCTTCATCTCTTTAGGCCTTCTTGGGCTGAAATGCTATAGCTCCACTCTCTATGCCAAGAGAGTCAGCGAGACTTGTTGTATCAACCTGTTCTTCCTTCGGCGTGTTCCTTTGCCCTTGAGCTTTGCCCGGCTCACAGTGGAGCATCACGTGGGCCATGGGGGTCTCCTTCAAGGGTTCTTGGGGGGTTCCTCTCCTGGCACCTGCCCGTCCCTGAGCCTCACACTTGTGTGGCAGCTCCGCGGCGTAACCGGAGCTGGACATCGCGGAGCCCGCGCTTTGGGATCGCTGCGCTCGCACAAGTATCAGCTGACGGGCCAGTGGCACGTTTTATTTCAAAGAAGTAGCGGTAACAATGGCTCACAGTAATAACAGTAATGCTGCTTCCCCCGGGGGAGAGGCAGAGAATGCTATCTCGCCACATGATCTCATTTCTTTTAAGCTTTGCACTAACCGCTGACATATCGCATAAATGCCTCCTTTATTACCTGCCAGTGATTGTCTTCTGTGTTGGGAACAGGCTCCGGAACCCACGTCCACATGCCAGCAAAGTGCTTCGCTTACTGCCTGTGAATTTGTCTCTGTCTGGCGCTCGGGAGGCCCCTCCATCCACCTGAGCATCCTGACGGGCAGCCTGGGTTACAGAGCTCTGAAGGGCCTTTGTTCAGGTGCCTCCGTGGGGCTGGGGCTGCAGCTGGCACAAGCCAGGGCTATGTTTCTGTATTTGCCAAGTAAGTAATTTGCCATTTTAGTGAGGGGTTGGGCTTTTTAAGCTGTGTCCAGTTAGTAATGCAGCCCGGCCACACATCCCTGCAAGGATTCTGGTTCTTATCTTTTCGCTTGCTTTCAGACAAAAGCAACATTCAGTCACATCACTTCCCTTATCAGCTTGCTAGCAGATAAAATAGTTATTTTTCAAATTGCCTCTCTCTTTCCAGTTTTAAATAGACCTATATAGATACTTTTCAGTCATTTTAGTCTGCAGATACTTGTTTCACATAAACAAGAATACACATTCTGTTTTATACGACTGTTCATTCAAACTCCATTTCCCTTCGGACAAAGCACATTCTCTGTATATCATTATATTATGCTTTAATCTGTTCTGTCCAGCCCTGCTCAAATTAAATAAAGGGGAGAAAGTCAGAGTGACCATTTTTCCAGCAGTGAATTACAGTCCACTACACACACACACACACACACACACCTACTCAGGCTGGTATCAAATTGGTACATGCTACCTCTTACCTCCAGGTTTTTTCCTTTATTTTTCTGCAATGTCCTCTTTTGAAAAGGCTGGTAATTATTAGGTACACTGAGTACAGCAAAGGACTAAGCTCTTCAATAAACCTGTGCTTTGCAGATAAATATTTTGATCGATGGCAATAAATAAAGCAATGGTAATAGCAAAGTGCTGTGTCTGTGAGCTGTTCCTGTGTGCTGCACTCTGGGCCATGCAGCTCTCCAGCTTCCTCCCTAAAACCACTCCAAAGATCAGAGAATCCCAGAACAGCTTGGCTTGGAAGGGACCTCAAAGTCCATCCAGTGCCACCCCTGCCATGGGCAGGGACACCTTCCACCAGCCCAGGGTGCTCCAAGCCCTGTCCAGCCTGGCCT